>JAZEWT010000010.1:2560980-2575388 GCA_036362905.1 Mordacia mordax | reverse complement strand
TCCTCCGGGTCCTCCGGTTTCCTCACACATCTAGAAATTAAAAATACTCGTTAACTAATCGTACGATAACATCGCAATGTAACGCAGTGTCTGCCAAATGTTGGCGGCGGCTAAATGCATGGCTGCCTTCCCCTCGCCTCTCTGTGGTTTCTTCACTACAACTCTATAGTGATGTAAGTCGCCCTGGATAAGGGCGTCTGCCAAATACTATTTAAGCATAATAATATTTAAGTTTATAATTGCATTACCTTGGGATTTTATGTTTCGCTTGCATTGGTTTGTTTGACGGTTTGTTGCATCGCAGGAATCCCGCATCCAGAGTTTGCAAACTTACTGGGTATTTTCTGCTGTAAAAATCAACATCTAGCTATTTAATGCACACAAGGGGGTGGGTGGCCAGCACCACGCCCCGTCACACATCACACCAAGTAGTCAATTTGAGGCCGAGTCGACCAAGGGGAGGCCCAGGACCAGTTCATAAAATTGTCCCTGGTGCTCACCGCGAGCGGGAATCGAACCCAGGTCCGTGTGCTCGCGTGCGCCACCGATCGAGTGCCGCGAGGAGCCACTGCCGCGGTGAGATGGTATACTGGATGTGGTGTGCTGCGTTTGGAAAAATGCGACAGGCCGCTGAAGCTGGACAGTTGCACACAATCCCTGTTTAAAAGTAGGCTTTCAAGGCTCAATGTATGAGAATTGCCCAAAAGAGGTCCTCTTTTGGGATAGCCGTGTTGAGCATTTAGTCTCTCTCCATTTGTGACATTTAGACCCCCATTATTGCCAACAGCATTTCATCTCGGAGTGCCCGGCGAAAACCTACGCGGACACGGGGAGAACATGCAAATTCAACACAGAAAGGCACCCGAGCCGAGATTCGAACCCAGGTCCTTCTTGCTGTGAGGCGACAGCGCTACCCACTGGGCCACCGTGCCGCCCATGAATGACCATGTGATTCACAATCACCGCAGACACGAGAGTGGCAATATGATTTCTGGTTTCATCGCTGGGATTTTGGCAGAGTGCGGCTGCCCCCTTGTGGACAGGAAGACGCACAAAATCCACTGAAATCGTGTCCGCTGGAACGCCGGCTAAGCAGAGATAATCATCATTAATTATTATTTAGCAGACGCCCTTATCCAGGGCGACTCGCAGTATTATAGACGTGTAGTGAGGAAATCACAGAGCGGCGATGGGAAGACAGCCATGCATTCAGCCGACGCCAGACACTGCGTGTGGGAGGAAACCGGACAACTTGGAGGAAACCCACGCAGATCATGGGGAGAAAACACACGAACTCCACACAGAAAGGCGCCCTAGGCGAGATTCGAACCGCCTGGGGGCAGGAGTTTCTTTCTGTGAGGTGCGGATGTGACCACTGCGCCACCCCGCCGCCAATGACTGCCAAGGAGCGGAGTTTTGTGACCCCAGGACCCTGCACAAAGCCATCGGCATACAATGCTTTCTTTCAAAAGCATCAGTGGCTCTCAAGCGCAATCGCTGCTGCTGCCATCGATAAACGGCAGTCTGGGATGAGTGAGCCGTGAGAGGACCCGTGGGCGATTTCGGTGAAGGGTGGCGATGGGAAGGTTGGTTGTCTGAGCGATGATTGGAGGGCATTGTTGCAGTGGCCAAAATCTCACGAGAAAGCAAACGACATCAATTAAACTCGTCCTTCCCCACCCCAACAAAATACTGTGTCGGCGGGAACATTTAAGCAAAAGTTCAACATATCATTTGTCAGTAATGTGGTCTTAACCTCTTCCACGAGTCTGCAACAACAGTCTCGCTTATTAGTTATTGTAAGAATCGTCTGCCCAGCTCAGCATAAACTTGAGCATACTTGGCAAATCGTGCACTCGTTATTTTATGCGCATTAACACAAACCGAACCCATCATTCAGTCTGAGTTCTGGTAGAAACCGTGCCAACTCGGGCCAGCGAGAGGCGAAATCCATTTGGCCCTTTCGGTGGAAACAAAGCATTCATCACAATGCCAAACGCAATAGTGAGCAGCGGCAGGCAAAAAGATGAACGGAATAACCGTGACACTGGTCAATATGTGGGACTTACTGCTCCGGTTTGTCCAAGGGCTTGTGGTCGCCCTTCTCTTTGCTCGACTTCACATGCCTTTCTATTTTTTCAAGTTCTTCCTTCTGGGCTCTCTGCAAAGTTAATTCGTCATCAGTGCCCGCTTAAGCCTGTGGAGTGTTGCGGTAAGCCGGAGCCCGTCGCTGTAGACAGAGGTCGCAAGACATTAGCTGTAACGAGGATAGGATGCTAGTCGACTGCAGTGCACCGGGGTCAATTTCGTAAGGAGGTCAATTAACCTAGGGAACACGGTGCCTCTGGACTGTGGAAGGAAACCGGAATACCCAGCTGAGACCCATGGGGATACGGGGAGAACATGCAAACTCCACGCAGAAAGACATCCGAGCTGGGAATCGAACTCGGGAGGCAGCGCTACTCACTGCGCTACCACTCCGCAGTCTGCAAAGTCTCGTCTCATCTCACTGTCAGAAACCGCTTAATCCTGTGCAGGGTCGCGGTGAGCCGGAGCCTATCCCGGCAGACACAGGGCGCAAGGCAGAGATATACCCACGATGGTAGGCTAGTCCATCACCGTGCACTGAGGGCAATTTAGTCTGCGAGCCAATCAACCTATGCAGCAGCATGTTTTGTTGGACTGTGGGAGGAAACCGGAGTGCCCGGCGAAAAACCAAGCGGACACGGGGCGAACATGCAAACTCCACACAGAAAGGCAACCGAGCCGAGATTCGAACCCGGCCCCTTCTTGCTGTGAGGCTACAGCGCTACCCACTGGGCCACCGCGCCGGTGGGAGTCTGCAAAGTATTTAACATAAAATCAACAACCAAGCGTGGGTAAGCAGCACCCCCTGGTGGACAGGAACGATGGATATTAAACACGGTGCTTCACTGACTCCACCGTGTGTTTTCGGGATCGTACTGCAGCCATTGGGCTTGACTGCTCAGCATTAATGTCCAACGTTGCGTTCCACGCTCCTGGCAGCCGAACCGCGTCGCTCACATTCTCTCGAAATGAAACAGCGCTGCACACGATGACGCTGGTGTCGCTGAGTTGGATCAACCGTCGACCCCAGCCCAAAGGCAGCAACACCAGCAGCAGCAGCCGCCGCCGACAGCGAAGGCGATCAATGCCCCGGCTCAAACTCATCTCATCTCATTGTCTGAAACTGCTTAATCCTATATAGGGTCACGGTGAGCCGGAGCCTATCCCGGAAACACAGGGCGTAAGGCAGGAATACACCCGACGACGGGACGCCAGTCCATCGCCGGGCATTGCGGGACAATTTTTAGTCTGCGAGCCAATCAACCTATCCAGGAGCATGCTTTTGGACTGTGGGAGGAAACCGGAGTGCCCGGCGAAAACCCACGCGGGCACGGGGAGAGAACATGCAAACTCCCACACAGAAAGGCACCCGAGCCGAGATTCGAACCCGGGACCTTCTTGCTGTGAGGCGACAGCGCTACCCACAGGGCCACCGTGCCCGCCCCTCGTTTTTAATCTTCAAAATTGTATCCCGTTGGTGACAATCGTCGTCGTGAAACAAGTATTCCTTTCGGTCACTCACAGGGCATTAAAACCTTTCATTTGGCAGTGGGCGGCCCTCATATTTTCAGAGCATTATTCGGGTGACCTCCGGCACACACGGCAGAGGGGGGAGCGCTTCATCGCTCACTCTGCCACAGACAGTCCGTCGCGTGACATTCACGCTGACATTTTGAATTCTCAAGGCGCCGAAAATTTAGCCAAAAGAAAGCTCGGAAGCAAATTTAATGATTTCGTGTGTGTGTGTGTGTGCGCGCGCAGCCATTGGGGGCCGAGGGCCATCGCCAACTCGGTGCAACCCAGATCGCGGTTTGACCACAGAATTTGTGCCAGGGATTTCTGCGGTGGCAGCTCAGTTCCGCGACCTCCACGCCACCGGCAGCCACTCAAGAATACCGTCTGTTCAATGTGCGCTAATTTCCAAACTCCACCAAGCACATGTCAAAAGCATGCTAATGTATCGCCATAGCAGTCTAATTGCAAACTGTATGCGGAATTGTGGCCGTATCGAGCGCTTCTCCCTCGCCCCTTTCGGGTTGGAGGCATATTCATGTGTTCTGAGCCTCAACACTGCTATCCCGAAAGCAAAACTTCGGAAATAAATTATCAATCGTATAATTTATATGCAAATACGCTTATGTAAATTAATATGATAATGTTGAGCCCTGTGTGAGTGCACTGTTGGATGATGATGACGCCTCACTCTCCGTCAGTCAAGGGGTTGTGTAAGCACTCCTCACCACATTCATCAGTGAGGTTTGGGAGCAGGGGGATCAGGACTGGTTTAAATATCACTTTCCACTGACGGTGGCTGTGACCGGGCATTGAACCTCAGACCGCCGTGCTGTTTGCGAAGTGTGCTAAGAACTGCGCCACTGTAAAATGTTATTCATATATATTCGCGAAGTTGTATTTACAGGCTATATTAATAATTTCCCTGCGATCTACTGGCGTCACAGCCTCGATATAGCCCTGCTTTGCACCCTATGTCTGCCAGGATAGGCTCCAGACCGCCACGACCCTGTACAAGACTGATACTCACCGACTGACTTAATCACGGGAATGAATATCAATGTAACACTGCATATGTACCTCCGCATGCACATATTTACTTTGTTAAATTTCGATGCAAATTGCTTAATTTTTATCACGCGATGCAAACACACTCTTTCCTGTTAAACTTCTTCCATTAAAAGTTGGCGCACACGAAGCGTGATATGAAGCGGCGCGAGTATGCAAAACCACTCACATTTTCATAGAGTGCCTGCAGTGTTTCCAGATCGACCACAGAATTATCCACGTACAAGACAGCTGTTGGGGACGACAAACATGCAAATTGCATCACATTAATTGCCCTTGAGTGGAAAGGCAACGATTTTTGTTTTCGTGTGTGTACATTAAACATGTAAAAAGACATTGTTATCAGAAGCAGTTAGTATTTGCATACAATCATCAACGTGAAGATTATTCAACGCTTTATAAATCGATGAAAAGGAGAATAACTTGGCTCATGTCGAACGTAAAGAAATAAAAAAATTACAACTGAATGACATTTATTTCGTTTTTTTAAAAACAGGATTGTATCTGATTTCTTAAAAAAAGCTTCGGGTTGTTGCTGTTCTGTAAAATTACAAATTATCGGCAATTGCCTCAATCTCTACTCACAAATGCAAATAATATTGGAGACCGTAGTTGACGAACAGAGATCACATCTGTCCCCTGGAGGTCTTGACACAGGAGGCGCCAAGCCTTCACGCCATTTACTACTAATGTGCACGGTTCATATTGAGCTCATCTCATCTCATTGTCAGAAACCGCTTAATCCTGTACAGGGTCACGGTGAGCCGGAGCCTATCCCGGCAGACACAGGGCGCAAGGCAGGGATATGCCCACGATGGGACGCCAGTCCATCACCGGGCTCTGCAGGCAATTTAGTTTGCAAGCCAATTAACCTAGGCAGTAGCGTTTCTTTGAACAGTGGGAGTAAACCAGAGTATCCGGCAAAAGCCTAAGTTAAAACTCCTAAATAAATTGCCTCCGGTGTCTTGAGATACTGTAACTTGCTTACCCCTCTGCGTCGGACAACTGTTAAAGAGAGCTCCATAGCTCAACTGTCCCATCCAGCTTGCATAAAAACGGACTGACTTTGTCACTGGCATAAAGTCTACATTTTCACCCAAAATCCTGGGGTTATACTAATGAGCCTGAGGCTCTTGAAGCTAAAGTGAGGTTCATTCGTGACATTTCATGGTTTCACTGAGCACACCTCGTCTCACGGGCAGCGTTTTGAGGGCAGCACAGCAATGTGGATCAGCTCGCACGTGCAGAGCACTAGGTCACTTCACCGCCGAACGAGGGCCCCCCCACACCGTGCGGGCCGTGTTACGTGGCCATACCTCACCACGCCGGTGAGCGCAGGTCGGTGATGACGGCGAGCCGTAGGAATGCTGCGCACGGCACGACGACTATCTCGTCTGCTGTGCGACCAGCGTAGACCCAGAGCCGAGATCAACTGGCTGTGAATGGTGGGCATCCGTGTGCTGGGCTACACAAGCTCAATCCTGTTCAAACTCACCCACCGATCGTAACATTATCGTGGTGGAGGAGTCATTAATCCCAGGGTTATGGTTCCTGGGATCCAGCCCTCTTGGCAGTGTCTCCCTTGGTGAACAGGTCTGGGGGTAGGTTCCAGACAATTCATTCGAAGACCCATTCCAACTAAAAAGGAAGTTGGTATCATGAAGGGCATCACGTTGTACAAATCCTGCCTCAATACCCCTGCCGGTCGGTGGGAGGGCGGGGGGGGGAGGGTTACCGAGCAACTTGACTCAACGCAGATACGGGCCGTGAAACACTTGTGACAAGTGTGAAGACCAGGTGCATTCTGGGTGGCGCGAGGACAGACGTAAGCGCCCCGTGCACGCGTCCAATGAAACGTGCGAGGGCCGCACCTTGCTGGATGTCCTTCATCTCAAGGTGGAGGCTGGACATGAGGATGCCGACGGCTTGGGACCGCTTGCTGTCGAGGACCTTCACAACCTGAGAGAGAGAGAGAGAACACCAGCACTGCAAAAACATCAACACCATCGACTACCGTGGACAGCAGCCACACGAGTTGCCCAACAATTCAGTAATTTCCTAGAAAATTCGGAATCAAAACACATCCATGTGCAGAAAGATATCGATGCCTTTGAACTGCGTGAAATCAGCGCATCGGCCAGAACTTGAACCCGGGCCTCCTGCGCGGCAGGCGAGAATTCTACCACTGAGCCAGTGGTGGAACTGTACGGAGGAATGGTACCGCACCGGTGCGCCAAATCAACACTCGGTAGAGGACCAGACACACGAACCGGCCGCCTTCCACTTCCCTCGATGGATCCGGACGACCCTTAACATTCTCCGAACCGGACAGGGCCGATGCACGAGCGTCCTCCCTCGCTGGGGTAGGAGACGCGATCCTGTGAGCGCGGCGAGTGTCGCGCAATCGGCCGCGTCGCTGACGATCGCCCCGACGGAGGAGCCGACGGGGGAATCGAGGGAAACCGGAGACCCCTAACCTCAATGCCACCAAGTGTGTCTACTCGTTGGACATGGATGCGTGGCATTTAGACACAGCAGGCGACAGCAGAAGAATTTGAATGAAATGTAAAAGAGGAAGCTGTAGCCCCCCCATATTGTACGTTCGTCCACAGTGGAGTTTGCACAACAAACTCCAGAGAGCTCTTATGGAGGACATTCTGGCCTACGCTTGCAAGCTGGTGAGATCTCTCGGAAGAGGTGGCAGCAACTGCACTCTACATCCAGGACCTGCCCGTTGTGCGGAACTCATTTATTCTGATATTGGCTCGTCACGGCTCGATGTACGAGCTTCGATCTCCACTCGACACGGCTGACCCGACAGAGCAGCTATGGAGAGAAATTCTTATTTATTCTGTTCGATGGACAGAGGCGGAGTGGATTTCGAGAAGTTTCACCCGGTCCACTGGGAGACCTAACCGATGACCGTTGGATTGCAAGTCCAGTCATCCACAGCAACACACAATTCACGAATAGGCACAATGTTGCCACGTTTGGCCTCAGCATACTGTGTAGGATCGAGTGCAGTTAGCGAGCACCTATGAAGGCCAGCAAGGCACACGACTGGGTGATGATTGCTCATGGCACCGGGTACTCATTTAAAGCTGTGTCGACCCAAGGCAGCCCCAGGACCAGTACAGGTGTTGGCTGTGGGTGGGTATCGAACTCAGGTGGCGGGATTCATAGCGCAGCACGCCAACCGCTACGCCACCGCTCCCCGCACGATGTGTAACAGACCCAGCGATTTCCAGCAGCGGTCACCGCAGCAACGTCTAAGTTAATGATCGCGTGAGTCTGAGTTCAACAAATAACTGAAGGTCATAGCAGCCCCTCGCTCCCTATGGGATTGGTAACGTGCGTGCCATCTGCCGTGCGCCAATCTGCAAAATAAAGCAGAGCAAGGACTTTGTTGTGATTTGAGTTCAATGCCACTCGTGACGTTCGTACGCTTGATGTTTGATTTAAGTTTCCCACAGCGTTAACTGAAAGGGAAAAGCAAAAGCCTGGGCTCGTGCTGTAGGGAAAATATTATTTGAGGTGAGTCGACGAAGTTAAAATATTAACGTGTCTCCCGTGGTTCCATATTTATGGTTTGGTCCTTTATACGAATTACGTACGGGACTCTTTCTGGGATATTTCCAAAACAGTGGGAAGTAAACTTTGCTTTTCCCAAGATCTCATCCCAGCTACAAAACCATGCAACAGCAACTGCTGGCTGAAAACTATCAAAGATTACAATGATAATGAGGGTGGCGCGGTCGCCCAGTGGGTAGTGCTGTCGCCTCACAGCAAGAAGGTCCCGGGTTCCAATCTTTGCTCGGGTGCTTTTCTGTGTGGAGTTTGCATGCTCTCCCCTGTGTTCGGAATGTCCCGTATCAACGGAGCATTGTCTGGGACTCAAGAACATTCATTTGCATGGTGAATTGGTCGATAAATGAGTGATTCATGAGGCTATTGAGAGCAGCATCTTGCCATTTTCAATGTCCACAGTCAACACGAGCGAGTGATCATGACAGTGATAATTTGACAGCAGAGACAGAGTCTCCTCGATGTTCGCCGTCAACGTGCTGGTTCACTCACTTGCTTGACTTTTGATTTCTTAATGAAAGTGTCCGCCAGCGGCTTCTTCTTCTCCTTGACGCTCTTCTTCGAGAAGAGCTCTTCGAACTCCGTGGCGTTGATCATCAGCTCCTCCAGGCTGTCCCAAAACGTCTCGCTGCCATCATCTCTGAACAGGTTATAAAACAAAACAAACACACAACCGAGTCCAGCTGGGCGGTGAGATCACGCACAAATTCTGTCAAAACAAAAATAAGACAACAATGTACGCCCGACTTAAATACTCTCAGGGGTCGATTGTTGCTATTGCCTAGGAGAACCTCATCTGCAAGTGTGTTGACAACACATGCCCCGTGAAGACAAGGTTCAGCCTCAATGTTTTTTTCGAGCAGGACATTGTGTATTAATATCATATTCATCTCATCATCTCATTATCTGAAACCGCTTAGTCCTATACAGGGTCACGGTGAAGCCGGAGCCTATCCCGGCAGACACAGGGCGCAAGGCAGGGATATACCGACGATGGGACGCCAGTCCATCGCCGGGCACTGCGGGGCAATTTAGCCTGCGAGCCAATTAACCTATGTAGCAGCATGCTTTTTGGACTGTGGGAGGAAACTAATATCATATTATATATATTTATTTATTCAAGCTATTTTTTTTTTAACCGACGGCCAAAGCTCATAAGTCGTACATAGCTCATCGTTACAACCACGGCCACACAGTGCATGCGGGCCAGAATGAGCCCTTGCTCAATGCTGTGCGATTAAGAAGTCTCAATGGCTGTGACAGACGGATGGCGTGTCATACGTGCACGCGATGACAGCGTCACGTGGAGCTTGAAAAAAGGCGAAGGACCGCGGTAGGAAATATTTGCTGGGTTTACATCACTCCGCCGCTGAGTATAACGAGTGGACAATCTTTATCAATGTAGCAATATCCGTTTGCAAGGCTCGATGCAGAACGGCTGCTCACCAAAGCTGTTCTTTCAGGACAGCCGCGTCGAGGGCTCCCCCTCTCTCCTTCACGATGTTTCCACTCCCAGGAGAGAGGAGGAGTGTTCGACACGACTATGACGAAAGAGCAGCTCTGATAAGCGATTATCAATCTGTGACATTCGTATGACCCCAGCTCAGAGAGCCAGATAAGATTTTGAAGCAATAGACATAAAATACAATTTCAAGACGTGAAATGCAACATAATTGTGAAATAAAAACAAACCCCGTGCAATCTTGAATGATAACTAGCGATGTTGTCTATAACTTAACGCATTGCACCTTTACTGCGATGGCATTCTGCCCCATCGTTCAAATGCTTGGTTTCAGAAGACAAAAAAGTTTCTCGCCGTAAATATATATATTTTTTTAAATATTGCTTCAAAAACGATTTAATTTCAACAAATATGAAAACGTCTTGCTGTGGTCTCGCGGTTACTCATTATCCCTTCGTGCACCCCTAGGATCCGGCGCCACTTTGTTCTGTCTCGTGAAACTCAAGCTGCGCGTAAAATTTGTTTATTTTTATTTTTTTTGCACAAGCCGCCGCTGCCATGATTCACATTCTAATGGGAAAATGCCCGGCGCACGGCTGATCCGGAGCCGATCTCGCCTCATCCACACCCGCCGGCACAACTGCGCGCAAGCGAACCTTGGCTTGCACCGCGCTGAGACGTTCTACTCCGGCAGTGCCAGGAGCAACTTCGGGAATTCCTTCGAGGCTCCCGCTTTCTCCCTACGCTGTAGAGAGTCACCCGCTGCTGCCGGCGTTGCTGACCTAGGCCGCAACCCTACCTTCCCACCAATTGTACTGGCGTGCTTTACCGGACCTGGCCGCCTTGTTTTCAGCTGTGTGAGTATTACACTCTGAGAATATTACACTCCGAGCCACTCACTGCTTTACGATCAAATCTGTCCGCCCGTCAGACGGTACCTCTTCACTTTCAGCTGGATGCGGGTCCAATAAAGCGGCTTCATGGGGCAGCTCGGCTCCACGGGCGGCTTCCTGCTCTGCTTGTCGATGAGCGACGCCAGCGGGGTCGTCGCGAGGGCCCCACCGGGCAGGAGCATCGGCGCGCTCGCGCCGTGGCCCGGCGGCGCGGGCGGGGGAGGCGGTGGGGGAGCGCCGAACGCCCCCGGCAAGGGCGGCGGCGGAGGCGGCGGCGGTGGGCACGCGGGGCCTCCCGGCAGAGGGGGCGGAGGCGGAGGACACGTGGGGCCTCCTGGCAGAGGGGGCGGAGGAGGGATGAACGATGAGGTTCCCGGCAGCGGAGGTGGCGGAGGAGGCGGAGGAGGCGGAGGAGGACACGTCGGCCCTCCTGGAAGCGGAGGAGGAGGAGGAGGAATTGGAATGTATCCTCCGTTAAGAGGTGGAAGTGCTGGTGGAGGTGGGGGAGGAGGTGGTGGTGGCGGTGGTGGGGGCACAGGAGAGTCTGGACCTCCCGGAGGAGGAGGAGGAAGGGGCGCGACGCCGCTAGGCTCCACGCGGCCTCCGAGCCGCGACGGAGACGCCTCTTCCCAAGAACCGTCCCTCGGCGGAGAAGGCCCGGCCCTCTCGGGCGACGTCTGCACGCCCTTCGCCCGCCGGTCCCGCTCGCCCGGCGCCAGCAGGCCGTGGAGCCTCTCCGTCTGCACGGCGGCGTGCTGCAGCAGCGCGGCGTAGGCGTCCCCGCGCGTCTCCACCGCCGCCTCCCGGGTGTCGGCGCGCGGGCGGACGCCCGACCCGCTCAGCTCGCTCAGGGCCTGCTGGAGCTGCGCGATCGTCCTCTCCAGGTCCAGCACGCGGCGCGCGTGATCGCCGCTCGTCTGCGTGAACGCCCGCTCGCTCTCGCTCTGAAAGGGAAGGGCGCGCGGAGGAACCGCCACGATCGAATTAAACCAACATTGTCCATAGCGTTATTATTTTGGGATCGGTCACGCAATAAAAAAATTGCGTCGTAAAACCTCCTCAATCCGACACAGGCAATCAATTAAACGGATTTCTTTTACAGATAATATTGGTCATGAAAGTATTTGCATTAAAGTAACTCAATTTTTAATTAGTAATGGTTTCAAATATACCAACGTTTACATTCATTATCTTTGTGCTTCATCCCGTAGAAGGTCGCGGTTTTTGCCGGGCAAGGCTATGCCCATGATGGGACACCAGTCCAATACAGGGCACAGGAGGCAAGTTAGTGAGCAGGCCAACAAACCTACGTCGCACGTTGTTGAGACTCCAGAAGGAAGGAAAAAAGTTTCCGGCAAAGAAACAGATATGGGTACAAATTTTGTCTCGTTCTTAATTACGGTTAAAACTAATGCTCAAATGCATCTGCAGTAATTGCAGAACTAATCAAGTCATGGCCAAATTGAAAGTGATCGTGCCTGTGTATTTCCAATAATATGTGGCGGTCTCAAAACTTTAGGGCCTCTATTATAATGCAATGGCTCTGCATAATCTGTTTAAACAACCGCAGGTATTAGGTGTTAACATGTCTAATAGTAATTGATGATAGTATTGCACACCTTGGCAGTGGGGAGTTGATGATGTGGACAGTGCAAGTTTAACATGAGCCTTAAACTAATTTACAGCTTTAGGCTCGCCTTCCCTTGCCAGTGAAACCATTCTCAGCCAGCATATTTTGGGCCCCGCATTCAAGCATTTTGGTTGTCAAAAGTCCCTTATTATAAACATAGACTCCACTATAGAAAGTCACTATAAATGTGACCTGGTCATTTGGTCACAGCGACCTAGTAGCATTATTTACAATTTCCGTTGATTAAAAGAACAATTCGGTGGAATGCCTCCGGGTCATTTAGCCTTGGTGCATAACTCAGAGTCAAACTCATTCACGCTTGAGGCCCCTTTGAACCCACAGGTGCTTCTGATGATGTGTCACCAACTGAAGCTGCACAGCATCTCCCCCGAGTGTAGCGGTCACCTGGAGCTTCTGTAGTTCCTCTCGGTGCTGCAGCTGCAGGCGGACGAGAGATTCTTGGAGCTCTGCGGATGCAGGCACAAGAGACGCAGAGCAACGTGGACAAGGTCAGTCGAGGGAAAGCCGCTGCCCTCGCTCTGAAAGCGATCGTCTCTTCCTCTCCGCTGGAGACATCACCAGGCGAACGACAACGGTGCCTCTAGCACGGCGGGCGTAACGTCGGAAAGGAGAATCGCTCGACACGGCTATCCTGAAGCAGCAGCCATGGAGAGAAATTCTCACGTAGAGAGCTGTGAAAAAAAAACCTACACGAGCTGAATTCCTTTTCAAAATTACATAACACGCCTCCTATCTACGTTTGACTCTCCGCACAAACAATTAAACGATGCGATTTACGCCGGTGGTTCTCAAACTGAATTTTTATCGTGAAGACCCAGTTGATACGAAATGTCGATGCCGGCAACGCAACAAAGTCTTGTGACCAGCGTCCTCATTACCGTAACTCACAACACATTTAAATGTGAAGCCGCAAGGCGATGCAGGGCTTGAAGTCCGGCGACCGAGTATTGGTGCCGCGGCCCGTACTTTGAAGACCGCTGATTCACGCAACCCGACAGTTGTACATCCTCCTGGGCGTGCAAGTCATCAGCAGCATTGGTCCAATGCAAGCAACCTCGGGTCGGCTTTACAATTTACTCTGTCGTTCGCTGAGCCAGGCTTGCTTGATCTGATTCTGGCTCGAGTTCACAGCGACGGAATGTTGCTGTGAGAACTGGGTCCTTGTTTGATGTTAAATGACAGCATGCAGACCACCAATTAATCGTTCATCGTAACTATAGAATTGTTCATCACATTTCACGAATGGCTTGGATTGAACTAATGTTACTGTTAATATAAACTCGCAGAAGCACTTGCAGCTATTGAGCGTGTGAAAAAAAACATTTGTTTTTTTTGATGGAGAGACAAAGGTAGAAGGGAGGCGTCGAAGAGAAATATTTCAAAAGCTTAACGTTCGAATACGGCAACGATGAAAAATAACAACAAATTTAACAAATCAATATGTTTGCATGCAGTCGTGCTTTTCGACTGCAGACCAACACTTGCCGGTGATTTAATTTATGCCTAGTCATCCAAAATTACTCCCCCCTCCCCCCCGTGGTGCTGGCTAAACGATGTAATGCAGGATTAGCCGACTAAGCTAATGAGGAAAGAAGCCTTTGTTTTTGCCTAATTACACATTATTACTTAAGCCAATTCCCGGCACCCCATCTCCAATAATAAGGCCGTCCCCACAGCATTCCTATAACTAATTAAGTGAGCAGCGGCGACGCATTCCGCCGCTTAATTGGCTGCAGAAACACGCGCGTGGGACACTAAGTCCTGACCCAGGTTCTATTCGTGACCGTGGCTAGCGTTGGCGGAGAGCGAGATCAAAAACGGCCCTTCGCCGTTCAATCGCCAACCTCCGCCGACACGGTCAAGCATTGGTCAAACGACTTCTCTGAGTGACATGGCGAGGTCGTCTGCAAGCAAATCGTCCTCAAGAGCTGCTGAGCAAGCTCTTGGCAAGCAAAACGTCATGAAGGGTAGAGGAGGAACGCTCAGCATGGCTTTGCCAAAAGAGCAGCTGTCCCAAAAGGGCTATTCTCATTACATCTGGCCGTGGCAAGCGTACATCGCCACAGGTGTGTAACTCGCGATGATTGTTAAGTCGTGGAATGTAGTCCTTTCAGCTCACGTTCCGTGGTTTTACTCAAGACTATATCTC
>JAZEWT010000010.1:2481727-2548879 GCA_036362905.1 Mordacia mordax | reverse complement strand
GCGATCGACGCGACTGTCCCGAGAGAGCAGCTCTTCGAAGAAATCATCAATAATAATTGCATTTATAGAGCGCTTTTCACCCCAGGGTCACAAAGCGCTGCACAGAGCTGCGGAGAGAACGGCACGTCAACAACAACGGCAGAGAATGGCAAATCAGCAACAATAATTGTTTTGCTGTGTTCAGTAAGGGAACGCTGAACACAGCTATCCCGAAAGAGCAGCTTTGGAAAGTAATTCTGCATTTTCAAAACAGCTATAATGTCACATTTACAGCTGATATCCAGAAAACCAGTGCTTAATTACTTTTAAGGATTTTTTATATAGCTTCTTTCTATAAAGCTTGCAACATACCTTTGGCAGTACTCAGGCCTTATTAATTAAGTTAGTCATAAATACAATGACATTACATCTCACTGTGTGTGATATTCATGTGATTTTATGCATGTATGCACCGACAGCATTTAATCTGGAGCAGAAGCATAGTGGTCAGTGGCCGACTATATAATAATAATTAATAATAATAATTGCATTTATAGAGTGCTTTTCACCCGAGGTCACACAATACAAAACCACCGACATGATTTCCATATCTGGTCACGGCTAACATCAGTGGCGAGTGATATCTGCAGAGATCCTGGATCTCTCTCCCCTTGACTAACCTGCAATGACCAATGTGGCACAGTGCTGTGACGTAAAGGAACACAAAACAATTACACAAAACCCGTGTCACAGGACGCCTCCCAACGTGGGAGGCGAAACTTTGCGAAGTCGAGAGGACGCGGCTATCCCGAAAGAGCAGCTTTCGGAAGCCACTGTCAACGCACTGAGCCGTGAAAACCTCACCCCATCATCGACGTGGTGTGGGCCATCATCTCGCACGAGGGGTTGGCAAAAGGCCTGCAGAGTCATATTTATTAGATTGATTTTTTAAGGAAGTTAAATCATTCACAAACTGCGGAACATTATTGGTATTATTTATTACAGTGTTACGAATAATGATGGCATTTCAGCTGATCCTATAAATAATAAGGCATGGTTCAATTAAAATGTCCTAAAACTACATGGCGATAAAATAGAAGTTTTGCTTGTCGGAGCCCTGCACCAATTGTCCAAGGCTAAACCTATCCAATTGATGCTTGACGACCAGATCATTGAAGTTGCTAAGTTAGTCCAGAGTCTAGGTGTGACGCTTGATTCCTTACTCAGCTTCGAGACATACATCAACAAAGTGACGAAGGATAGCCTATTTCCATCTCAAAAATATAGCCAGACTGTGCAACATCCTGTCATCCTTTTATGCTGAGAAGCTCATATACATCTTCATTTCACGAATCGATTACTGCAACGCACTGCTCCCTGGCACCCCTGCCTACCTGATCAATCGTCTTCAACGTGTGCAGAATGTGGCTGCTAGAGTCCTCACCCGCACACCCATCCACGATCACATATCCCCAGTACTGATGTCTCTCCATTGGTTACCGGTTAATATAGGACTGAATTCAAGATCCTCCTCCTCACCTACAAGGCTCTCACTGGCGCCACTTCTACATACATCCGTGACCTACTTCAGGCACTATCCTCAACACGACAACTTCGATCCTCCAGTACGGGCTTGCTTCATGTGCCTAAGATCGCACCTACATTCGATGGGTGACAGAGCCGTCTCGCTCGCTGCTCCCAGACTCCATTGGCGATTCGATCAGCTGAGTCCCTGGGCACATCAAATCTCGTCTCAAAACTCACTTTGTTCCGTAAGGCTTGCAAGCCCTCTGGCGAAGACTGCTGATGCGGCTTAATGTTGTTGTGCCGGGATGATGGCTCTCTGCCGACCTGCACCTGTTCGGTAACATTTAATCCTTCCTTGTTTGTTAAATAATATATATTTTAAAAATATTGCTTACTTTATGTCCTATAATTTATTTCTACTATTTGACTTTCAGTTGAACTGTTCTGATGTTGTTTACATGCCGTTCTCTCTACAGCTCGGATTTGTGAAGAAAAAACACGCACAAAAAAGAGTTATTGTTGCTGAATTGCCGTTATGATGTCATTGTTGTTGGTGCGCGATTCTCTCCGCAGCTCTGTGCTGCGCTATGTGACCCCGGGTGAAAAGTGCTCCAGAAGTGCAATTATTATTATTAAATTGAAGCGAGTCATTCAAGGTCAGCTACCCACGATCTATGCGAGAATGTGTCACATGAACAACGTGCAGATTCCACGGACGACCACATTACAGTACGCTATTCACATCCGAATTATACGAGGGGCCTTTTTTTCACACAGCAATCGATCGAGCCTTTGAAACATCAACATTCCTCCTTCGCTCATGTGACACAGCGTGCAAGGGACCACTTCGCGATGATGAGACGTCAAACACTCCATCCAAAGACCGCTGTGTGCATTGACTCCTCACCCTGGGTGGAAAAAACCCGTAAAACCCAATTATCGCTCCGCGTGATGCTGCTGGGACAGAGTCGCACAACCCTGACTCCAATCTCATGCCCTCCCACGGGTGTCAGCTGAGTGAACGGCCCTGTGTCTCTCCGCGTGACTCGCGTATCGCTTAGGCAAAAACGTCCGTGCGCTTACACTTGTCTTATATTTTTCACAAACGGCGGCTGCCAAACTCAAAGCGCTAAAAAGGCTGAAAGTGCAACACTACCGCTTACAAATGGTGATATTGAAGGTCGAGGCATTGTGAGAGATCACGTCTTTGTTGAATTGAGCGCAGCCGTAAGACTGTGGAAAAAAGAGAGGGTGAGAGGGAGAGAGGGATGCGATCATCGACTCGTTCGTTGGAGGCATCTTCACGCTTCAAGATGCCGCGGGGAGGACACAGAAGGAACGCTCAACACAGCTATCCTGAAAGAGCAACCCTTCAGAGCAACTCCCACACACAGGGCCGTAAAAACCAACACCAATAGATGAGAAACACTTGCCGTGGCTATCCCCAAAGAGCAGCTCTTTACGAGTAATTTGGCTTGCATTGAAAAGCCAGCTTAACCATGGATAGTGAAAGCAGTGCGGTGGTGTAGTGAGTAGCGCTGCTGGCTCACAACAAGAAGGTTCCGGGTTGGGCTCCTGGCTCGGGTGCCTTTCTTAGCAGAGTTTCCGAGTTCTCTCTCTCTCCCTGTGTGCGCGTGGGTTTTCGCCGGGTACTCCGTTTTCCTCCCACCGTCCAAAGACAAGCTGCTGCCTACGTTAATTGGCCTGCTGAGTAAAACTGCCACCCTACAAAAAAGTTCCCTGCGGTGTGCTAGCGTCACATCCTGGGTATAGCTCCGCCTTGCACCCGATGTCTGCCGGGATAGGCTCCGGCCCCCCGCGACCCTATACAGGATTAAGCGGTTTCTGATACTGAACCATGGGTAGTTTAAACTCTGATTCGAACCCACTATGCAACTCATGTGTCAGCTAAGCCCTCTGATGACAAAGCCACTGAGCCACCCTCACAGTGTTATTTATATAAAGAATTTTTATTTTTAGAATTAATCAAATTACACACACAGCCGTTTAAAATGTTCCCATCTCATCTCATTGTAAGAAACCACTTAGTCCTGTACAGGGTCGCGGTGAGCCGTCGCTTATCGCAGCAAAGGGCGCAAGACAGGGAAATACCCAACATGGGATGCCAGTTCATCGCCGGGCACTGCGGGCAATTTAGTCTACAAGCCAATTAACGCATGGTTTTTTTGGACTGTGGGAGGAAACCGGAGTGCCCGGCGAAAACCCACGCGGACACGAGGAGAACATGCAAACTCCACACAGAAAGGCACCCGAGCCGAGATTCGAACCCGGGACCTTCTTGCTGTGAGGCGACAGCGCTACCCACTGGGCCATCGTGCCGCCCGCGTAAAAAATATTAAATAGAGTAAATGCAGTCAAAATACAACTTACGAAAAAACATCCGAAGCAATGAAACCACGCAGAGCCGAATGGGTTATTTGAACGTAAATCGTGAGCTGATATCTGATTACGTGAAACTAAAGATAAAATCTATTGTCCTTCCTGCTTTTAGAGACATCCCATGCCTTATGCAAGAACTATCAATTGCCAGAATTCACAATGACAAACATAATTAATGAGAAAGGATTAATCCCACCATATACTTTCTTACATATTAAAAAAAAGCACGGAGTGGTCCACGGTATTCATTCAGTCACATGCTATTTGACGTATTTTTCAATAACTGTGTTTTGTTAAAAGTAAACTGTAAGTATAAATATCGGCAGGACTTAATAAGCGTTTTCTTTCAAACTTTAAAGTGACCCATAAGCATTGTTAACACCTAGTCTGTACCTCTGGGTGCTTTGTGCAATTTGGGCAGTGTTGTTGAATTTAATGAACCACAAAACGATAAAAATAATATCTTTTGTCTTGGTTTTTTTTGCGTGTGTGTGTGTTTGTACTATTTGTTCAATTTTCATTATTCTCCTCTTGTAGGCAGCATATCATAGAGGACGTAGCAGACGATATCCACAAATCTCTGCTCTTTGCAGTTCTAAAAATGTACACTGTTGACATGCTCATCCATTTTCAGAAGCTGGACGTAAGTCAATCTCTGTCATCCATGATCTCTCTTTCCTTCAATGTTTCCACCTATGACCCCCTCATATCTCTGGCCCAGGGCCGGTTGTAGGGGTTCTGGCACCTCCCTACCCTCCCCTCACCCCTGCAACATCATTATCAGTAACCGCTCAATCCTGTGCAGGGTCACGGGGGGCCGAAACCTATCCCGGCCGACAGTGGGCGCAAGGCGGGCGAATACCCAGGATGTGACGCCAGTACATCTGCTGGGCACACTTTTTCGGGCAATTTACTCACCAGGCCAATTAACCTCGGCGGCAGCGTGTCTTTGGTGCTCTACGCAATTTGACTAATTGCCACTGCTGAGAATCAAAGCACTAGTTTGACCGTGACGCGACAAACGTTTCGCTCGCATGTGGGAGCGGCGGACGTAGTTGTGGTGTGTGTGGACCAGAGGTCGCTCGACGTACCCGTTAGTGGGGGCCATGACAGCGGCGCGTGTTCGGCCGGTCAGACGCCACGAGCGGTTGCGCCGCTCTGCCGGAGAACTCACCGGCTCGCTTTGTCCCATCACGAGAGACGTCGACAGCACAGCCGGGACCCTCGCAGAGACGAAGCCTCTTGTTTAAAAAGACTCGTTTGTTCCGCGTTTTTAAAAAAATAAAAAATCTTTAACCGTTTTAATGCCGTGCCTGCCGCAAAAGTCCTCTATTCCAGCTTCGTTGCTACCATGAGATTCTCTTCGTACTGTGCTTTGAGCGTTTCAATGAGGCGTCTTTAAAACTAATATTACCGTTAGAAATTGTACATAAAGATACATTCAAAGTACTTCAATCAGTGGAAGCTCCAGTTTTCTTAGAACAAACTCTGCCTTTTGTTGTTCAGTCTCGTGTCATGACTAATGCGAGTATATTTCACTTATGACTGGAACATGCGTCAATAATGTACCCGATACACACACCCAACCATTGATGGTATTCATCACACCCACTGTCATCAATAGAATTGATGAAGCCCTGAAAGTAGCCCAAGAAACTTCCATGAGAAATACTTGGGAAGGCTATATAATTAATAAAAGAAATTCTTTGTCAAAAAGAGTCTCACCTAGTCACAAAACTAATGACTTTGGACAAGTGTTCAACCAATCCACCACTACTCGATTGCCTAAAATGTACCATCTAAGACACCTGCACATCTTGTTTTGTTCACGTTGACAAACTTTACTAGTTTGTCAACGGGTGGTGGAGGGTTTACGAGAAACATTTTTCACGTGATCTAACCCAAAAAATTGAATTTATTAATAAAATATTTGTCTAAGAGCTAGTTTTTATTTTTTCCAATGACCGCTATGAAGTTTGATCTTTGTTCACTAATTGCTCCTCAATGGTCAATCTGGTGGAACAAAGTTTCACGGCCAGATGCCCTTTGTAATAATAATAATAATAATTGCACTGCCAGAGTGATTTTCACCCAGGGTTCACAAAGCGCTGCACAAAGCTGTGGAGAGAACGGCCACGTCAGCAACAAGGACGGCATATGAACGGCACAACCCTGTACAGGGTTGTGGTGAGCCGAAGCCTATCCCGGCAGACACAGGGCGCAAGGCAGGGACATATCCACGATGGGACGCCAGTCCATCACCGGGCACTGCAGGCAATTTAGTCTGCGAGCCAATTAACCTATGCAGCAGCATGTTTTTTGGACTGTGGGAGGAAACTGGAGTGCTCGGCGAAAGCCCTCGCGGACACGGGGAGAGAACATGCAAACTCCACACAGAAAGGCACCCGCGCCAAGAATCGAACCCGGGACCTTCTTGCTGTGAGGCGACAGCGCTACCCACTGGGCCACCTCAAACCTGTTCACCTATGGAGGCCAGAGCAGGTGCTGTACATAGCTTTGAGGTTCACTGGTAAATATAAACTGCTTCACAACGATAAGGTGGCCACGATCCACAGGTAAATTATATACGCCATAGATGGTAGTGGAACCACAACAGTAACTGCCTATACTGTACAAACACTTTAAAAGATTTACCGAGAAAATGAACAAAGTGTGTACCCATCACACCAATTTTCAGTGCATTGAAGTAGATTCAATGTCTGACTGCTTACCGATGAGGCTAAGACTGTGCTTAAAATAAAAGCGTCTGATGGTGAACAGTGGTCCAACAGAAGGATGGTGATGATGCTGCCGCTACTGCTGCAGTTGAAATGATTGGTGAACTGTACCCTGCAGCCTTGTGACCCCTGCTGCGTTCCAGAGTAAGTGGAATACAAAAGTGCTTGTAAACACTGTTCGGAGTTGGGAAATTGATGGGGTTTAAAAAAAAAAACACTCGCGTAGCGCATGACATTGAAATACCGTACCAGCTTCTTGTACACTTACAGCTTAGAATCGTGAGCCTGTGAGCACAAATCCTGATAGGGTCGATAAATTGCCTACCGATTTCTGGGAAAACTCGACAATCATTATGTTGTATGGAGCGACCTGCCCCTGTCACAAGAATGTGGAATTTCCACCACTGTGTCAGACCCATGAGCAGGAGATGAAACGTACCTTAATTTTTATTTAAGCAGGAACTTACTGATGATTGCTTCGAAAAGCTGCTCTCTCAGGACAGCCGCGTCATACGCTTCCTCTCCTCGCGACGTTTGTGTGCCTGAGGATGCCTCTGACGTGTGAGGTGAAACGTCGCGTGGAGGAGAGGAGAGAGGGAGCGATCGACGCGGCTGTCCCGAGAGAGCAGCTTTTCGAAGCAATCGTCATGCATCGAGCCGTGAAAACCTACATCATTACAGGAATTTACTTTCAAATTAATTGTCATCGATTGTGTAGGCAGATTAAAAATCATAGAGCAAGACAGTCTATCTTAAAAACAGCACACACGTCACAACTTGATTACTTGAATTTTAGCATTATGAGATATTTATAATTCTGCAGAGCAAATTATTTAAAATTCTCATGAATCGTAAAAATTTTCCACAAATTGTTTTTTTTCATTACACGCACTGATGAAATCAAAATGTTCCTTTCTGAATCCAAATACACGACTTAAGATGTATTTACTTTTAATAGTTGTTCATAGAGTCACAATTTGCAGTTTTTAATTTGAGTAGGAAAATAACGCTCTGCAAGTTAGATATTATTCTACGACCACGGTAAATGAAAATTATGATTAAAAAAAAACTCCACAGCCACCGCGACTGGGGGGGGGAGATACTGGATGTGACAGGTTTAAATATACACACGAGAGCAGACGCATAATTCTGCATCCGTAACCACGGCTATAAATACACAGGATACCTATCACGGCAGTCGAGTGAGAAACGGCGCACGGCCGTGGATTAATTTAAATACGAATA
Organism: Mordacia mordax; assembly: GCA_036362905.1. Taxonomy (NCBI): domain Eukaryota; kingdom Metazoa; phylum Chordata; class Hyperoartia; order Petromyzontiformes; family Petromyzontidae; genus Mordacia; species Mordacia mordax. Next base: position 2,540,990 of record JAZEWT010000010.1, on the reverse strand, counting down.
GGACAGAAAGCACGGACACGTGCATCGAGCCCGCAGCACAATCATGGTATAAGCCGGCATACAACGTGTGCGCGAGGATGGTGGTAAAAGTGCCAAAACGATTTAAACCACACTCGTGCCCACACAGGGCCAGAGGGCCAGAGGAAGAGGAGGAGGAGGAGGATGAGGCTTCTTGCTCTGATCGCCATGGCAACGCAGCCTCCACGGCTCCCTCTGCTCTCGGCGGCCGTGGCTAAAGGCTGAGTGGAGGCGATGCTCGTTCTGTTGCGGACTCACGCTCTGCACAACAGCTGCCGTGTCGCCCACTCATCCGTGATGGTTTTATACGAGCACTTGTGCTGTATAGACAGGGCACTGTAAACAGCACTGTCAATGTCATCCCTGTTGTCGTGCCGGGATGATGGCTCGCTGTCGACCTGAGCCTGCTCAGGAACACTATGCCATTCTCTCCGCAGCTCTGTGCAGCGCTTTGTGACCCTCGGGTGAAAAGCGCTCCGGAAGTGCAATTATTATTATTCCTTCCTTCGTTTGTTGGATAATTATTTTCATCGCTTATTTTATGCCCTTCAAATTATAGTCCTTATTTGGCTTTCAATTGAACTGCACTGATGTTGTTGTTGTTGACATGCCGTTCTCTCCACAGCTCTGTGCAGCGCTTTGTGACCCTCGGGTGAAAAGCGCTCTGGAAGTGCAATTATTATTATTTTCCTCCTTCAAGAGCTATACCAGTTAGGGGTAGAAACGTTTGGAAAAAATAAATATTTTGCAAAGCTGAGAATATTGACTAAGAGATAACACAGCAGCTGAAGCTATCTAAACATCTTCACGGAGGGACTGTTCACTAGATAAGTGACACTAGTCAACCTGTGAGCAAATTTCCCAAAAAGATAAATGCAAATTAACAGTAGGGCAAATATTCACAACTTGCTCGAGGATTCTAGCTCATAATGTTCGAATCTGTGTTGCAACTGTGCAGTTGTTTCATTTGCCATGAGAATATATATATTTGGACAAGAATTGCTCGAAAGAGCGCCTCTCCTCTTTACAAAGGAGAGTAGACGAATGCTCACCATGGCTATTCCGAAAGAGCAGCTTGTAAGAGCAAGTCACAATGGACATCTTCCAAACGTGAATCGGAGGGTATTTTTTGAGCCATCTTTGCATTACTTAATTCCATACACTCGTGGATATCAAACGGAAACCATTGTGCATCCCATTATTCCCGGTGCCAAGTTGCAAATGTGTCTCTGTGAAGACATCAATGGTACCTCATGTTAATTTGGATCTTGAATTTGCATTTTCGGGTGAAACAGTGTACGCTTTAAGCGAAAGTCAAAAATGGAACGCAATGCTCAACGGACTGTGTGTCATTATACATATGGTGCTAATACAACGGATTCATTCATTATCAATACCCGCTTAATTACATTCCTAGGATAGGTGCCTATCCTCGCTGACAGAGGACGCAAGGCGGGGAAATACCCAGGATGCAAAATCAGCACATCTCAGGACACACTTTTTGGGGCAATTTACTCGGCAGGCCAATTTACCTCGGCAGCTGAGTGTCTTTGGAGGAAACCGGAGTACTTAGCAAAAACCCAAGCCGACACAGGGAGAGAACTTGCAAACTCCACACAGAAAGGCACTCAAGCCGGGAACCGAAACTGGGACCTTCTTGCTGAGAGGCGACAGCGCTGCTCACTGCGGTAATGTTAACATGTATTTGTTAATCTAGATACTGTGCCATTCATATTACTGTATTGGCCATTGCTTAAACATACTATCACCTGTTGGCTGACTGTACTATGTTAGGGAAAATCCTGCAGCGGTATTTTGATTCTGACATATATTTCCAACATTGTCCTACAAATGCCACGGCGTGATATCAGATACCTATAGGGCTCTCTCATACAGCAGTGCAAGGAGTTATGTTAGAGAACGGCTCGAGAGAGTGGATACTCATCTCATCTCATTATCTGAAACCGCTTAATCCTATATAGGGTCACGGTGAGCCGGAGCCAATCCCGGAAACACAGGGCGTAAGGCAGGAATACACCCGACGACGGGACGCCAGTCCATCGCCGGGCATTACTATACAGAGCTTTCTCCGAGATTCCGTCAGGGCACCCGTGGTCCAGCCCCGCCATTCGAGTCACATACTGATGTAGGGAAACCCAGCTCAATGTGCGAGACATTTTCTCACGAGTTGCTCATTTGCGATGGCCGTATCCAACATTCCTCCTCTATCCTTAGTGACGCTTCGCCTCACACGCTGGGAGGCATAATCAGCATTGGCCAGCTCACGACTCGAAACTGGGAGGATGAACGTACAACACGGCTATCCCAAGAGAGCAGCTCGTGAGAGTAATTCTCATCTCAAAGAAATGTTTCATGGCAGCAAGAGCGCCATTTTAATTTTCAGAAATGTAATTTGGGGCAAATTAATCACAAAACTGATTTTATTCGACAAGTTGAATAGTTTTCGTGTTTGTTTACCAGGTGAAAAGATTAGGATAGTTTAAATTGCAAGAGTGACCTGGGGCATTATTCAGTCATTAGTCGTGCATGGATTGCACGTACAGTTCTAATTAAGCAAATCCCCCACACAGCGACTGGAAAGTGGGCTGAGACCATCAACTCAATATCCCTGAAACTCCAGTGTCACCACTGCAGGCAACAGATTATGAGCGCAGGGTGTCAGGGCTGCCAGGTCAGCACTCACTCATTGTGCAGCAGTCTTAATGACGATCAACATCAAACGCTCTGCACGCCAGGTGCAGTTCAAGAGACTACTTCGGAACGACAGCACCACGTGACATACGCTTTCGCAAACCGTTCTTTCGGGATGGTCGCGTCGAGCGCTCCCCCCAGCCCCTCTCTCTTCCTCTCGACGTTCCGCCTCCCACGTTGAAGGCATCCCCAGATATCTCAAAGAAGAAAAAACGGTTTTCGAAAACAATTCTCATCCACCGAGCTGTGACAACACGACATGAGTTTTGATTACTAGGAGAATATCACTTATTTTATGTCCTTCTCTAAATTATAGTCATTATTTGACTTTTAAGTAAACTGCTCTAATGTTGTTGTTGTTGACATGCCGTTCTCTCCACAGCTCAGATTTGTAACGAAAAAATAACGTTATTGTTGTTGATTTACCTTTCACATATCGTTCTATTGCTGACGTGCCGTTCTCTCCACAGCTCTGTGCAGCGCTTTGTGACCCTCGGGTGAGAAGCGCTCCAGAAGCGCAATTATTATTATTATTATTTAAAGTATCGGGTAAGCGGTATTGCAATGGTTAGAGCACCGCACACTGAACCTGGGCTAACAGAGTTCGATTCCTATCCACGGCTGACGAGTAGTGAGATCAGAACCTGTCACGGGATAAGCTATCACCCAACACTGACAAGAGTGGTGAGGTATGGCCAAACAACCCCAGTCACTGGCGGTGTTGGAATCCCTCCATCGAGCAGTGGATTGACTGAAGGCTGTGAAATGTAACGACTTACAACGCACTTTAGAACATTTCAGAATAACTACCAGATTTAGCGCGAAAAAACTTTTAATACACGACAACGTGATTAAAAAAAAAACTTTAGATGTGTGCTAAGGGTTAAGCGTTATATACGAAGATTAAAAAAAAACATTTAACTGGAGACATTTGTCAAGCCGCTTTATTAACACGCACACATGCAGTCCTCACCGCTGTGACAGCCCACTCACGAACTATAAAGAGTTTCAACATTTAGAGTTGAGCAGCTTGAAGAATGTCTTTCAACGGAAAAAATTCCACAATTTCAAAGAACAGCACCTGCTCTGTGCTGATAACCAGAGACCAAAGTAAACATTGATTGGCTCTGTCACGTGGCGCACATATTCATCCCTCCAAAAGCTATTTATGAACAGCCAAGAGCAGAGTATCGTATAGTAATAATAATTATATTTATAGAGCGCTTTTCACCCGAGGGTCGCGAAGTGCTTCGCAAAGAGTTGCGATGGTTTCACGTGAACAGGGGACGTAGGCGATAAAGGTTATGTGAAGCTCACTGGCATACAGTTTCATTCGCGGGTAAACGATTCCCAAGAATATTGCAAAAAAAAATGATCTTACAATTGGTGGAGAATATGATCATTACTACAAACAGTGAACTTTTGCTTGTTAAAACATGATTTTGTGGTCACGAGCAGAACAGCCTAATGCCGTATCCACATTAACCTGTGAACATTACTTACGCACGGTGAAAGCAGAGCCTAATGCAAATAAATTAGTGTTCCAAGACTTTTAGGTTGGGTGGCGCGGTGGCCCAGTGGGTAGCGCTGTCGCCTCACAGCAAGAAGGCCCCGGGTTCGAATCTCGGCTCGGGTGTCTTTCTGCGTGGAGTTTGCATGTTCTCTCCCCGTGTCCGCGTGGGTTTTCGCCGGGCACTCCGGTTTCCTCCCACAGTCCAACAACATGCTGCTGCATAGGTTTAATTGGCTTGCAGTCTAAATTGCCCTCAGTGCCCGGTGATGGACTGGCGTCCCATCGTGGGTATATCCCTGCCTTGCACCCTGTGTCTGCCGGGATAAGGTCCGGCTCACCGCGACCCTGTACAGAATTAAGCGGCTCTCACAATGAGAGGAGATGCGACTTCCAGGTGACTTTTTCTATCCTCAAACAAACGCAGATAACAGGACGAATTTACACGCAATTAAAATTTCGAAAATATCACACGTAAATCAAGGTTTGTGCACTCGAAGTAGCTTATAATAGGTTTGTGGAAAGTAGGGCGTTTTACTATAATTCCACAGACACCACATTTATTTTTTTTCAGAGATTGATGTTATTTTTTTAAAGCAAGGTTGAGGTTTGTGAGTTTTTTTTTAACGATGTTTGCAAGACTGGAAATAAACGTGCAAATACAGTCACGATAATTACAGATTTATGGCCGAGACTCATTAATTTCTCCCTCTCACAATTAGTGGGTGGCAGAGTGAGGCGAGCACAATTAAAATGTTGGACTGCCCAGAATCTGAATCTGGCGGGGGGGGGAGCACTTATTACACACTGCACCCTGAACACGATAACCCGGGTTCGATACCTGACCAGGGCGGCACGGTGGCCCAGTGGGTAGCGCTGTCGCCTCACTGCAAGAAGGCCCCGGGTTCGAATCTCGGCTCGGGTGCCTTTCTGTGTGGAGTTTGCATGCTCTCTCCCCGTGTCTGCGTGGGTTTTCGCCGGGCACTCCGGCTTCCTCCCACAGTCCAAAAAACATGCTGCTGCATAGCTTAGTCGGCTTGCAGACTAAATTGCCCATAGTGCCCGGTGATGGACTGGCGTCCCATCGTAAATATATCCCTGCCTTGCGCCGTGTCCGCCAGGATAGGCTCCGGCTCACCGCGACCCTGTACAGGATTAAGCGGCTTCTGACAATGAGATGAGATGAGATTCCTGACCACTGCAACGTGAATGAGGAGTAACATTCGAACGTAATTCCCATTCTCAATTCAACAATCCGCACTGACCAGCATCGTAAAGTATGGTCAAACAAACTCCCACAAATAAACCGTGTGGAGAGGCGTTCGTCCCCTGCAGCACATTGAAAGGAAAGTGGGTTCATAGTTGAGAGAATATGAAATCGAGGGTTCCATGCTGCCAGTGTGCACGGCTCTACACGTTCAGTATTTGCAATGCAGAAGGCATGGATATGTAAATGTTGGTGGCATTGTTCGGGCTCACAGAGTGAGGTATGACCCTTTGACCCCCATCGCACTCTCGCGCCTCACGACAACCACTTCCCCTCTCAAGTGAAAGGACTTCCACAATCCAAATGGAATTTAATCTTATTATGAATGGTAAACGCTGGCTGCCATCTTCAACAAAGACTACTGAATCGGATGCTCAATGACATGCCGTTCTCTCCGCAGCTCTGTGCAGCGCTTTGTGACCCTCGGGTGAAAAGAGCTGTAGAAGTGCAATTATTATGATTATTATTGGCGCAATGCTTATAAGCCTCAGAGAGACAATAAGCCATGAGACATTAAATTACGTGGCCACAACAGGTGTGTGAATATACCTCGTAAGCTTCAAACTGGACAGAGCCACCACCTTAGAGCCACTATGTGAACGTTTGAATATATCTTTTTGGAGATGTACAAAGCAGGCTGAAGTGGTGACGTGTGACATTAATAAACAAAACAAACCCCCCCCCCCCACACATCTGCGTTTCCACCGAGCACGTGAGCGAGCGGTCCTGCACATAGAGCAAAGTGCCAACTGGCCCGAAGAAAACGGGGGCACCCTTTTCAGATGTGTGACACGTCATTAAAGGGCCTTTAAACCCACAGGGCCAGGGAGATGGGGAAAGTATGCAAACGATTCCATCGCTGTGCCAAACACCGATTGTGCGAGGACAGGATTTATGGCACAAGTGTAAACAAAACGAAGATTTGCTTTACATCTCAACAAAGCATTGGATTCATGTATTCTTTTAACTACGTTAATGCCCACAATTCACCGCCGTTTTAGCTCAAGCCTTACCGATTGCCATTACACGGTCCCCTGTTACTGTTGTGTACAAAGCTCTGCCAGTCTCAGCTGGGGGTTGTGAGAACAGAACTGTGCGCGATTCATTTAACCTTAAAATCTCTCACGCTTTTTTGTTTTCCCTCTGCGGAGTTCAGCTAAGAACAACTTGCAGCACTGTGCACCGCAACAGGTCTCTCCAGTTGCTACCGCGGGCACAGTTAATTCACGTGAATACGGATGCAATAACCATTTACGTACAAAGCTACGTTACCATGACAGCGCCCTTAAGAGTAATAATAACATCCCACCGTTCTTAATCCATCAACGGATGAAGGGCTTAAGGAAGTTTTTTTTTATAGAACATACTTCTCCAACGTGACCGGTGTCAGTTGGCAAAGGGGACACGTAGTGGAGCATTCAAAAGTGGAACAAAACGTGGCCCACACCAACCTGTTCGAGATGCAACTGCGCCCACCCGCCGGCTCCTGCCAACTCACCTCCCCGCACGGATCAGCGTGCGCCACCGGACGGACCTTCCGCGCGCGAGCGCGACGACCGCACTCGCACAGCGCGAGCAGGTGTGGCCGTCTCACCTGTAAACACGGCAATGGTCGGCGACGAAGGTGTCCTGCCTTGGCCTGCTTCGGGAGAGCCCAGGAGGCTCATGGAGCCGGCCCTTCTCAGGCGTGGCTCTCCAAAGGGGAGCCTCATCATCTCCCCCGTCCAGTCGGCCGAGCGACTCATCGCCGCGGGATCCCAGGCTCCGGCCGGCGGCTTGGAGGGCACGGTCATCACATCTCTCCACCGGGTGACCTCGGGCCGCCCCTGCTCACCCGGTGTCTCGGTCCCGGCCGGGCGCCGCTGGAGCAGCGGACTGGGCACCGGCGAGGGCAGCGGGGAGGAGTGAGGCGAGCTGAGCTGGCGCGTGGTGGTGATGGCGTACGTGGTGTTGATGTGATGGTGCTGGTGGTGGGCAGATACCCGCAGGGTCGAGGCGGCGAGCGGCGTGCCGGGCTGCAGGTGAGAGTTTTTGTCAGCGAGCAGGGTGGTCGCGCTTGTGCCCACCTTGGACTCTCGCCGGGTCCAGGCCTGCTTTGCGTTGCCGCCGTCCCCTTCAAGAGTGGCGGCGCCCAGGCCGGATTTTCTGCGATCGTGCAAAGCTTCCTCTGCGTGCGCGGCGCCAGCATTTGCCATCGATGATGCAGGTACGTTGGTACGGCGAACTTCTTGCTCTCCGTCGAAACTGAACTTAATCGGTTCCACAATGCCACCATTCACAGTTCTAACAGGTGGTTGATCACTAACCACAGGAAGTACATCAGTCACATCTGTGCGTCTAAAATTCTTTGCCACAGCATCACCTTCGGCTGCCTGCAGATGTGTAACATCCGGCTGTGCTGTGTGGTCTTGTGCTCCTTCACTCAAATGCTGAACTTTATTGTCAAGGTTTCCAGAATCCAAGGCGGCAGAGGGCAGACTTGGAAAATTCATCACACCTGGTGACACGTCAGAATAACTTTCCCCAACAAGTTTGTCCTCGGACATCTTGTTGTTGGCATGATTGGTCGAGCCTTCCAGCGATAAAATGTTGGCATCATCGCGCTTTGAAGCGGATTTCAGTTCACCTGGAATTAGCTGCATTTTCATAGCGAGCTGGATGTCAGCCAGGAGATCATCCCCACCCATGAGGCCCTTGTCCAATCCCTGATCGTATTCAGGTGCGGAGTGGAAGCTGTAAGCGTCTGTGTCGGATCCGGAACTCAGCACCGTGCATTCTCTCTGCAGCGCCGCTACAGTCTTTGGCTCCGTCTTCTCCTTGTCCACCCTGGCGCTGGCAGAGACGTTCGCGGCCGGGGCACCGGCGTGCGCCGCTTGCCTCCCGCCGCAGATGTCACCGACGCTGGCTGTGAAATCGCCGCTGTCCTCTGTGTGCGTCGAGGATTTCTCATTCTCCGCTTCCAGGTCGGCCGCAGCCACTGCTTCGGCGCGGCCGTGAGCGGCGGCGGCGGCAAAGACGGCGGCTGCCGATTTACGTTTACGAATGCCGGAAAAAACGGACGAGCCAGACGACGAGTCACCCTTCACCTTTTTCTTCTGCTCGCCCTTGCCTCGCCCAAGCTTGCCCTTTTTGCCGGAGTCTTTGTGAGCGGACGCGGCCTTGCCGGAGGCCTCGCCTCTCGCGGCATCCTCGGCCGGCCCCCTCTCCCCGGGAGGCTCGGCAACGCTCCCCTTCCTCAGCTTGCCATCCTGATTCCCCATGCCGCGGCGCGCACGCAGCCGCTGGAGGCCCGCAGCGCCGACAACAATCTGCCCGCCTATCGAGTCGCCATCCCACGCCGCCGATATCGCGCGCAATTGGCTCACGCTTTCCGGCAACAACACGGGGGTGGCTCGGAGCGCGTAGCCCGGCAGCGGTTCGTCTGTATGCAGGCAGCTGACGTGTAATGAGGCATCGCTCCCTCGGGCGCGCTCAGACCCACTGGACCTGACGCCCCAATCAGAGATCGCGTTTTTGTTCCCGGCGCGAGCGCCGTGCTCCGGCGCCAGTGCGGACTGATACGACCGCGTCAGGCACACATCCCGAAAGCGCTCGTGCAGCGACAGCACCGTGTGATATTTTGCCATACCACTCCACTACCGTGGCAATGTCGCGATTTTTTAGTGCCTTTTTCTTTTTTTACGGCGTGCAAGCGCCGCGCCGCGAGCGAGCGCACGCCGAACGTGGCGACGCGTTTGTTCGTTCATTCATTCTCGGTCATTTTCTTTTGTCCCCCGCGCGCAGCGGTTAGGCGGCAGCCGGTTACGAAAATACGGGGCTGGGGCTGCGGCTGCCGCAGCGGCGCTCGGGTGGTCGGAGCAGAATGCTAATTGCCGAGGAGGCCGGCGAATGGCAGTGGCGTTGTACGGGACGGCGGCAAGAGCTCTCCAAAGGCAAGGCGGCACCCGTCTGCGGAGAATGCAAAAAGGCCAGCGTGGATTAAAACAAAACCCTCCGCACCACCTATGCCCACGGACGCGAACAACGTTGTGTTGGTTTAACCCACGTTCATTGGTTTAACCCAGGTTTGAGTTTTGCGATTATTAGTTTTTTTTATTTAATAATAGCAGATGCGTGACTATAGCAGCGAGCACTTAAGCCAGACCATTCAAGCCCCCGAATGTCCCCACCCCTCCCAATACTCATCCTCTCTCACAACCCCCCTCCAAAATGCCCCGCAGGACCATCTGCTGCGTGCAGCATTTTCATCAGCCCCTTAATTGATTTACATTACAAGCGGTGACTTGAATGCAGTGCAACGAGCTGTACTGTATGTACAATATTATCATCATCATCAAGGCGTTTTTCCTAATTTTCCATTATCATGAATCATTCCTTTCCACTTTTGCGATCCTTTGAATCCTTGCTCATTAAACTCATCTTCTTAAGTTTGTCTTCCACTCTCTTAGTCCACTTATTGAACAGCCTCCTACCTCTACACACTCTTTCTCCTTTCACTGCAAAATCTCATCAGAACTTTGCCCCAATTATCGTCTTATTTAATTTCAACATGAGCTACCCATCTCAATCGACTCCTCATTCACACATCTGTTATTTTCTCTATCCATGCACACCCTCTTGACCCCACACTCGTCTCCTGGTCTCTCAGAGGAACTCCGTGCAGCCATCTGACCACTCACGCCTATTCCTCCAACCATATTTCCGAAATCTACTCTCATAGGCGGGCGGCGCGGTGGCTCAGTGGGTAGCGCTGTCGCGTCCTCACAGCAAGAAGAGCCCGGGTTCGAATCTCGGCTCGGGTGCTGCTTCCTGTGTGGAGTTTGCATATTCTCTCCCTGTGCCCGAGTGGGTTTTCGCCAGCAACTCCGGTTTCCTCCCACAGTCCAAAAAATAACGCTGCTGCATAGGTTAATTGGCTTGCAGACTAAATTGCCCGCAGTGCCCGGTGATGGACTGGCGTCCCATCGTGGATATATCCCTGCCCTGCGCCCTGTCTCTGCCGGGATAGGCTCCGGCTCACCGCGGCCCTGTACAGGACATAGGCCGCGTCTCTGCTCCATATATCATTACACTGCGAACCCACGATAAATACATATTTCCTCGTTGTACTGTATGTACACTAGACATATTGCAATAGAGTATGAACATATGCATAGCACATGAACGATACTCACCAGTGTGCACACAAATCACCCGGAATCAGCGAGGAAGAACTGGGCCAGGATGGGGCTTACAGATGGGTGGGTGACTCTGATGAGCAGAAGGCAGGTGGAACAGGCCTTGTGGATAACAGAGGAGAGTGCAATGATGTAGGTTGTTCACGGCTCGATGCGTGATGATTGCTTCGGAAAGCTGCTCTCTCGGGACGGCCGCATCGATCGCCGCCTCCCTCCACCATCGCGACGTTTCGCCTCCTCGCGCGTTCGAGGCATCTGCGCCTGAGGATGCATCGAACGTGAGGAGGCGAAACGTCGCGATGGAGGCAGAGGAAGCGATCGACGCGGCTGTCCCGAGAGAGCAGTTTTCCGAAGTTATCATCAATGAACGATTAGTTATTTTTTAATTCCATTATCAACGCTTTTAATTTGACGTCACCAATGTTAATGTGCGCACTGATTCCATTTATGAGCATGGGCGTGGTCATGACAGATCACTGGAAGGGGTGATGCGGTCAGTGGTCGAGAATGGCAATGGAGTCACAGCCAAAGGAGGGAAACACACGTGTCAATATATCCACCACAACAATGGGGTGATAGAGATGTTGTCCTGTTGGCTTCATCAAGCCAGGACCTTCAGCATGCACTGGAGCGGTTTGCAGCCGAGTGTGAAGCGGCTGGGATGAGAATCAGCACCTCCAAATCCGAGGCTATGGTTCTCGACCGGAAAAGGGTGGCGTGCCCTCTCCGGGTGGGTGGAGAGGTCCTGCCTCAAGTGGAGGAGTTTAAGTATCTCGGGGTCTTGTTCACGAGTGGGGGAAAGATGGAGCGTGAGATTGACAGGCGGATCGGTGCAGCGTCCGCAGTTATGCGGTCGGTGTACCGGACCGTCGTGGTGAAGAAGGAGCTGAGTCGAAAGGCGAAGCTCTCGATTTACCGGTCAATCTACGCTCCTACCCTCACCTATGGTCATGAACTTTGGGTAATGACCGAAAGGACAAGATCGCGGATACAAGCGGCCGAAATGAGTTTCCTCCGCAGGGTGGCCGGGCGCTCCCTTAGAGATAGGGTGAGAAGCTCGGTCACTCGGCGGGAGCTCGGAGTAGAGCCGCTGCTCCTTCACATCGAGAGGAGTCAGCTGAGGTGGCTTGGGCATCTGATTCGGATGCCCCCTGGACGCCTCCCTAGGGAGGTGTTCCAGGCATGTCCCACCGGGAGGAGGCCCCGGGGAAGACCCAGGACACGCTGGAGAGACTATGTCTCTCAGCTGGCCTGGGAACGCCTCGGGGTCCCCCCGGAAGAGCTGGAGGAAGTGTCTGGGGTGAGGGAAGTTTGGGCGTCGCTGCTTAGACTGCTGCCCCCGCGACTCGGCACCGGATAAGCGGAAGAAGATGGATGGATGGATGGAGTCACCCCATGTCTAACAGGTAGATGGATCTGTGCTGAACTCTCGCTACGCTATGACAGCCATCAGCGACGTGGCGAGTCTTTCATATAGCAGTGGACGGATGCGGATGGTTACCACAATGATGAAAACTTAGGCACGTAGCAATTGAGCTGACTTTCATTCTATGATGACACCAATAGCATTCAATGATTATTAGTACTCGCATCATCCTGGAGAATCTCGCTGTGAACCCGAGCCTATCCCGGCAAACACAGGACGAAAGGCAGGGCTATGTCTACGATGGGAAACCAGTCCATCGCCAAACACGGGGACTATTCAGTCCAGCGAGTTAACCTAGGCAGCAGCGTGTGGTTTAACTGTGTGCGAAAACTAGTGTCATCGCAATTATCAAAACCCGCTTAATCTTGTACAAGGTCCCAAAATACCGGAGCCTATACTGGCAAACAGAGGGCGCAAGTCAAGGCTATACCCAAGATGTGACGCCAGTACATCGTAGGGCACTATGGGAAATCTACTCAGCAGGCCAATAAATCTCAGCAGCAGCGTGTCTTTGGACGGTGGGAGGAAACTGGAGCACCCGACAAAAACCTACGCGGCCACGGGGAGAGAATATGGAAACTCCACATCGAAGGGCGGCACTCGTGACTCGAACCCGGGTCTGTTTTGCTGTGAGGCAGCAGCGCTAATCGCTACACCGCCGTTTTGCCCTGATGCTCGTGTAGGCAGCAGCTGTGCGCTCCGTAGGAACGCAAGAATTGTACCCCCATTAACAGGGCTGCTGAAAGATTTTTGGAGGCCCAGGGCAAAAAGCCAGATGAGGCCCCTTTTGAGGCCTCGCGCACGCCGGGGTGAAACGGCCCCTAATCTGTGCTCCCCTCCCCACCCACCACCTCTGATGAAGGCACCACTGCCGCTTTTAAGCAGTCGGAGCAAAAGCTTTCCAGTTTGAAACATCTACTGAAGTCAACCGACCGTGTAAAATGCTGCTTTTGGTACTTATAAGATTGGTAAAACGTAACAATTCAAATTCGCCAATTAATGCGTTACAAGTGCGGAAGAAAAAGTACAAAAATCTTCGTAAATCTCAAAAATTACAAACAGGATTGATTACTGTGTGAATTTGTAACCCCAAACAAAATGGCAATTCACAGAATTGCAAGAGGGTAATGAGGGTAGAATAAATCGATCCATGCCACCAAATATGCAGTGATTTGTGACCCTCGGGTTAAAAATGGTACAAAAATGTGGTCACCTTACAGCAAGAAGGTCTCAGGTTCAAATCTCAGCTCGGGTGCCTTTCTGTGTGGAGTTTGCATGTTCTCTCCCCGTGTCCGCGTGGGTTTTCGCCGGGCACTCCGGTTTCCTCCCACAGTCCCAAAAACATGCTGCTGCATAAGTTAATTGGCTTGCAGACTAAATTGCCCGCAGTGCCCGGTCATGGACTGGCGTCCCATCGTGGGTGTATCCCTGCCTTGTGCCCTGTCTGCCGGAATAAGCGCCGGCTCACCGCGACCCTGTACTGGACTAAGCAGTTTCTGACAATGAGATGAGATGAAATATGATGTGAAAATTATTTTTTTTATTGTAGTTTAAACTCATATATTTTTAGATTTCAATGTAAAATGTGCACAGCCTCCGTGCAGTGTGGCAGATGTTCATTTCAGAGGCACGGTGGAAACTGCAATGATATGAAGGAAGACAGCCACACGGTTATCTGGCACCGACACTTGCCAGACAGTGAATTATATACCTTACGGTGCTATCAGTCAATTGATGAGTGTCGTTATAGGTATGGGAGGAAAGCTGAGAACGTGACGGAAACCCTCGCAGAGCAGTGGGAGAATAACACAACCTTCACGCAGAAAGGTGGCGAGAAGAGAGAATAGAACTACCTCGGGCGAGACTTTATTTCTGTGAGGTGCGGATGTTACCGCTGCACCGCCCTGCCACAGCTATTAAGGGTGCAGGCAACGCAACTGTACCATGCGTGACAGACTGGATGGTCTAGATGTGGGACTATAACGAGGAAGAACATTGGATTTGTAAGTTATTTCATTTCTATGTTGCAGATGGGGCCGACGTCAATGCTTGTGCCAGAGCCCAGGGCCAACCACAGATTTTTAGAAACATCGGTCGTGCGAAAAATAAATAAATTGCGAGATGAAATTAACGGCTGCGTAATAAATCTCCTGCCCACGTCAAATGCAGACACTTAATAACAGCACCTTAATCATTATTCCTAACACGGGCAAAAGTAACATGATTAAACTAAGTTTCAATAAAACATCTCCCACACACCATAGTGCACGCACTGCATTAACACAATAAAAACAGATCCTGGGCCACTACACAGTCCCACACTGACCACAGTGGTGAAGTATGGTCACAAAGGCCCCCCCCTCCCCTCCTAACGGAAATGACATGCACACATCATGAGTGAATTGTTAAGGGATTTGTAAGTTATTTCATATGTTATTTTTCAAGTACCTGACCATGGTAAAAAAAAAACCGAGATAAAACACTAAGGATAATCAATTTCTGGTGACCACATGAACAATTACATGAAGTGGTCAGCATTTTAAAAAAATCACACTGCAGTGTCATTGCAGTGAGTGTCACTGCAGTGTCACTACAGTGTCACTGCTCCACTGCTTTTTTATTCTGACCACGGCTAACATCAGTGGTGACATATCTCAGCTGGCCCTGAGCAGTCCATCCACTTGTTTTGGTAAATTTATTCATTTTGCAACTCCCATATTTGTTGTGTCGCAGGATTCCCCTAAAGAGCTTGCAAGCTCACTGGGTATTGTTCTGCTGTAATATTTAATATAAACACGATAATCCACTTACCAATCCACAGTAACCAGCGTTTGACGTCTGATCAAACAACACCCGTGATTCACAAGGTGTACAGAGGTCTGTATTCAACCGTGGACTGAGATTGAGCTCTAAAAATTATGCTTATGAAAAGCTTCCATGCTGACAATTGATCAAACGACTTGAATCAAACATTAACCCACAGTACGGAGTGCTGGCTGCGTCATGACTGACCAAAAACATGCATGTCCTTTTTACGAACGTGTCAATGATGTGCACATGAAACGGACGCGCTGGCTAGTTACTTATTCCAAAGCCTCCCCCCACATCTCATTAACACACGTAAATCCGCTTACAAGGGGTCTGCAGTAAATCTGCTTTCCACCTGTCGAGCCAATGACTTCTCGCCGTCTTAATCAAAGGGGTAATTGTTAATAAATACTCTGAAAACAACCCACTGCCCAATGCTTTGTATGAAGCCCACTAAGGCGCCCATCATACTATACCTAACTACTTTGAAATTTATCACCGATTGTTTCGCTCACAGACCCGTGAGATGACACCGAGATTTAAGATCTGGACCAAGTATGCAATTGCAGTTAATTCGGCTGTGATTTACCCCTGCATAGTGCGCGGGCAGACTTATTAACTCACAGAGGACTTGAATTACGTTATGTTTGACGCGAATTAAATACCACACTGCGTTACTATCAACGTTGAACCGCTCATCATCCTCATTATCAATACCCGCTTAATCCTGTACAGGGTCGCGGGGGGCAGGGTGGGGCTATACCCCGGATGTGACGTCGCTACATCACAGGGCACTGGGGGCAATTTACTCAGCAGGCCAATTAACCTAGGCAGCAGTGTCTTTGGACGATGGGGGAAATTGGAGTATCCGACAAAAAGCCATGCGGACACGGGGAGAGAAGACGCAAAACTCTGAACACACGTTAATGTGAGGCAGCGAGAGGGACTGAACCTCAGGTCTCTGGCTCCCGGCTCCCACTCTGTACCTCCCGGCATTCAGGACCTGTTCGAGATGGTGCTAATGGCAGTGGTGATAGCTGTGGTTGAATTGGTGGCTCTGGCAGATCTATAAAATTGCCACCGGAGTGTGGCTAACAGGGAGGGAGGACGTGGTGCCAATTTCAAGCAAGTAACTGAGATCATGGCTGGTGGAGAGCGCAGTGCATAGGGGGGGATGGGTGAGAGGGTGATGAGGTGATTCATGTGTTAGGTAGGGAGCCACCAAGGTCTGAGGTGTGGAGGTTCTGTCGCTGATGGAATTGCACAGAGGTCTGAATTCCAGCTCAGGCTGAGTGTGTATTTATATATTTCCCACCCGCTGGACTATAGCACCTCCCCATTTCCTCAGAGAATGTATTATAGTTCTGAAAGGAGAGTTAAAATATCTAACGCTTTGATATTTGTAATGATGTGACCACATATTATGCTGAATTTAGCACTGGTGGTGCATGGCACCACCAGCATGGTGGTTCGAATTAAGTTTAAATTTTTGACAAATTGGCGGCACAGTGGCCCAGTGGGTAGCGCTGTCGCCTCACAGCAAGAAGGCCCTGGGTTCGAACCTCGGCTCGGGTACCTTTCTGTGTGGAGTTTGCATGTTCTCTCCCCGTGCCCACGTAGGTTGTCGCCGGGCACTCCGGTTTCCTCCCACAGTCCAAAAAACATGCTCCTGCATAGGTTAATTTTAATTGGCTTGCAGACTAAATTGTCCGCAGTGCCCGGTGATGGAATGGCGCCCCATGGTGGGTAAATCCCTGCCTTGCGCCCTGTGTCTGCTGGGATAGGCTCCGGCTCACCGCAACTCTGTACAGGACTAAGCGGTTGCTGACAATGAGATGAGCTGAGATTTTTGACAAATGCGTTAATTTGGATTGCGATGACTATAACCCTGCCAACCATAGCTTGAAATTTACTGCAAAGGAGTTTAAATTCAGGGACATCTCAAACCATTCCCTCTGTATGATGAGCATCTGTCCTCAATTCAAGCAAAGTGATTGACAACTGGTCATGGACCAAAAATATGGGAATGAATCTGCCAACTGCACTCTCCCGGTCCACAGTGCTGTGGGAAGAGACCAGGTCACGTGGAAAAATTAGCAAAAAAAGGAATCTGCCGTTAGGCCCAAATGCACCCGGGAAATTACTCTTTTCATTAAGCCCTGTCCGTGGATGAAAAGAATTCCCAACTTTTAATAACCGAAGGGTGAATTAAAAAGTCAATGAAGGCTGGACAACTCCGTTTTTCAGGGATGGTCACGCATTGCAGCACCGAATTAAATTTCCATACTGACCTAATAATAGCACTGTACTATACATAAAAGGATAAAATTGTAATTCTAAATTATTTGTCATTCAGTTGCTGTATTAACGCCCTGCGAAGCCTTGTTGGCTGCTCGGATAGTTTGATCATATTTTACCCTTTTGCCGAGTGTAGGTTGGTGAGGCACGGTGGCCCAAGTGGGTAGCGCTGTCGCCTCACAGCAAGAAGGTCCCAGGTTCGAATCTCGGCTCGGGTGCCTTTCTGTGTGGAGTTTGCATGTTCTCTCCCCGTGTCCGCGTGGGTTTTCGCCGGGCACTCCGGTTTCCTCCCACAGTCCAAAAAAAATGCTGCTGCATAGGTTAATTGGCTTGCAGACTAAATTGCCCGCAGTGCCCGGTGATGGACTGGCGTCCTATCGTGGGCATATCCCTGCCTTGCGCCCTGTGTCTGCCGGGATAGGCTCCGGCTCACCGCGACCCTGTACAGGACTAAGCGGTTGCTGGTGAAGTGGGGAGAGACGGAGGAAGGCAAGGGCGAACACTGTTTCGTTCACCACTCACCACTCACTCACCGCAACACGATGCACAGCGCAGCACACCTGCCAGGCGAGGGGTCTTGGCTAATCTCTGGAGCCCTCACCTGTTTAAAAACAAACGGACTTGCAATCTGAACCACCGTGCCATGGTCCCACTGCATCAAACACGTCTGGTTGTTTTGCCGTGATTGCAAACTCTTTTCTTCTTCATTATCGACATCAAAAATGAGATTGTTAATAATTGCAAAATTATATTATATATAAAATTTAGACAAAGACAAAGATCCCCCATATAGCCTTAACATACTGTGGGGTCAAGTGCAGTTAGCGAGCACCTATGAAGGTCGACACGGCACACTAGGGGGTGGGTGACCAGCACCACGCCCGGCCGCCTTTGTCTCCCTAGTGGCAATATTTTCACATTGTACTAAGTACTCATTTAAGGTTGAGTCGACCTAGGGGAGGCCCAGGACCGGTTCAGAAAATATCGTCACTGGTGTTGGCCGTGAGCGGGATTCGAACTCGGGTCGCCAGGTTTGCAGCCCAGCGCGCCAACCGCTGCGCCACCGCTCCCGCTTATACATAAATAAAGTAACATAACAACCGGTGTAACCTGCAGAGCGGTTAAGACATTCTAATGCTCAACAAGCTTGCGAAATAGGCTGCACAGGTTGCAGCTGCACAACTTGAGCTATTTCCACGCTGCTATAATAATAATTGCATTTATGGAGCGCTTTTCACCCGAGGGTCACAGAGTGCTGCACAGAGCTACTGGGAGAACGGCACGTCAACAACAACGACATTAGAACGGAAAAATCAGCCAGAATAACATGTTCTTCGGTTTTTAAGGTACACACGTCATTGTGGAACAATGTATAAAATATGATCTGAGCCATGGCCATCAACTACCTCTCCTGACTCACTCTGCTATGATTCGATTACGCCGAGAAGCATTGCCAGCATGCATTGACCGACATGAAAGCAGCATGTTGAGATACAGACGCATTGATACACGTATGGGAATTGCGCTGTAGAGTATTGCTCTGATCTCGGCTTTCCAGACCGAAATGTACGGCAATTGCTCTCAAGAGCTGGTCTTTCGGGAGAGCCGTGTCGAGCGTTTGTCTCCGCTCTTCTTCGTGAACGTCTCGCCTCGCGCGTAGTGTCTTTCTAAAGCAGGCAATAACTGAACTTAGACGTAAACTTTGTAACGTTTTCAGTTGTGAGAAATCTCTTTCGATACCGCCTCAAATTATATGAATTTTCTCTGGTTACTCCGGTTACCTCCCATGTCAGACACTTGGTAATGTGATCAAACCTATGAAGGAACCATCCTTAAACGGCGACCAGTGCGGTGGTCACTACCCATCACAATAGTATCACAGCATTGCAGCATCCTTGACATAATTGATTGTATTTCAATCAAATATAGCTCTATGTCACATGTGATTTTCAACAACTCGTTTCAATGTGCGATGAACTACTGAAGACAACATATGCATAAAAACACAATTCCAGAATAAAAATTGATTTTTAAAAGCCCCATACATCATGACATTGTTAAATCGTAGCCCCTTACATCTGTTCAATAACCGCAATTACGATAAGTCAGGTGTTACAAACGCTAAAACTTAATGTAATACATTTACTGCTCCTGGCTCGTTAATTTATCAACCATCGTCTAACCCTGGTAGATGGAGGCCTCGTCCAACTTTCATTATCAAATCCAATGTTCAATCACCCAGAATATATAACTTGGGCAAAACTAGACCTCTTTAATTGACTAACCATTCTGATTAGGATGTGCTAACTTTATTCTTCGCATCTTAGTACTAGTCGGTTTTTTCTGTTATTTTTATCATATTATTTATGGCGAGTGATCTCTAAATATTAGTTCAAGAGAGGTTGGATGACTGCTTTAATTAACACCCAGGAAAATAATTTTCCATAGTCTACAAAAAGCTAGATATTGGTATTGATGTTTGTTAGATTTTTTTTCTTTCTAGAATCCAATTTGTAAAACGAACGAGTGTTTCAATTTAGCGCAAAAAAGCCATTCCTCAATTCAACTCTAAGAAATCTGGCTCCTCTTTTTCCAGTTTTGGGTCCAAATAAAACTTTACAAAACAATGTACGTACGTGTAACAGGAAGCTAATGGTTCTGTAATTTTCCAAGTGAGATCTGTGTCCCTTTTTTCCGTATGAGAATGATCGAGGAATGATACATTTCCAATCCTGAGGAATGGAACTGCGTACAAACATTTAGTAAACACATCTGATAATTTTGTTACAACAGCTGTTCCTGCTTCTGTGATACAAAGCCACAGTTAATCTCTCAGCTTCCTGCTTGGGAATTCATCATCATCAACCATGGTCACTCCACTGCTGGGTGAAGGCCTCCAAAAAAGCCATCACCATCTCTAATTTTCCTTCAATGTAACTTTCCACCAAGTGCCTACACATGCGCCGACCTTGTCGCTCTATCTCTTTGGTGGCCTTTGTTATGTCTGTATCATTTAGAAGGCTTGTAAAATCACAGGATGTTATTTGAGCGCAAGAAATGTGGTTAATGCGTGAAGACAGGCCAGGCTACGGCGCCGAAGATGCAGCTGATGCCGGAGGGGATGGCGAACAAACGCGCACATCACTCCTGATGCACCGTGACAGCGTCTAGGTTCAACAGAGCAACTCACCCGCCAGCCTTCAACACGCAGCATTAGCCCAGTCGTCAATTAAGGTCCCAGAGACAGCACAGGGCACCCAGAGCATTAACCTAATAAAGGAAGTACCGGCATTGTGGGTAAGTTTAACTGAATGAATTTTCCAATGTTCGTGTAGTCCCACTATTGTACTTATTACTGACATTTATTGCATACTATGGTCAGCTTAAACTCTTTGCATATTACGTTTTACATTGATGCTATGAGAATGGGGTTTATCTTGAATGCGAGTTGATTAAATGCTTATTTTGTTAATGACCAAAAACCCTCAATGTGTCATCAGATGTCAAAAATCAAGTCGAGCCTGATTAGTAGGTGGAATGAGACACTGCCTGGGAACACCAGGTGTTGTTGAATGCTTGGGCAGTCATGAGACCAGCAGAGCGATGGATTGTTGAATCTAACCGTGCGGAACTGTGTCAGCCACTCGTACCCGTGTTTTCTCAAGGTAGTCTGGTTTCCTTTCACAGGAAACCAAACTCTTATGAGTCAAATTGGCCCAATATCCCAAAGTAACAAGAGCTTCCTGAATAAGAGTCTTAAAAACCCAGGATTTCCTGGGTAAATAACGGACATTAATTATTATTCGTCCAATCTAGCCAAATATGCAACTGTGGGTTAGGAAGATAATAATTATATAGACCTATAGAAAATAATAGCACTGTTACAGTGTGAGAACTAGCTGTAATAACTTGTCACGGTAGCATTTTCATTGTGACGAGCAATCAACGTTCATTACAATCATCTTTGCACTAATTATGGTCATTATCCATGCACTACGAGCAGCTATTGTTCTGCAGCGTGTGTAACATTTTACAGTTATAAACGGGATTTTCACCGAATTTCTTTTGCTATGGTATGTGTGGGTTATAGTAAAATCTGCATGTTGTGTAGTGCGCACAACCGCAAAAGTACTCGATGTAACATTTGCCAAAATTTTGTCAAAGACAGGAGAGCATATGCATAATGAACGTATACTAATTAACAGCCCGTTTGTCAATGAACTACTGGAATAAGGCCTGCCAAACGGTATATGCCGTCAAGAGAATTTGTTTGGACCCACGCTGGGGTGAATGTTGGGGCCAGGACAACTGGCGTTAGTGGGGAATTAAATTCATGTGGCCGGGTTTGCAAGAGTGGGCTAACCACTGATCTACCACCTCAATACCCTTTTGCCGTGAAATGCCAATACAACGTGAGCCACAATCATTGTTGACATTAGTGTGACTCACACCACGCAAAGGTGGAACAGTTCAAACTCAACGCTGCTACGCTCACTGAATTCGCTATGAGTACACGGCACAGCGCACACACACGCCTCTCCTAAACTTTGGTTCACAGCTTGATAAAACTTTAGTTTAAACTTCCATAAATCAGCTTAACCGACATTTCAAAGGGCATCGCGATAATACAATATAGCAATCACAACTACTATTACACGGACGCATTTCGCAACGGTTATACAATCCAATTGATTAAAAAAAAATCGCGACCGTTAATTATTTACCTAATGACGTGCGTTAATAAATTACCTGTTATGAGCCGGTCTGGTATACTGTAGATTCTTCCGAGATCCTGCACTCGTTCCAGCTCACATCAGCTGCTCATCAAGCTCCTCGGTATTCGCTTTGTGGTCAGGAGTCTATAACAAGCATCCCCAACGGGTTATGTTGCAGACCCGAACGCACGAGTAACAGCACTCTATACCATTAATACAACACTCGCTGAGCGTTACGAGTTCTTATACATATACCACGCGGCGCTTCCTCTGTCTCCCTGGCATTTACCCTCCTTCCTTTACGCTCAATGCCCTGTATGTTGTGCAACACACGCGGGTGGGGCGATGGCGCAGCGAGTAGCCCGACGCAGGGCGAAAACACCGGCGCACCTGAGTTCGACTCCCGTCCGTCATCAGTGGCGAGTGACACCTGGGCCCCATCTCCCCGACACCCCCCCCCTCCCACCCCTCCCCTTTCAGCGACCACACAAACTGATCGACGTACGGAAACTGTGGCAAAACAACAACAACAAGCGCGTAGAGAGACCCTCCACCCCGCAGTGGATTAGCAAATTGCTCTCGAATTAATAAACCCTGAAACGCACGCTCGTATATTCTGCGGGGAGACGCATGTTCTCTGCCTCACTGGACCATCCGCCTGGCTTTCTTCCCCGCATGCGCAGCGAGACCCCTACCCCCCTCCACTAAGCATGTCTGCCCTGTATTCTTAAAGGGATCCAAACCACAGGCGGCCAGATTACAGTGTTCAGCAGTGTGACAGCGTGAGCGCAGACGCCTGTGCTTTATATAACTTGCAGCGGCAATCGGAAGGATTTCAAATTCTCAGGCTTGCAATAATGACGCCCTTCATAACACGCCACTCGTGCTTGTGATGATCCAGAGATGCTGAGTTCGATCTTTCTCCTGAAACAATGGGGCAAGTTTTTTTTTTTAAACGCCACCCGCCTCTCTGTATTCGTCCACCAGGAAATACAGGTAATTCCAATCGATCAGTGGGCACAGGCTATAGTGTGGATATTCTCATATCTCATGATGACAGACTTCTAGTCAATGTGTAAGATTAGGCCAAATAACCTGCTCTTGGCGGTTCTATTTCCAATAATTCGGTGACCAAGAAATGCCATTGCTGCACTTCTTCACGATAATTATCAGCGCCTGCTTAATCATGTACAGGGTCGCGAGAGAGGGGGGGAGGAGGAGGAGGAGGAAACTATCCCAGCAGACAAGAGGGCGAAAGGTGGGGCTATACCCAGGATATGATGCCAGTACATCGCAGGGCACTGGGGACAATTTACTCAGCAGGCCAATCAATCGAGGCAGCAGCGTGTCTTTTGGACGGTGGGAGGAAAACAGAGTACCCGACGAAAACCCACGCGGACACGGAGAGAGAGCGAGAGAGAACTCGCAAACTCCACACAGAAGGCACCCGAGCCGAGAGTCCAACCTGGGTATCTTGCCGTGAGGCAACTCACCGCGTCGCCCACTTCTTTGTTACCAATCACGGTGGATGGTGGCGAGGTGGCGCAGTTAATCCACTCACTGGAGCTACGATTCCCGAGCCAGACCTGTATCCATCGGTTTACCAGCGGTTCGCATTGACCAGCGTGATGAAGTATGGCCAAACGGCCATCGTAACGACACGGTGTGCAGACGCCTTCGGCAGTGGGAGAACGAGACGATTGAGAAACCTGAAGATGTCTCCAACTCGGCGCGATATCACGAGACGAGGAACACCGCTCGAGCGGAATTCTCAAAACAACGTGACGTCATCTAAATGGTACGCCCACGTGGTTTCCTATTCATAGAATACTCGCCACTCACGCCTGCTTAGCTTTTGGGGCAGCTTAAGATTTGGTACATTTTGGGCGGCACGGTGGCCCAGTGGGTAGCGCTGTGGCCTCACAGCAAGAAGGTCCCGGGTTCGAATCTCGGCTCGGGTGCCCTTCTGTGTGGAGTTTGCATGTTCTCCCCGTGTCCGCGTGGGTTTTCTCCGAGCACTCCGGTTTCCTCCCACAGTCCATGAACATGCTGCTGCATAGATTAATTGGCTTGCGGAGTAAATTGCTCTCAGTGCCCGGTGATGGACTGGCGTACCATCGTGAATATATCCCTGCCTTGCGCCCTGTGTCTGCCGGGATAGGCTCCGGCTCACCGCGACCCTGTACAGGACCAAGCGGTTCCTGACAATGAGATGATGAGATATTTAGGTTTAAGGCGTCGCGATGGCGCAGTGAGAAGCGCTGCTGACAAACAGCAAAAAAGGCTCCCGGGTACGGTTCCCTGCCCGGGTGTATTTCTGTGCGGTGTTTGCGTGTTCTCTCTCTCTCCCTGTGTCTGCGTGGGTTTTCGCCGGGTACTCCGGTTTCCTCCCTTCTTCAAAACACACGCTGCTACCTAGGTTCATTGGCGTGCAGATTAAATACCCCCCCACCCCCAGTGTCCTGCGATGTACTGGCGTTACATTCTGGGCATAGCCCTGACTTGCGGTTTTACGTTCTGGTGCCGTTATTGTTGACGTGCCATTCTCTCCGCAGCTCTGTGCAGCGCTTTGTGACCCTCGGGTGAAAAGCGCTCTATAAACGCAATTATTATTATTATTGCGCCCTCCATCTACTGGGATAGGACTCCAGCTCCTCGCGACCGTGTACAGGATTAAACGGGTTTTGAGACCGACTGACGGGCAATGATAATCATACGCAAAGTTCTTTTGCGGGTTTTGTTTGCATTGCTTGTACATTTTGTTTTGTTTTAAATGAATCATCAATGTGTAGAACACGATACCGTTCCATAATTGCTCTTTCGGGATAGCCGTGTCGATCGCTCCTCCTCTCTCCTTTGCGATGTTTCGTCTCCCATGTTGGAGGCACTTTCAGGCGTCCTAAAGAGCTGTGAAAACCCACATAATCACAATGGATTGAAGAGTTACTCATGTTTATGTGCAATTTTGATGGGTTTTTAAAGACCTGTAGTTTTTTTCCTGCATTATTCATTTTCAAATTAGTTTTTACTTGAAGCAGCACTTAATAAACAACAAGGCAGACTCCCTGCACTGTGCGGATTGTGGTAAAACATTTGACCATACATCACCACTTGAG
This sequence comes from Mordacia mordax, assembly GCA_036362905.1. NCBI lineage: Eukaryota > Metazoa > Chordata > Hyperoartia > Petromyzontiformes > Petromyzontidae > Mordacia > Mordacia mordax. Next base: position 2,515,943 of record JAZEWT010000010.1, on the reverse strand, counting down.
CCAATGTGTGGTTTGTGAAGTGGAAAGTGTATTTAATCGAGCAAAAACGTGTAACTTTAGGCAAAAGTATGTGGAGAACAAAGTACGTATGCAGCCATAAAAAGGCTCATTTGAATGTCAACACATAACTATTGATGTACGGGCGGCACGGTGGCCCAGTGGGTAGCGCTGTCGCCTCACGGCAAGAAGGGCCCGGGTTCGAATTTCGGCTCGGGTGCCTTTCTGTGTGGAGTTTGCATGTTCTCCCCGTGTCCGCGTGGGTTTTCCCTGGGCACTCCAGTCTCCTCCCACAGTCCAAAAAACATGCTGCTGCATAACATAATTGGCTTGCAGACAAAATTGCCCGCAGTGCCTGGTGATGGACTGGCGTCCCATCGTGGGTGTATCCCTGCTTTGCGCCCTGTGTCTGCCGGGATAGGCTCCGGCTCACCGTGACCCTATATAGGATTAAGCGGTTTCAGATAATGAGATGAGATTATTATTCGTAAGGCGCTGATAAACATTTAAGGTCTCAAAATATATAAATTAATAGCGGTCTGCTAAACGTATTAATTAAATAATAAGAGCGTTGTTAAAAAAAACGGTTTGAATATTGTTCATCTTGTTTGAATATACCAGCAGCTGCATGGGTGTTTTATGAGAGATTATAAACCGTTCTGAAAAAAAAACATTCATTCAAGCGTTTAATATTAATAATGCAATCAGTGTAACGATTTCAGTTGATTCTGAGGGTTGTAAATGTGTTTAAACATGGATATTCAGTACTGTATTCCAAGAAAGAGCGTTAGTGCACTGCAAATACTTCCAAGTTCGACTTCCAGCCACGATTAATAGCGGTGCCGAATGATATTTAACCAGACCACTTCATAAACCGATTTAGTGATCAACGTGGTGAAGTATGGTCATTCAACTGATGTAGCTTGCATACGGAGGAGGCTGCGTGGCATTCAACACGATCACCCTCCTGCAGCTGGTAGGGAAGTTGGACCTGCTGGGCCTGAGCAACTCCCTCGATAACCGATCTTGAACTTAAGGACCGAGAGACCTCACTACGGGCCGGATCGGCGACAACACCTCCAGTACCACCACACTGAGCACAGTCGCTCCCCAGGGCTGTGCGCTCAGCCCACTGCTGTTCACGTTGCTGACGCACGACTGCTCCGCCAATTACAGCTCCAAGCGCATAATTAAGTTTGCGGATGACGCGACAGTGGATCCGCTGTCAGTCTGGTGCAAAGACAAACAACCTGTCTGTTGACGGTGACAAAACGAAAGAGATGGCCATAGACTTCAGGAAGGCCCACGCTGCCCACCCCGCGCTGTTCATCAACGGCTCCATAGTGGAGACGTTTCTTGGTGTGCATATTGCAGATGACCTCAGCTAGTCACTCAATAGTTCTGCTCCCTAACCAAGAAAGCACAACAACGTCTCCACTTCCTCCGACTATTGAGGAGAGCCAGCCTTCCTCCACCCATGATCTCAACATTCGACAGGAGAACAATTGAGAGTGTCCTAACCAGCTGCATCACTGTCTTGCATGGGAAATGCAATGCCTCTGACAGTCAAGTCCCTGCAGCTGCTAGTGAGGACAGTGAAGAACATCATTGGGACCCCTCTCCCCTTCATCCATGACATCCACCTTGGACGCGGCACACACAATGTCTCCAGCATTGTGAAGGACCCCTTGCACCCTTCCTATGAACTCTTTACCCGCCCGCCGTCTAGCAAAAGGTACCACAGCATCCTGGCCAGATCTGCCGGGCTCTGCAATAGTTTGTTCCTCTAAGCCATCAGGCTCCTCAATACCATGCTACCCCACCCACTGTTCATCATAGCAAGCAGGACACAGACGCTCGACACACACCTGCACGGACCACTTCACTCTACTATATGAAGTCCATATCGTCTGCGTGTGATGACCCTGCCCTTTTGAATGTGTGTATTCAGCTTTTGTTTCATTTGTGCACCGGGGACGATGAGAAAGAGTTTCGCTCCTCTATATACTGCAATTGTATACGGATGGAATAACAATAACGTTTAATGTATCTTTCACGCAGCAATGGGTTGACAATGAGACAATAACATTGCGCTGCATCTAGAAGTGTAATGATTATTACACGCGCGTGACTATGGGATACTGCGTATCCCATTCAAGGCAGACAAGGTTTGATTGATCCATCATTGCACACTGCCTCTTCTCTCGTCGTCTGGGAGTACTGTGTACGCTCTCATCACAAGGGCGTTCTTCGCGTCCTATTGTGGCTGCTCAGCTGACAATTTTCATGGTCCGTCGGGTGTGTAATAGTCTTTTGTTAATAATGTGTAATGTGCATGCGTTTTCGTGATCGCACAGCTGCACTTTACGTAATGGCATATTATTTGAAGCTTCCATCCCTACTCACCACTTCGGCGTGTGTTGTTTAATCCCTTCATTACCATTGTCCGCTTAAGCGTAAGGTCATTGGGGGTGCGGAGGGGGGCATCTCGGTAGACAGGGTGCAAGGCAGTCTCAAGCTCTCCCCAGGATGAGCGCCGCTCTCATACAATCAATGCCTGATCGTACAGAACGCCTTATGATGGCTCTCGACGAACGTCGAGAGAATAAACACACTCGACACGGCTATCCCGAAGGAACAGCTATGGGAGAGACATTTTAAATCGCGTGTTATTAATACGAGTCAGCCTTTTGCCAAATGAAAATAAAATAATTGTCAAAACAAATAAAGGAAGGAGAACGTGTTCCTCAGCAGGCACAGATCAACAGCGTGCCATAATCCCAGCACACAGCAGTGAGTAGCATCAGCAGTCCCAGCCAAAAGGACTTCAAGGCATTGCGAAACAAGTGAGTGTTGACACAGGATTTGAAGATGTCCAGGGACTCAGCTGATCAAATATCCAAAGGAAGGTAGTTTCAGAGTCTGGGAGCAGCGCGGAAGAAAGCTCTGTCACCCATCCAACGGAGATTCGCATGGCATTTGTCAAACCTTCACACCGCCTGTCATCAATTACCCTAAACGACAACACATCGGCTGCTGTTCATCTTGATGTCGATCGAGTGTGGGGGCCGCGGTGGCTCGGCGGTCAGCGCTCTAGGCTACAAACCTGGGCACTGAGTTCGAACCCTGCTCACGGCCAACGCGAGTGATGATTTTCTGAACCGGTCTTTTGCCTGCCCTAGGTCGGCTCAGCCTCAAATGAGTACCTGCTGTCATGTGTAAACATTGCCACGAGGGCAGACAGATGCGGTCGGGCGTGGTGCTGGTCACCCATCCCGTCGGTGCTGTGCCGACCTTTATACGTGCTTGCTAACAGCACATGACCTTACAGTCTGTTAAAGATATACGGGGGAACCTTTGATGGTCGTGATCGCGTTCAACGTGACCCTGGGTCACGTCAAACAAAGCCCAGCCCGACAAACTCAAGATACACCTGGAGTTCAATCACCACCTCCAGCGAGACATCAACATTCGTCTGATGTCCACAGCGTGATGGAGAGATGACTTTGTCATGGTTTTGCCTTTTTGAAGTTATCTTTTATATTACTTAAATAACTCAGCCGTCAACAGCACTGCGCTATAAGCTTAATATGTGTTGCCATAGTACAACAAGCAACATTTGGGGCAATCATCTTGCTTCATAGGTCTACTTACACGCAGCTTGGACACAAAATAAGTGATCAAGCCACATATACCCATATGCTGTATCCAGCCATGACCTTAAAGCTTCGTTAATGAGGACATACACATTAAAGTTTCAGCAAGGTGTACCGTTACTTTACTATAACGTATCTTAACTCTAAAAGATATAAGTTTATCCGACACATTGAATGGAAATAACAAAAAAGCCAGTGTATAGTTCACGCAAATATACTACGTAGTTTTTGTTTTTATCAACTACCTGAGCCTTCCATGCGGACCACTGATATGGAGCAGTGTTTAAGCGGGGAAAAGGAACCGGTTTTGACTGATGATACTCATCAATAAAACCATGCCAACACGTTACCGTGTGATTTATCAAAGTATTTTTGATTCGTTAACGCGGCTGCAAATCTGACTTCCGATGTTTGATACAAATGCACGATAGCCCAGTGGGTAGCGCTGTCACCTCACAGCAAGAAGGTCCCGGGTTCGAATCTCGGCTCGGGTGCCTCTGTGTGGAGTTTGCATGTTCTCTTCCCGTGTCCGCGTGGGTTTTCCTCCCACAGACCAAAAAACATGCTGCTGCATAGGTTAATTGGCCCGCAGACTAAATTGCTCGCAGTGCCCGGTGACGGACCGGTGTCCCATCGTGGGTGTATCCCTGCTCTGCGCCCTGTGTCTGCCGGGTTAGGCTCCGGCTCACCACGACCCTGCACAGGACTAAGCGGTTTCTAACAATGAGATGAGACACAGATAGAGTTTGCAGCTGGGTAGAGAGTGATCAAGGGCTGGGAAGGAGGAACAACAATAGGTTTTCCAGTGGAATTGGTCCCAATCTTGCTCGCCAATGTTGCTATTGTAAATTACAGCTCTGAAAATCAAACATACGTGTGTAGTAGAGGTTACAATGACGTGCCACGAACATGTGTAACATTGAGAGTGGGATAGATTTTATTTTTTTAAGTACGATAATCAGAAGCAGTTCTGATGATTGCTTCGAAAAGCTGCTGTCTCGGGACAGCCGCGTCGATCGCTTCCTCTCTCTCCACCTCGCGACGTTTCGCGTCAAAACGCCAGAGGCATCCTCAGGGGCAGAGGATGTCTCAACAAGGAAATGTTTCTGTACGTCCTCCCGGTAATGCTTCCTCATATGCAAATTCTGCGACACTCGTTCGTACATATTGCACTTGCAGTTCATCACAATTATATTTAATTAGATGAAATGCCACCTTTCAGTGGTCTGAGAAGCCTAATTAACAAGAGACTGCGGTCATGTGGGTAAATTTAACAGCAAAGTCTAACACCACCGGCGTGCAAGGTTATAAATATAAGGTAATAACTAAGCGAGACATACGCGTTAGAAACATTAATTATTTACAAGTATCCGCTTAATCCGATAGAGGGTCACGGTGAACTGGAGTCTATCCTCGCAGACACAGGACGAGAGATAGGGCTACACCCGCGATGTGACGCCAGCCAACTGGAGTGCGCGAGAGGGCAATTCAGTTCGCAGGCGAACAAACTAAACATGGTCTTTGGACTGTGGTGAAGTAAGCGGACTACCCGGCGAAAATCAATGGGGAAGAGAGGGGGGACCTGATGTGGGATTCGAACCCAGCCCTGCCGCGTGCATCATGGCGAACGCTCAATTCTTAACGTTGTTGTTGTTGAATCCCCACGAACCGCAGCTCCCTACACCACAAACTTGACATCTCAATACATTAGAACCTCATACAATTCGGGATTGTTTAGGTTTTTACCTGCGTGTGGGTTCGGTTACAGCCGGTGTTGGTGGTGGGGGGGAGCAGTTGTGTGATGAGGGCCCCCCTCCTCCTCGCCGCGCACACTTCCTCCTACGCAGGCGGCCCCTCGGCTCGCCGTCGCATAATCGCTGAAGCTTTTTGTTTGTTACAGGTAGCGAACAAACAAAAATAGCGAAAGGCATCGGGCGATGGCAGCAGCCGCGTGTTAACGATCAAGTGGCGTCGATGTTTACAAGCTTGTGGATGCGATTTGCTAACGAGTCTCCCCCCCCCCTCTCTCCATCGGCGGACTAGCGAGCGCCTCCCCGCGGTCAAACACCTCGTCTTTCCCGGCGGAGGGAAGTAGGACAGCGCGGAGGCTTCGGCCTACTTTCCGCGTACTGCTTCTTTAAGCTTTGGCAACGATAATTATATGGTGGTAATCACCGTGTGTGCGTACGCTAATTAAACGTGTTCCAATTATAGGGGGGTTTGTGTCGTAAAAGTGTTCGGCGACGAGATTGTGGTCTTACGGCTCTGTGCAGCGCTTTGTGACCCTCGGGTGAAAAGCGCTCCGGGAAATGCAATTATTATTATTACCGTAAGGATTTGCCATTTGCGTTGCGGTTGGAGTTAGACTTCAAAGTTCGCGTTGTTAATGGTTAGCATTAAGCGGTTCGAGGCACGATTACCATGTGGTTGTAAGGTTAGCGTTAGGTCATCAGTTTAGGGTTAAGGATTATGTTTTTTCGCGCACACATTTGTGTAAAGTTCTCGCTGTAAAATAACACCACTATTAAAATACGTTAATGTTCAATTCTGGAATTTCCTTGCATTGCTATGGAATAATCTGCGGCGTATTCGAAATGCCTTTGTCCAATCTAAGCACTCAGACTTTTAAGTTACAAATTGCTTCAAGACGTTAATTTTCAATTGAGAACAAAGTGTTTTGGGGGCGGCTCGGTGGTGGCCCCAGTGGTAGCGCTGTCGCCTCCTCCTCACTGCAAGAAGGTCCCGGGTTCGAATCTCGGCTCGGGTGCTGCTGCTTTCTGTGTGAGAGTTTGCGGGTTCTGTCCCCGTGTCCGCGTGGGTTTTCGCCGGGCACTCCGGTTTCCTCCCACAGTCCAAAAAAAACCATGCTGCTGCATAAGTTAATTGGCTTGCAGACTAAATTGCCCGCACTGCCTGGTGATGGACTGGCGTCCCTATCGCGGGTATATCCCTGCCTTGCGCCCTGTGTTTGCCAGGATAGGCTCCGGCTCACCGCGACCCTGTACAGGACTAAGCGGTTTCTGACAATGAGATGGGAACAAAGTATTTTTTTTTTAATACAAAATTAATCATTCAGATTGTTTTTGCATTGCAATTATTGTGAGATTGACATCGCGGATGTCAGCCGATGACACTTTTGAACATTTACCAGTCAAGCCTCAAGTTCACCAATGTCGTTTACAGGTGGCGCTATAGTCATGCTGCTGGTAGATCTGCTGGTGGATCTGCTGATCCTCCAGGCTGGACTGTGTCTCTGCACCGTCCCGTCTCTCAAATCCACGGCGATGAACGCCGTCATCAACTCTCCGTACTCGTCCCTCATTTATTTTAAGCAGAAAAGTAAGCCACTTTCAGCCGTGCAGTTTTTCACCCAGATAAATGCAGCGTGTGGCTTTGACCGTGCATGGGAACTGCATTGAAATATGGGCCATCCCTGATGGGAATTGATTGACATTTCGTCTGCGAGTTGAGTTTGACGGGATAATTGCCGCTGACGGGCCGTTCTCTCCACAGCTCTGTGCAGCGCTTTGTGACCCTCGGGTGACAAGCGCTCTTGAAGTGCATTTCTTGTTATCCGTGACTTAAATTCGAAGTTTTGCGAGCGTTTTATATTGTGTTATTCTTTTGTCATTTGTTTGATATGTTATTGTCATGTCTTCCAAGACAGCTGACTGGTGTGGAAGTGTAGGCTACTACCCTCTACAGGGGCTGTCTATCCCTATAATTGAGAGGCCTTTGCAACAGCAGTGTTCTGAAGGAAGTAATTGCAGAGCTGCACCTTTACCGTGTATGCAATGTAATGCAGTGGTTTATTTTTTTAGTCATGTACTAAATATTTTAATTTATTTGTGGGCGTATGAGTTGTATTAGGTATTTAAAGGCTCAACTAAATTGTTAGGGTTAGCTACTGTATTTTGATGTAATTGTTTTCTGTCTTTTTTTTCTGTTTCCTTTTTTACAATGTAATTCTGTTCCAGTAGTCTAAACACAACAGCAGTTTTATAATGCAGAGTATCTGCAACGGGAATCTCTCCCTTCTCTCTATTTTACTATTAAACTATGAACACTGGCATACTTGTACCTGCACTTAACTTTTTATGGCACCTTTTGCTTTTATATTGCATGTGTTAAGTTTACGACCATCAAATGCCTGATTTGCTGCGCCATATACCTTGAGGACCCTGCACTAGTGCAATACTGACGTGTTCCTCTTTGTTTCTTTGCTGGGGCATCATGGATTTTCCCTTGGAAAATATCAACGCAGCTGGCTGAAGGGGACTTTGCGTGTAACAAATAAAACAAACTGGTGTCTCGGTTTGTCACGTCTCGATTCATGATGATTGCTTTTCAAAGCTGTTCTTTCGGGATAGCCGTGTCGAGCGCTGTCTCTATCTCGCTCTCCCGCACGATGTTTTTCCTCCCACATTGGAGGCTTTCTGCGCTTTGGAAAACAAATAAAATAAACTTGAAATTTCATCTACGGGTACATTTTTTTGCCAGAACAAATGTATGAACGTGAGAAGACGTTTAACAATTATACAGTGATCAAGTATAATTTTTGACAATTGTACAGGCGTCAAGATCTTAGAAACTTGACACGGTGTAAAGTGTCTATTTCGTGTTCTATGATCTTAACATTTGTATCATTGCCAGAAATGGTAAAACCTCTTCTCTTCTTTACTTCATATTTCAAATACATATAGTCTTTCTAAACCACAATATAGCCTCACATGCATGAGTCAGTGCATCTATCACCAGTGTCAAAATATAATGTACAGTATTAATCGATGCCGGCTTGTAAGCTTATTGTTATTCCACCACAGGTACCACCCAAGTGGAACATTTTCTGAAGAATCTGGATGATGCATCTGAATTGCTAAAGCAGTATGCTATTTCAGTGTGGCAGGTATTTGCATTGAACGCGGTGATTACAGTGATGCAATGGTGTCCATGTTTTGAACAAGGGGAATTGTTTATCTCTGTATTTCTGTATAAAATTTTAATACATTTCTCAGGTTGACTGCCAAGAAAACCACGTGGAAAGGTTTTGTGAGAAAGACAACATTATCAACAAAGCCTATCTCTTTCAGTAAGTGTCCACAGTCTCTCTATATCGTTTTTATATTATTGGCTAGTGCTGTGGTGGACAAAAACAAATTCTGTTGCTTTTCAATTGCATCCTATTGTGTCAACATACAATGTGTAATCTCTGTTGCAGGCTGAACAAATTACCTCAACCTCTTTACCTAGATACTTTGTTTGATGTTGACTCTATAATGGCCAACACTCTACAGTAAGTATCATTATGATCCACTACAAAATGCGGGTATGTGTTGATCGGAATTTTTGTAATTTGTAACGACGTGTAAACTGATGTGTAAGGCTACATTTGCATGTTCTAATGCACCGAATATTGGAGTGATTTTGTATTTTCAAATGGTATTAAATGTGGGTTCATAAAACATAGTTACAGAATGTATATACAAATAGCTGTATTTTGGATTGTGTTATCCGCTTATGAAGCAATTGCTTACCTCGCATGTATTTGAAGTATAGTATATGTGTATTTTTTGTGATTACAATTCATTACCTGATATTGAAAATCCATTTGAGGTTCTTAAAAAATTAAGGGTATACTAACTTTTCGTGTGCCTATGGTTATTTGGTAACGCAAACACTTTATGCTTCCCCAGCTTGCTTTTGATGGAGGAGGTGAGATTTGTTCAAGATAAGCAAGGACTGCAAATCCTCAGGGATTCAGAAAGGGGCCGTAGAAATGTTGTGTTTGCTTATCTCCAGGCTACTGGCCTTCCAGGTATGAATGCCTTGCGGGGGGGGGGGGGAAGTGCAAATTACTTTTCTATTTGTGTCCTGTAAGATGTAGCTAGATAAATCTGCTGAACGAACTGAATTTTCAGTATTTGAATTTTCTGCCTACAATTCAATACAGCTTTTGCCACAAATGTTTTACATTGTGTACAATTGACCAAAACAGTTCTGATGGGCGAACTTATAGAGAAAACCACATTTTAATTTAAAGCTCCTAAATGTCTCCCACCAATGTTAATGAACTCATTAAATCATTTATCGTTCTCCAAATACGATTCACATCGAACACAGCAAGAGTATTTTACTTATAAGATTAAATTACGTGTGAACTGAGGTTATTAGAATGAAATGGGTATCTATAAATGGATCCACTTGTACAATTGATGATTTCATTTTTCCAAGGTTACCATTGACCTTTGGGAGTGATATTGTTTTATTTTCAGAACACCGAATATTCATAGAAATGGCATTTGTTTACGGAAACAGATTCGTCTTTGCCTTCTCAACAGACCAAAACATTCTAAAGGACCTTGGGTGAGCAAGCACTATAGTTTGGAGTTTCTACCTACAGCTTGATTACCGTCATTAAGAGCTAGTTTATTAAGTTGCTGCTTTGGTTAACCTATGCAATACATTCCATGCAGTTGTAAAATAATGACTTTTTTTTTACTGTCTATTAGAGGAAAGGAAGGTCTCAGGGTTTCGACCAACTGGCCTTCATTTGCTCAAGGCAACCTGTCTGCAGAAAATAGCTTCCAATATGTTTTTTGGTTGTGCCACAGTCGGTATTACTCCCAGTGTTTTGCTCAACGTGCTGGGAGCTTTTCGGTTTATCAGGTCCTGAGCAAGCTCCCCTGCACGTTAAAATGAACATCAGATATGATCCTGAAACACATTCAGTGCGACCAAGAAACACAATCGCCACTAAACATTTCAAAGTCTCACTTTCCTGTTAATGACCCTATAAGCAGTAGCCTGTTATTATTTTCCATCAAACTTTTATTTAATGTCATAGGGTATGTTTATTAACCGGTGCCATTTCCCTTAGATTGTTTCTTCAGCTCATTTCACGAAGTCATTTGTTCCTGTGCTGTCATACAGCGTTCTGGAGAGCTCCTTCGCTCCACACTTGTGGCTCTACAGCTGTGAGAGTTCGTCATTGAGTGACGACCAGCCATGCTCCGAGACTGCTTTCCAGCAGTCCTTCACGTTGCCATATTTACATCGCTTCTTTAAGCTCGCTTCAGGGCCACCTTTTGTGAGTAAAAATTGGAACGGATATATAATAAATGGCTATGTGGTCTTAGACCAGTACTGATTGGTGGCTTAAAGTGAAATGAGCAAAGTATGTTCGTAACTTTAGATTAACCAAATAGTAAATATGTACGACGCACAATCGTAAAACTATAGAAAGCAGCGAGTGGTGTGGTGGACACCACACTGCGATTTGATGCCTTTGTTTCTGATTTCATCCGTGTCGAGTCACACCAGTGACAGTTGTTACCTCAAGTTCAGCTGTTCCTTCCCAAGTGTATGCAGCCTATACTTATTACTGGGTATGCTGTGTTAACTAGAGACACATGTATTAGGTCACGGGGCTCGCTAATAACACTGGCTTCAACGGTTTGTTAGAGTGCAAAATGATCCGTCTTTAATGTCTTGTATGCCAAAATAATAATGTCATTGACAGAGCTCTCTCATTGAAGTGCTTTATGACAGCCTTCCCACTCTTTTTTGTTGTGGAATCAGTTTAAATGCGCTTCACCACTTTAGTCAATACAGGCTGGTGAAGGGGCGCAGAGTGCATCAATGCTGGCTCAGACACCACTCAGCACCGACTTAAGCCATAGATGGGAATTTAAACTTGGGTCACCGGGTCCACAATTACACTATGCTAACCACCAAAGCCACTGCCTCATACACTTTTAGGTATGTGAAAATATGAAATCTCTATTTTTGTTATTCTTGTTTCAGGTTGAAACAACAGAGGACCCTGCACACGTGCAGACAATATTTTCAGAGCTGCACATCCCAGAGGTGTTTTTATTTTCACAGAGAGAGACGTACCAGCACGACACGATCACTGCACACACCTTGTCCCATCGACTTTTGGGCTCAGCCGGTGTCGTCCTTGTTCGCTGGTAATGCTCTTTTTCAAACAATACCCTAGGACATAGTGTGCTGCCTAGTATTCCTGCCAATTGCATTAAGCCACCTGTAATGAATCGTGCCATTGATGATGTTGCATTTTGTCATATTGTATTCTGTCATGTGCTGCAGTGAGGGACATGGAGTTGCATTTCCAACTGATTACAATGTCGCTTACAAAGGTGCAAATCCAGTAAGTTTTGATTGAAATAGACACGAAGCTCATTATTTTGAACATTTTGTGGTTTTTTTTTTTGCTCATGTAAAATGTTGACAGCGGTTCACTGCGTTTCTGGTTACAGGGTGCAAGGGTGGAATATCTGTTGGTGCACTCACTGGATACAGTCATCGCCCGAGTGGAGAGAGAGGAGACACGTGGTTCTGAGCAGGCGCCTGATCACAGTGGTCCCGGTCAACTTGAAAAAGAAGAAGATTTTGACCACTCTTCCTCAGACTTGTATCCCCTCTGGGGTAACAAACAGCCCTACAGTTTCGTTAGTGCTTATTTCTCAGTGGTTGACATTGCTATCAAAGTCATTGACAGTCTCATCTCATCTCATTGTCTGAAACCGCTTAATCCTGTATAGGGTCACGGTGAGCCGGAGCCTATCCCGGCAGACACAGGGCGCAAGGCAGGGATACACCCACGATGGGAAGCCAGTCCATCGCCGGGCACTGCGGGGCAAATTTAGCCTGCGAGCCAATTAACCTATGCAGCAGCATGCTTTTGGACTGTGGGAGGAAACCGGAGTACCCGGCGAAAAACCAACCCAGACACGGGGAGAGCATGCAAACTCCACACAGAAAGGCACCCGAGCCGAGAGATTCGAACCCGGGACCTTCTTGCTGTGAGGCGACAGCGCTAACCACTGGGCCACCGTGCCGCCCTCATTGACAGTGTGTGTGCTTTTATGTGCTGCAACCAATATATACTGGGTTTTGCATAGTATGTAAAATGCATCACATTTAAAATCATTATAATAATTACATTTATAATGGCTTGGTTTTACAATCAATCTGTTAAATACGATTACAATTATCATAACTGGATTTCACTCAGTTTTCTGTTCATTTGTGTTATGGTCATAGGAGAACATTTTGTCTTCTTTATTCGTTAATTGACTTAATTATGAATCATTATGCGTCTGTGTCCAGAATATTGGCAGAAAAAAAACATAGTCAAGTTCAATAATTATACATTTAAGCAGCACACAGCTTGTTCGTGAATTTTTACGATGAGTATTTTGCTTTTGCGCAGAGTTATTTAAACAATGTCTGTTTTGTCTCCTCGCATCTGACAGTCACACAGGATGATGAAGTGGTCATGGCTGTAGATAAAATTAAACATAAGAAGCTTATACTGGAAGAGTCGGTCCCTGCACTTACAGATGTCGGCTACCAAAGGGTTTTATTACAGCCAAATATGGATCTGGTCATCTTCTATCTTAACTGTACGTTTGTATTAGAGAGAGGATAAAATATACTTATAAAATAGAGTAACCAATTTAATGATGCATAAAGCTTTTGCAAAATGATTACAACTGTGCTACTTTATTTACCCAGTTAATACATTGTTATTTACTAAAGAAATATACCAGTACAATTATTCCTACTTTTTATTGCCCGTGTTAGAGAAACAAATGTATTGAAGTTGATATTTTTAACAGGTTATTACAGCCGTTGCTGTTGAATAAATGTAACTTGTGTTTCCATCCACAAGGGGATGCTGTCTCAAAAGCTTCTTTATGGACCTTTGCAGAAGTTGCCAGAGATATTAAAGGTGTGTGACATGGACTTTTAAATGACAATCAGCTTTTGACTCATTTACGATTCGTGTTTTATTTACCTATATATGATTTAATGTGCATCCATAAAATGTTTTTGTCCAAGCTAGCGAATACCAGCATAGTGCTTTGTAATAAGTTTGCTGCATTTAGAAAGCCGACGCAGAAACTGTTTGTTTTTATTCATGATAACGTTACATTTCACAACACAATCATTGGTATGAAACGCGGTCCTGCTGCCAACAGCAGTGTTGTTTAAAAAAAATACCCCTCTCTTTGCACCGACAACTTTTAAAGTCTGCCCATGCTCCAGCCAAGGCAAATATTTAAACGCAATCTCATTCCAATGAATCCCTTATTTGAGGATGTAAGAGCAACCATAATGACCTTTGCCGCACTAGTCCCAAACTCTGGTTTGATGTTTTGTGCGCACAGCTGTCAGCCACGTTGGCAGACAGGTCTCCCCATGGCGCGTCAACTGTGGCGAGTGGACTGACGTTTGCCAACGCGCCAACGTGAGCAGCCTACCCACGGTGATGTTCTTTCATTCGCCGGCTCAGGGACCAACCACCTACCACAGAACCATGTCGAGGGATGATCTTCTGAGCTGGGTGGCGATGTGAGTAATTCGCTCGCTCTTTATCCCGCACTGGTAAAGAATCCATGTTCCCGAATCCCATCCTTGGCGGAAGGCCTTTTCATTCATTGTTTGAAAACGCACCGAAAGGTACAATGGCCCTATTCAATGTTGGTTATAAAAGGTTTTTCACTTAGAGAAAATTGCTTCTCATGCAGTGTGTCAATTTTCTTTAGGGCATTCCAAATAATGTGGCCTAGGGTTTGCTATTCCCAAAATATCATAATGTATAATTGTATAAAGATGTCTTCAGATATATGTATAACACGATGGTGAAGTGGTTATCGCACTGTACTACCAACCCGGCAAACCCGATTTTAATTGGCAGTCGCGGCGAACACGAGAATCGATAGATATCTGAATCAGTCGTAGTGTCCACGTGCACTATTTCACAATCACTTGCGTGATCAAATCTGGCCATTAGCTGCGAGGCTTTGCAATCTCTTTAGCAATGGATTGACAAAGGGCCCTTAATAATTTTCACCATGTTTGTTGCTGTGTGTTTATGCAGTCTTTGCCTACACAATAATTGCACTTCTAGCTATTGTTGCTGATTTGCCGTTCTGATGTCATCGTTGTTGCTGCTGAGTTCTCTCCGCAGCTCTGTGCAGCGCTTTGTGACCCTCGGGTGAAAAGTGCTCTAGGAATGCTATTGTGTTAGCAACAGGAACGACATAACGGCAAATCGATAACAATAACGTTTTGTTTTTTTGTTACAAATCTGAGCTGTGGACAGAACAGCATGTCAACAACAACATCGGAGCAGTTCAACTGAAAGTCAAATAATGGCTGTAATTCAGAGAATGAGTGTTTAATTGTTCTCATTTTCAATAGCTCAATAGCAGTATTTTGTTGCTCTTTCTAACCATATTGGTGTGCTGGATATAACAGGATATGGTGTGCTTTGCCACGGCAACCGTGTAATTATGAGTATTTATCTCGAGTGACCGAAAACCCACAGGATGCGATTACTATTAGTCTGCCATTAGCGTGAAAGTCATGTCCTACTTGTAAAAAAAATCCGTATGTTGATGAGAGCATTGCAATTATTAAGCCATGTTCAACGTTTAAATATAAATTATAATCAAGCGGATGACGTTGCCTGGCTCTTTTATATTGCCTTGTATAAGACAGTTGTAAGTTAAACTCGTCTCATCTCATTGTCAGAAACCGCTTAGTCTTGTACAGGGTTGCGGTGAGCCGGAGCCTATCCCGGCAGACACAGGGCGTAAGGCAGAGATTTACCCACCATTGGACGCCAGTCCATCACCGGGAACTGCGGGGAATTTAGTCTGCAAGCCAATTAACCTATGCAGCAGCATGTTTTTTGGACTGTGGGAGGAAACTGGAGTGCCCGGCGAAAACCCACGCGGGCACGGGGAGAGCATGCAAACTCCACACAGAAAGGCACCCAAGTCGTAACTCAAAGCCGGGCCCTTCTTGATATGAGGCAACAGCGCTGCCCACTGAGCCACCGCGCCGCCCCGTAGACTGCATATATTTCCAAAAGCATCTTTTACATTTGAACGCTTTGAATTAGCCTATCGTTGAAAATTGATGCATTGTGTCCTAAAATTACTCCATTAAAAACATTGGACAAACGGGCATACCTCTGTACATTTGAGTTACATTTTTGATGAATTGAAAGTAAGTCGAAACATTGTATGTTGAAACATGTTTTCCCATAGGTTACATTATATAATCGAAGATGCATTCCTTAGAATTTTTTTTTTACCCAAGCCCTATCAGAATTATACTGTAACACAAATGAGGAATTAGAATTAGATAGGTAAATATAAACAAATGCCGTAAGCTATAATTCTCTAACCATAAACTGTTGAATTTGGTGTAATACTTGGAACCACCCAACCACTGTCTGTGTTATTAAATGTTAATAAACTAACAGTATACTAATTTCAGTGCCATCTCATGTAAGCAGTTGACAACCCTTCAAACACATGACAAATCTTGATCAAGCTCTCATAATAGCCGGAATATTCCCAAAGCGTTTGTGCTGGAGTAATTATTCTTTCTTAGTTAAATTAACCAGCAAATTGTCCACCCTGTTATGGGCAATTTTGTTCTGAGCGCATGACACGTGGCTCCGACACGACAAAGGAGCAAGGCTGTTTTAGAGGGTAGATGGTAGTACATTACGTTAATTTAAATCGAACTGCTCTGATGTTGTTGTTGACCTGCCGTTCTCTCCACAGCTCACCTTTGTAAAAAAAAAAACGTTATTGTTGTTGATTTGCCGTTCTCATGTCATTGCTGCTGCTGACATGCCGCTCTCTCCAAGGCTCTGTGCAGTGCTTTGTGATCCTCGGGTGAAAAGTTCTCTAAGCAGTGCAGTTATTATTATTAACATTTTAAAAGAATAATCAAGCGATATGTAAAGCTGAAAAAAGACAAACAAAACTTTGGTGTTGATATTTTGGGCAATGGCTATTCATAGCAGAGAGATCTCTTGCCTGTGTATATTTATTTCCTTTCAGGGCAATGTTGTTGACGAATGTGCTCGATTTTTATCCTTTCATAGAATCCATTCATTTTCCACATTCACCACATCATGCTTTTCTTAGCCTAATAACTCACAATGAGTTATATAACCCCTCGAAAGCTGTTTAGTTTATATAACTGAACATGTTAGAAAATGAGACGTGAAAAAGCACAGATGCTTCTAAATAGTATATCATACTGTACATTTTAAAATGAGAAATGCGTTAAGGTAGTCAGTCCATATGGCACTTTGTAAAAGTAAAGTTAGAAATATTTCTTGCAAATACGGTTATTGGAACAGGCCATGACAAAGCAATTGCTTTCTGGGTCCTCGTGGTACCAATAACGAATGATCATGATATATCGTGCTTGACCACCACTGGTATAAGTATAAATGGGGTGAGTGCCATTAAAGCCATCGTAAATTTCGTACAGTGAGCATTTCTGCAACGTATACGCAGCACAAATGCCTCGCACTTGTGTAATTTGCCACCACAAAAAAAGCCCATTGGTCACAAAATCAAGAGCAGCTGTCCCCAAACCCAAATTCTCCCACAGAGCCTGTCCAGTTGATTTAGGTGTCTGTGTCTACAAACTTTCCCTAAGCACATTCAAATATGATGAGGTTGCACAGGACACACGTCCTGGATAATGTATGCCGAGTCCAACCTATAACATCTATGGAGCTACAGGGATTCAGATTTAAGTTAATTTCAATATCTTCCACCTCTCACTGCCCCTGCTGTGATTTTTGAAATATTTGCGGAGTCATTATATGATCTTGAATGGTTTTGCAGCACTGACTAAATCTGCTGGCCCTTATGTTGCAAGTTTGCCAATCATGAGTCAGTGCCAGCAGATTTACGTCACGAACAGCTGGGGATCATTTCTTAGACGTTACATTTAATCACTACCAAGATCAGTGTTAAGCCTCATCATCATTATCATTACCTGCTTAATCCTGTACAGGGTCGCCGGGAGTGGAGGCTATCCCGGCAGACCGAGGGCATAAGGCTGGGTTATACCTATGATGTGATGCCGGTACACCACAGAGCAAAATGTTTAGTCCAGTTTACCCAGCAGGCCAAATAACCTAGACAGCAGCGTGTCTTTCGATGGTGGGAGGCTCTGTCATCGGAGGGCTTAGCTGACACTTGGGTTGCATAGGCGGTTCAAATCAGAGTTAAACTACCCATGATTCAGATCAGTATCACTAACCGCTTAGTCCTGTACAGGGTCGTAGGGGGGCTGGAGCCTATCCTGGCAGACATAGGGTGCAGGGTGGAGCTATACCCAGGATGTGACGCTAGCACATCGCAGGGCACTTTTTTGTAGGGTGGCAATTTACTCAGCAGGCCAGTCCACGTAGGCAGCAGCGTGTCTTTGGACAGTGGGAGGAAACCGGATTGCCTGGCGAAAACCTACGCGGACACGGGGAGAGAGAACACGCAGACTCCACACAGCAAGCCACCCGAGCCAGGAATCGAACCCGGGACTTTTTTTGCTGTGAGGTAGCAGCGCTACTCACTGAGCTACCTACCGCCCCACCTCATTACAATCCTGAACAAATATTTTACGTCTACTTCCATTTATACAGGGGTTACTTTTTAATCAGTGATATAATAAATTACGTTTGCAGTCATTGTCCAAATATTCCTTTGATTAATGATAGACAGTCGGTTGATGAAGCAATGAAGTTGCTCCAGGAAGTCTACTGAATAAAGTGGTGAAAACTTACACGAACGAGATGTTACTCAGACACAACGACCCCCTTGATGACTGTACATTAAGTATAGTCTTGGTGTAATTATTATAAAGTACGTAATTACAGTCCTGTGATAAATGAGTTCTAAAACAAATGGAATCACCCAGACAAATACAATAACTGAATGGATTAATTATGCCCTGATTAATTCTATACTCGTTTGTAGGCTGCATTAAACATATTTGTCTTCCATATCGAAGGGCCACTTGGGTCATACCTTCCATTTAAAAGCCAAACAAACAAATGAAGTTAACGAGAGCCAATAGATTCTGTTATTTTTGGTTAGGTCACGTAAAAAATGTTTGTCATAAACCCTCCACCACCCGCTAACGGCCAATCCGTAAAGTATGTCAACGTTAACAAAACGTGCCAATTCTTCTCTATCTCAGCACACGGGAGTATTGAAGAGCAAACTCACAGCATTTATAAACGAAATACGACGTTTCGCTGATAATTGTAATCAGCAGCATCAGGCAACGCGCACCTACTTAATACGAGTTCGCTTCAGAATGGAATCCACTGATAACATTGGTCATGAAAGCCTTCGAATTAAACGAGAGCCGTTCGTTTAATGAGCTTTAACCGCTGTTCTGAGTATTAAATAACAGTTGTACTAATATCACATCAGTGTATTATTCCTGTTCGCTGTCGCAGTTGTGCCAGCGTGTTGTGTGTGCAGCGAATCTAAAATGCCCCGTAATGTGTTTGTTCATTGTGACAGGTTGAGAGTGGACAGTCCACTGACATTGCAGTCTGTGAAAGAAGCGATCGCTTTCTTGCGAGGGGATCTGCCCGGCTGTGCGCCCGACCTTTGTAATGCATATGCCCTCGCCCTACTCACAGTTGACATGCACGCTGGTGAGCCACGCTTTGAGCATTTCATCTATGACTCGCACCAGCCAACGTAACAACTTAAAAGCATTTTCAGTGATGGAAGTAACTGTTTGCTTTTGAAACTCTTTTAAATATTAGTTTAATGGCTCAATTTGGAGTCTCCACCCATTGAAGCTCCTTAAACGTAACCAGTGAGTACGCTCACAATGCTGCATTTAAAGCAAGGAAACAAGTTGTAACATTCACACGTATTATTAATTATCTCATCTCATCTCAGTATCAGAACCGCTTAGTCCTGTACAGAGTCGCGGTGAGCCGGAGCCTATCCCGCAGACACAGGGCGCAAGGCAGGGATATACTCACGATGGGAAGCCAATCCATCACCGGGCACTGAGGGCAATTTAGTCTGCAAGTCAATTAACCTATGCAGCAGCATGTTTTTTGGATTGTGGGAGGAAACCGGAGTGCCCGGCGAAAACCCATGCAGACACGGGGAGAGAACCCGCAAACTCCACACAGAAAGGCACCCGAGCCGAGATTCGAACCCAGGCCCTTCTTGCTGTGAGGCGACAGCGCTACCCACTGGGCCACCGTGCCGCCCATTATTAATTATCGTCATCATTATTTATTATTACGGATGTAAGGTTATTATCAATTAATACAAAAACATATACTGCCCACTGTGTCTGACATTACGAGCGATCACGTGGGGAGCAGCCAAAGCAGAGTGTGCAGTTTGACTAAAGAGTGGAGAAACATTCCAAGTTGATTGGTCATCATCGTGAATTTGAAATTCAGTCTGGAACTCCTTCAGAAATCCCAATAAACCTTATTGTTGCCAATTTTACGTTCCAATGCCATTGTTGTTGATGTGCCATTCTCTCCGCAGCTCTGTGCAGCACTTAGTGACTCCTGGTGAAAAGCGCTCTGTAAATGCATTTATTATTATTAGTTGGGGTCATGTAACCATGGGATTCGGTTTTATCTTTTGGATTTAAATTCTAAAAAGTTTGAGAATTACAAAAAATGAAATGTTAACACATTTGATGTTCCTCGAAAACAGTATGAAATGTTAACACACTATGAGCTAGTTCGTGTAGGTTAAATAATAAGAATAACATGAGAATAATACATTTTTTGTAAATTCCACGCCTGGTCATTGACGAGATGTGTCTACGCAGGCGTGAGGAAACTGCAGAGAGATGGGGGGAAGGTAGCCGTGCAGTCAGCCTGCGCCAACACCTGCCGGGCACTGTGTCCTGTATATTACGATGGTATTGGCAAATTCATGAATTGAGTTCTTTGAGGTGCGGGAGGAAACGGGAGGACCTTGTTGAAACCCATACGTAATGGGAAAAGAGTCCACACAAACTCCACACAAAGAAATGTCCTAGGCGAAAATCATTGCGCTGTGGGCAGGACTGCATTCGTGTGAGGCGCAGGTATTAACAACTGCAGACGCCTGCTGCCCAAATATTTCAAATAATTGCAGAACTCAGTCGGAGTTCGCAACTCGCAATGAAAGGTTTGTGAGTTGTGGTCACAGTTAGGGAGCTGCTCAGCCCATTATCCCTTTACCTACCATGGTGTGTGTGAGACACTTAAAAATCACACAGCAATGGATGTCCACTGGAAAGGCTGGCTCCTATAATTGAAATGTGGAATAATTTATGATTTATAACGCGCACAAATTCCCGGCCCAGCGACAGCGAGACACAGATACTGAGGCGCGGAGCCAAGCTCAGTGTGAGTAGGCCTAAAGAAAAAAGTGTTGTTTGAGATATTTTTTTTAAAGTCAAGGTCATGGTGGTCTGACGAAGCTGGAGGGGTAGGAGGCTCTTCCAGGTTCTAGGTGCGGCTATGGGAGAAGCGCCGCTCTGAGTTTGTTTTGCTTGAGCGGGGGATGCTGAGCAAGAGTTAGAGAGGAACTACGGAGGGAGCGCGAACGTGTTTCAGTGAGCGGTGAGAGTAGCTTAGCGAGGTATTGAGGATGACCTGTGCTGATTAGACAGTGACCGAGTAACGCTATCTTGTACGTGATTCTCTGCTGGATTTGTAGCCAGTGTGGAGTGCGCAAGGAGTCAGTAGCGAGTGAGCAACCGTGAGGAATATTAACAACTACTCTGGAAAGGTTACGTTGAAGGCGCAGACGTTTGTAAGTTGTATAGTGAGTCCGTTTACTACGGCGTTGCAGTAGTCAAGTGGAGAGTTGATGATGATGCAGCGCGCCAATGTGTGTGCTGTGGAGGTGGTTAGGATGGAACGTATCTGCCATAATGCACGTAGGTGAAAATCGCATACCCTGAGTGTGTTATTCACGTGCTTGTCGAGAGAAAGTCTTGGGTCAATGGTGATAGCAAGTAGGTTTGAATGCAGTGAAGGGGTGACTAAGGTTCCGGCGATATCTAAGTTAACTGGGAGTGTGGTGGAGGCAAGGCGTTGGTGAGTGCCAAGATATGTTAAGGTAGACTTTTCAGGGTTTAGTAATAAGTGATTGTTGAACAGCCATGCGCCTGCAGTGCGGTGGTACAAGCAGAGAGATTGACGGAATTGTCAGGCGATGTCATTGTAGTGTAGAGCTGATTGTCATCGGCGTCGCAGTGATAGTTAATGTTGTGGTTAGCGATTAGTCAGCCAAGTGGGGATGTGTATGTAGACAAAAGAAGTGGTACGAACACAGAGGCCTGGGGGACGCCGTGGGTGACTTGTGCCATAGGAGTCATGGTTTTACCGACTCTAACGAACGTTGTTCTATTGGACCGGTATGATTTAAGAAGTGCTCGAGCTCTGCCACTGATTCCGAAATCTGATTGCAGGCGTTTGATGAGGATGTTGTGGCTTATGGTGTCAAATGCAGCTGAAAGGTCAGGACTGAGAAGTGCAGTTGTTGTACCGCGTCTATCAGCGCCAGTGGCTTGTCTATGATGTTTAGTAATACTGTCTCTGTGGAGTGTCCGACGCGGTAGGCAGACTGAAGGGGACAGACATTTGGGGGTGAGGTTATTAGACTTAGTCACTTTGGCCCGACGAGATACTTTTGAAGGAGATAGCTGTGGTGCAGTGGTACATACACAAGGCAATAAACTCAACAACCCAATCGCATCGGATTATCTATTCATTTGGTAATGGCGCTGTTCTTATGGATCAAGGCTATCACAAAGGTACTTTGTTTCACAGGTGATAACGGTTAGCAGGCGTTTCACATTGAGAGATAGTGTTGCTGTGCGGCTTTATCCAATTAGCTATTTTAATAACAATAATAATTGCATTTATGGAGCGCTTTTCACCCGAGGGTCACAAAGCGCTGCACGGAGCTGCGGAAGAGAACGTGGAGTCAACACCAGGGCGAGGGCAAGGCCCATGGGTTGCCGTCACCAATGTCGCCGCGGTCGTTGCGCCACGCGCTAGGCGCGTCACCGCTTCTCCCAACCGCACTAGCGACGCGCGCAAAAACAAAAGAGTCCCCGTAGAGCCTTGACCGATGGCACCGTCAAGTGCAGTTGGCGAGCACTGATGAGAGCCAGCACGGCCTTCAAGGACATCGGACAGCCAGCACCACTGTGCGGCCACCTTAGCCTCGCTTGAGAGGATGTTTAAACACCGCCACCAGGTACGCATTTGACGCCAAGTCGATCTAGATGACAAACCGATGGTCAGAGGTCAGATCAACTCTATATTAGGCCCCGGTGTCAAGGACATAGGCCCGCATCCGCTGCTCCGCCATTATTTAGTCGAGCAGATGTTCTCGCCTGTGCCTGGCGTGCACCCATGAGAGTGCGTGCTGGTGAATGCCAGCACTCGCTGCTCACCAGAGAGGCAGCGCATTAGGGTGAGAGCCACCATGGCCCCCCCGTGAGCATGGTAAGATGGTTGTATCTCATTGCCGTGATGACCGCAATGAAGAACGATTTGCAAGTGACGTAAAAATGTTGCTAATTTGGACCTGGACTCTGGCACACATTGTCTACTTTGCTTAAAATGACGTGACTGGTTTGTTTAATGCCCACCGTTAATGAGACAGGAGGTATTTTTGTTTCATATACTCGTAGCATTAACTAGAGCTGCAACTGAAAACTTCTGTAACAAGTAGAATACACGCCACCACTTGGCTGTGTTTCCACCAACTCGAGTTTCATTGCAAGTCATGACACAGTATCTGAACAGATCTTGCCTCCCCCTTCACAAAGCCGAAAATGACCTTCATGGTAAAATATGGTCAAACATCCCCAAAGACTGGCACTCCATGGGGAGACCTCCTTTAGTTGTGGATTGACAAAAGACTGTAAAAATAAAAAGCTTTGGAGGGTTAAATGCTCTTACATTGATAGGAGAGGGGATCAGACTGATCCAAACTGTTGAAAATCAATACACGGTGAATGATGATGTATTGAAAAAGTGTTTTTTTTTATTTACTGTTGCAGAGACCAGAGCGTTTGTTGAAGCCAGTAATGCCTTGAGAGGAGAAGTTGTGATGGGATTGTGCATCACCGATCGTGTGGCATTGGATGTGTAAGTCACACCTGCCACCTTGGCTCAGTTCCATGCTGCAGGTGAAATCAGTTCACACTCTGCGTGGTTTACAGTGATGCCTTTATAAACACTTGTGATCTAAAAAGCCAACTAATGAAAGTGATAAATGTGGTGTATACAGTGAGGTAATGCCAGAGAGTATAAGTCATCTTTGTTATTGTGGTTTATTGGATAGTTTCCAGTGCGTATTTTATTTTTTACAGTTTATCTTCCACGGCAACTTGAAACACTTTATTAAACGCATGTTGTGGCTTTATTTTTTGTGACAAATGTGTTTTTTTTACTCGTTAGGTCCGCTCAACTTGCCACTGCTATTCCTTCCATAATTGTCTTCAAACGGGGGGAGCCTTCCTGGAAGAAGATTCCTTTCCCGCGGCCGATCAGTGCAGAAGCCACTGTGAAAAGCATCCTCGACTCCAGACAGCCTTCATTTGTATGCCGCCCTCTTGCAACTTACATAGATTTAAACATAAATATCATTCTTTTCCACCCTATCTTGCGACACCTTCTCCTTGAAAGTATTGTTTACGCACCAGCGTTTTGTTATTGCAAAGTGGTTTAGATTATAAATGCCTTCTTTATCTTTAATATTAACGTGGACATTATATACACCGCAGCAGTGTTACATAACATGTTTCCATGTGCTGGAGGTGAAAGTTTAGCAGTGTGTGCACTTTGTTGCTTTGGTCCCAGTGGTATAACTTTAATGTTTTGCCATTCACATCTTTTGGCAGTGCTTATATGAAAGTGCCCTAAGCCTACTCAAGGGTGACCTGGTCTGTAGTAAATTGGTGCGGTGTATCAACATACACACCATGAACATTGTGGTTGCAGGCATGATTTTGGCCACATCATCCCACTATGTCTTACTGCTATATTATAGACTCCATACTGGTATATGTTGCTGCCAATAAACTATTAAATACATGATTGCCAACAGCACTTGCATTGACATTTTTAATATTTACCTGTTTAATATTTTACATCCATATATATATGTATATTAGTTTTTACCCCCACTGGAGACCGAACAGTGCATGTAATGAGTTTGTAAATGTAAATGAATTTTTGTTTATGAACTCATGTTTCAAGTTAGTACAAACGTCTGTGTTATGAAATCTCGATAGAACACACGTTCGTTATAATGGTATGGGATGCACTTTTTTTTGTGATTTTAAATTGACCAGACTGCCCAGTTCAGATGTTCATTATATTATTTGCATTAATATAAAATTTTCACCACTAATCTTTATTTTATGTCATTGTTGAGCATAATTTTGCCTGTTTGTATGCTGGTTAAAATGGCATTTTGTACTATGCTTTCATTAAGTACATTCTTATCAGTTTGTAGCACCTTGTTTTGCTAGGGAAGCTATTTGCGTTTGTCAGACATGTACATATCGGCATGCAAATTTACATTTGAAAATGTCAGCTGTGTCCTGCACGCTTCATTGGAATGTGTGAACAGTCAAAGTCGTGCTTAATGAAATACTTAATTGTCGAAAGAGTTTAGTTCCATTATGCACCAGTGACACTCAGCACTGCCTCACGGCAGTTCTGCTCAATAGGAGAACGAAGTTAAGCAGTTGAATTTAAGGTAATTGACTTGAAAATATCACCCCTGACTTAAAAAAAACCCATGTTAAAGCAATCGTAACTCAAATGGGAACATTTCACAAAGCAAACACCTTCAATCCAAAATTCACTCGTACGGTCAGTAGTACTGTCGGCTCACAGCAGGATAGTAACAGGAATCGATTTCCGGCTCTGTGGCGTTTGCGTTCTCTCCCCCTGTTTGCGTGGGTTTTCGCCGGGTACTCTGGTTACATCACACAGTCGAAAGAGACGCTGTCCAGGTTAATTGCCCTGACTGATTTGCGATTTTGTAACTTGCTTGCCTCTTCCCGCTGGACAACTGTTAAAAATAGCTACAAAGCATAAACGGTTCCTTCTAGCTCAACAACTGATTGACTCACTGACAGAACCTTCCATGCAACATCGCATGCCATATTTCCTATAAACCAATACAAAGTTGAGTTTATTCTACCCCACTTTTAGTACATTAAACGTTCACTCCTATCGTTAGCAGCCATGACAAATCCACTGCTGGATAAAGACTGTCCCTGTCACCATCCCGAGCGATCCCACAGTCAGAAAACTGAGGGATGAGATCAGCCCTTCATTTTTATATTGTCCTCTTGGGCATATATGTCCTCCTTTGGCATATGGATATAAACACGCAGTGCATTTTAATTCTCAGCATTTAACTCTTGTCTCGCAGTCGGAGCTGAGTGCGTCGGTGCTACCGGAGCTGTTACGCGTGGGCCATCCTCTTTTGATCCTGTTTGTCGGAGACGGCGATGGCGCCTCCGCATCAGCCACGCGCACACTGGCGGCCGCAGCTCAGGGAAGGGCTCTGCGGAACATCACGGCTTGCTGGATCAATGTGTAAATGCCTGCACACGTCTACCGCATGACATGTGCGTTTCATACCAAAGTCAAACCGACTGCTCTAGAACTTGATCTATATTATATTGAGCACAGGCATTTAATGCCATGTGATCAACAACAATGAACGCTGGTAGGTGTATATAGGTAAGAGTGTGTACGTTTTGTCAATCGAGCGAGCTTCTAACAATACGTGTTACTAATAACGTTGGGAAGAGTGGCGATGCAAGGGAGATGCAAAGTCAAGCAGAGTTATAGAAAACGCAGAAAGCGACGGGAGTGGTGACTCCTGTACAACAAAATCACGTGCTTGACTTGGAATTTTGTTTCTAATTTTGCATTTCCTCAGGCAGTCGAGGCATTTCAGCAGCAGCGTGAATGAGTTACAGGATGTGTGTCATCACCTCTAGGGAAAATTAACGGCATTCGTCCAACACACTTGTCAGCATTGCTAAACACTGCACAGCTACTTAGAATGTAAAGTCATGTTTATTCATCGCGGTATATTTTTGCGATTGATAACATTTAACTGTTGAAACCTCTTTGTAATACAGTACTCCATAGCAGAGAATAGAGTAATTTTATTCAGGATATTATCCATTGTCTTATTTTATTAGATTTCTTTACAGTCTAGTATGGGTGGAGTGACACTGAATTATTAACTGGGGAAAACTGCCTGGCAAAGGCTTGAACACAAGTGGCAAATAATATCTGAATCATTCCTACTGAACCCCTTTACCTACCAGCAATGACCAATGTGGGCGAAATATGATTAAACCGCCCTAATAGCCAATATGATGGCTTGTGATGTAATCGCCAGTGCCTACAATGCACCAAACTAAACCTGGGGGAACTGCCCTCTTCCATTCTTTCCACCCTGCCAATAACGTTTGTGTGACTTCAACAAACACCACACAGACTGGGGCAGATTGTGACCAACCACAATATTGGTCATCAAGCACTGACCTTATTATTATTTTCAACTTTATTGCATGATGAGTGGACAGCACAGGCCCCACTTAATCACCACATCCATCCCGGACCCTACGCTTTGTCGATGAGACTTTAATGGCTTTGCTGTTACTGCCTAGCCATTAAATTGCCATTTATGGACACTCCTCAAACGTTTCCAAACTGTACAGGGACAGTGTGCTGCCTCCAGTGTGCACCTTTGCGGTGTGTGCGGGATGATGCCATGGCCTTGTAAGCAACTGCAAACTTTAATCGTGTTGGTTTTCATGGCTCCATGTGCTGTGTCCCATACTCATGACTGCGCCCATTAACTCCGTTCCCTTGATGACCTTCCAAGTTCTCAACACTGGCGATGATGTAACATTAAGTTAGCTGGAGCTGTACACCGACAACGCATACACTAAATAAATATGACCAACGTGGCATGGGGAGGCCTTTATCCATAAGTGTATTGATAAAGGTTGCACGTTGTTACTCTACCTTGTTGAGCCTCTGTGTGTATTCAGATGTGCTATGTGTTTCGTATATATCTCTTGTATGCAGTGTTGACAACCCAGTTGGCTCGGAGATACTGACAATGTACCTGCCAAGAACAGCCAATCTTCCGGAGCTGGTGTTGGTGAATCTACAAAAGGGTGCAGGACAGGTGTATGGGTTTCCCAAATCTGACAAGCCGTTCACCGCCTCCACCATCTCTGAGTGGCTCATGGGTATCTGGCATGGGAACCTACAGCCCACAGGTTAGAAAACGTTCTTTGTTTTTTTTTGCAGCTATGCTTCGTGATTTACCGAGTGTGGAATGCTATCTCAAAAAGGCCGACTTGTTGTTAGGGTCATTCTGATCGAAGATCTGAAGATCTGAATGAGGATGAAGTTGTTATGTGAGAACTTCTGGATACTACCATGACTGTGACTTTTTTAAGAAATTAACACAAGATGTGTAGGGAACCCTCACATCAGTTTTGCACCAACTTGTTATGGCGAGATTTGTGTTTCTGAAGAATCTCAGACCTATGTCCCCTGGGATGTTGCTTGGTGAACAGTGGGAAGGTTTCAGACAAATATCCATCTGAATAGCTTATAACTAAAGGAGGGTTTGTGACAGGATGGGCATCCGGCTGTAAAATTCTGCTCAATTGTGTCCACCAATAGGGGGAAACGGGCCAACGTAGGTAATTCTGGATACCAGCCAATGAAACTGGCAACGATTGGCTCAAGGCTCCAGACGCTATTGCAGATAGATAAGTCTTCCACTGTGGTCTTACCCTTTGAAGCCATACGTCGTTAAAGTGGACCGTGACACTGGCAAGCATGGCCTCCTCTCTTGTGTATAATGTTACAGGATCTTGAAAATCAATTGTGAAGGAGTTGGCCCATATTTGTGGTTAAAACGGCAGTATTAAACAGGATGGCCGCTGTGCTAACATAACATACCTCTGCAACAAGTGGCAAACGGACTACCATTTGGCCATGTCACAAATGACAAGCTTGATTTTAGTTTTACGATTTTTAGAAGTGTTGCAGCTGCAGTGAGTCAATCGGTTAATTTACGCAAGGGGAAAGTTCCACCAGCCATATGGTAATGCTCTCATCAGACATGACTTTGGCTTTTAAAAGCATTATTTTAACCTTACCGACTCAGCCCATGCAGGACATATCCGATTGTATGACTCAGAAATGGGAAAACCATGCTTCTTTGTATTTTGCTGCATTTCCGGCATAAGTATATACATTTCAGAAAGCTCTGGGAATGCACAATTAGTTGCCAAGGGAGCTGTTATCATGGGAAAAGATGAATACTTGTGATGGTCACAAATAGGCAGTGGCAGATACAAAAATAGAAATGAAAGTAGTAGTAATTCATGCCTTACAAAACCTTGCACTGATTCACAGTCAGAATCCACTTGTGCATGTCTGTCAGACACCCGTGGGAGTAGTACACCCATATGTTTTCATTTAGTGGTGGAATTGTAGGTTGCTTTGATCTCTAGAGAACGCTGTTTTCCTGGCATTGCCACTGATGTGTGGATCCTTTATAATCTGCACAGGGCAGTACAGTGGTGAGTAGTGCTGGTGCCTCACAGTAACAAATCCCGGGTTCGATTCCCATCTGGGGTGCCTTTCTATGTGGTGTTTGTATATTCTCCCCGTGTCTGTGTGGGTTTTAACCGGGGACTCTGATTTTCTCCCGTAGTGCAAACACATACTGCTGTCTGTGTTAATTGGCCTGACTAAATTGTCCCCAGTGCCTTGCGATGGACTGGCATCCCTTCCTGGGTATAGCCTTGCCTGGTACTGATAATGAGTTAACGTGTATCGAAACACATTTATGGACAATGTTATTCTCCCACTTATTCAATGCATATATTACATGAGAATATGCAAAAGCTTGAACTGATCCTGATAAGCAGGGGATGTTCTGTCTCTCTGCTCCTTCCTTAAACCATAGCGTTTGTAAATCCCTTGTGCTGGCACTTTCCCCACTATTGCCTGAGGAGTTGTGGACCACATTTCATGACAAGAACTTATCCATAAGGCAGAAATTGGTGAATTGCAATTTCGCAAAATTTTAAATATTGCATTGATTACATTTTTTAACACTTCCTATTTGATTCATCTAGTTAATAATGCAACACAGTATGTATGTACTGTAATAATTCTATTGTTTCACCATCAAATCGGGTGTATGCTTCAGTGAGAATTGAGGCAGTGCATAATCTCTCTGCAGTTGTAAGCCAGTTGTAGAATTCAACATTCGTGTGGTGAATCTTATCCATTTAATTCCTTCCAGAGGGGGTAATGTGCTGAGTAAACCTTCAACCAAAATATGAACTCCATAACCTTATGATTCCTCTGCTGTTGAGCCACATGGCCAGACATTATGTTTTGCATGGACAGTATTGATATATCTAAGTTAATCCATGAAATATAACATTTCACTTTTGAGAAAAAAAAAGGAAAAATTGTTGTGAGATTAGCGGAAGACAGATTGAGCCGTAATCTTGTTTCCATTTGGTAAGGCAAAGCAGAATTTTTTTTTCTTTCTCCAAGTTGTTTGAGAATAAATATAAAATGCCACCATTCTGGCACGGATTTGTTTCCACCCGCACGAAACTGAACACACTCCGTGGGTTGCCTTTGGCACCATCACCATAAAGGCCGTTTGCACAGCGTTTGACAGAATTTAAAAGCAAACACAAAAGCCCTTTTATTCCTCAATTTTGATGGCACATTCATGACACAATTTATTTTAAAAATCCTTCCATTTCTCCAGTAGATTTTTGTGTGGGGCAGAAAAAAAATTACTTCCTTTTCTTTTCACTTTAACTAGAGCACCTCTAAATTGTGTTAGTGACATGCTCCACAGCTTCGGTATGCGTTATAAATCGGACTTATTAGTATTGGGCGAACAAAGTATTATTGCTATTGTGCCATATACTACTACTTTTGGACATTTGGTGCCATTTTATTTCATTTCGTATTGCTCCTGTGTGATAAATGTTTTCACATAGAGTTTCAGCAGATTAAAAAAAAACGAAACTGAACCAAGGTTTCAAGCCAGGATTAAATGTTGTATTCTATGGTTCGGTTCTTGGGGCTGGTCTGATAATGGCACTGTGAATGCAATGATAAACAGCCACTCTGCACTCGCCCTTAATGCTTATAGCTTTGGTACAGCATCAGTTTGATAAACCTTTGGTAGATTATGGTATGATCCAACTCTGAATTGATGTCTGAGCCAAAGTGTATTTGATTTTTGAGCATGTAATTACATACCGTTATTCAGGTCTCTCACAATGCTTTATATTTGAAATGTTCGTGTTCTTGACGTTTCATATCATTTCACGGAGTGAGTTGCCTTTAATTTTGCCTGGGTTTACATGTCAATTGTAAATCACATTTAAAGCGGTGCCATAAAAAAAAAACCGTTGCTTGACATCATTAAAATTTTATCCAAATACGCAGCCAGCAGTGGTTTCCTTTAGATCTTGTAGTAAGCCACTGGTACTTGCTCCTTCAGTGGAGAAGGCATCACAAAACTACACAAACTCTCATGAAGCTCCCTTATGGCTAGCAGACCTTGACATTGCCATTAACCTCATGGACACACTGCCACCCGTAACAACAGAATAGAATGAACGCTCTCGTTTAATTTCAAATCGCAGCGCATTGAATTATATTACAATGTGCAGCTGTTGACTTTCGGAAAGTCAATAAAAAAGAGATGAAGTCTTTCAAGCTGCATCTAACACGACCTAACATGTGGCTCAGTGCTTTTATGAGCCAATTGCTAAAAAAACCCCAATGAAATAAATATCTGTGGTGGGTAAGAGCCTGACGTGTTTTATTCCGCGAACCCACCCTATGTGCTTTTCCCCCAAGCTGTTCTGCCAGACAAGACGTGGCCTCCATCACATCCGAACCTGGACTTTCTGGTCATCATGGACTCCGAATCGCCAGGGTTCGCAGTCAATCGTGAGCCGAATGGAAGAGACAGCGACGACGGAGATAATGAAGATGACGACGGCGAGCGTGGCGTGCAGGTGGAGTGGAACGAAAGTCATTTGAATCACAGGGTGCCTGACTATCGTGGGGTGGATGAAGTATTCCTAGCGGAGCACGCACCCCACACCGCTGGCACGAGATTCTCTCCTCCTGAGAAAACTGGCCGAACCCGGTCACCACCACAAAGCCAGCCTAACGACAGACATGTTGAGCTTTGATGTTATTCAACCGTCCATGTGTTGGTGTGTCCCTATGTAATTGTCGAGCGTGCTGTGAAACTGACATTTCTTTGAATATCTCGGAGTGTTGCCTTACCCATTCCATGCGTGGGGGAGGATACACCGGATTAGTTGTATAAAACCCACGCGGACACTGAGAATAGGCATGGCATACTCCGCACAGAAAGGCACCACCGAAGCCCTTCTTGCTGTGAGGCAGGAGCGCTATTCACTGCGCCACCTCGCCGCGCCTTTGTTAAGCTTGACTTGTCAAAATCAATACCCCACCACGTGTCCATAGGTATTATCCATTGTATCCTTTGACCCAACTCCCACACACACTGGTAATTTGTAACTGTCTGCAGACTGGGAGAGTGTCATTCACCAGATCCTGAGATACAGTTCCCCTCCCTCGCCTCATGCACGTGGGTTTTCTAGAGGTAGTCCAGTTGCTTCACACATGTGTAAAGACACGCATTAACTGGGCGATAACATTTTCAATCAAAAAAAACCCAATGCAGGACCCTCCTGTAAAAAAAATAGTCCTATGGCTCAGTGGCTTTCTTAGCGATATATGTAAAGTGTTGCATTGATTTAAGCGGTATTAATGGTTTATTGTGGAAATGGTAAAACTAAGGGATTGGATGAACATTAAAGTGATGAACACCAAACGCAGCTTGAAGGTTAACTAGGTCGTGCCATGTTCCAAATGTTTGTTATAAATTTGTATATAATTACAGTTTTGTTGACTGGAGCATAATGAATAGAAGTTGTCTAATTGTTCAACTTGGCACTGTTATAATTGTAATACTCAATTTGGGTTAATTGCAGATGAATACCACTGAGAGCTCATATAAATCCTCACGTGGAGTTGCACTAAATTTCGTTGTACAGTTATGCAATGACAAATAAAGGCATTCCACTCTATTCTAGTTATGATGTACGAGCAACTGTTGAATCAAGTTAAAATATCATTTAATTTCATTGGTAATCCACTGGCTTTACCCACTTCAAAGGAAAGCAGTTCGAGTTCGTGTTAGTTCACAGTCAAATATGTCTTGTGTTGAAGAATGGGTACTAAAGAGAAGTAAGTATCTTTTCATCTTACAAAATCAGGGTTCTGTGATTCCATAGCAAGTCGCGTTTATTTGTCGCCTTTTGCCGGGGAAGAATACAGCCTAGCTGTGAGTTATTTTTATTTTCAAAGGGCATGCTGTGTCCTCTGACCGTGCTTTGCAGTGATCCTTTATATTTTATAACGGAAAGCGATGTCAGCTTCACCCAATTTCCCACGTGCTTGTCATCGCATCAATAAATATACGATTGCCATCCGTTGTAGAGGAGAACAGATTTTCATCTCTGGCTCGGGTGGTGATAATATACGTGCTGGGTTTGACCCACAAGAGGTCTCTGAATCAACGCTACAAATGTAAACATCGTATGGTTATGATATGCTCGGGCTTTGCTGTGTTTTACAATTTTTGGAATTTCACAATCTCGAAATTGTCTGTTACTCTGGCAGTGTTGATTTGGGACTTGGATTGTACATTATTTCAAAGCAATGGATATATTTTTTTACGGTGGATATTTTTAGTCTTGTTTTTCTGCTCGTTGCACAGCAAACACGTGTACATATTTTGTCTATCATTTTAACCACAGTGAATATTTTGGTTTTGCCCAACGTTTGAATGTGAAGGTATAAAGTTACAGTAAAACATGTGGTTTGTATTCTGCATCGCAGCACATTTTCAGTGTGACGCTTAACGTGTTTAACCCCTTTCAAAACAATCATCCGGTCTATTGTCACCTTATTGCTTGTAACATTGTACGTAGGGGCGGCACGGTGGCCCAGTGGGTAGCGCTGTCGCCTTACAGCAAGAACGTCCTGGGTTCGAATCTCGGCTCGGGTGCCTTTCTGTGTGGAGTTTGCATGTTCTCTCTCCCCTTGTCCACGTGGGTTTTCACCGGGCACTCCGGTTTCCTCCCACAGTCCAAAAAAACATGCTGCTACATAGGTTAATTGGCTTGCAGAGTAAATTGCTCTCAGTGGCCGGTGATGGACTGACATCCCACTGTGGGTGTATCCCTGCCTTGCGCCCTGTGTCTTCCGGGATAGGCTCCAGCTCTTTTTTCTTTTTTTTTCGGCTCCAGCTCACCGCGACCCTCTACAGAACTAAGCGGTTTCTGACAATAAGATGAGATGAAACATTGTACGTATGTCGCCCCTTTTAGAGGCAATCTCTTTAATGCAGTGACGCGTGGGTTTTCATCAGGTACTCCGTTTTCCTCCCACCGTCCTGCATAGGTTAATTGGCCTGCTGAGTAAAATTGCCCCAAAAAGTGTACCCTGCGATGTGCTGGCGTCACATCCTGGGTATTCCCCTGCCTCGTGC
>JAZEWT010000010.1:2458891-2475344 GCA_036362905.1 Mordacia mordax | reverse complement strand
ATGCCCGGCGATGGACTGGCGTCCCGTCGTCGGGTGTATTCCTGCCTTACGCCCTGTGGCTCACCGTGACCCTATATAGGATTAAGCGGTTTCAGATAATGAGATGAGAGATCATAATATAGGACACAGTGTCTGGCAAATGTTGATGCTATTTCGACCAAATGTCTGCCTTTCTCAACCCTCCCCTCGGCGGATCACTCGCCTCTGTGTCTCTGTCTCGTCCGTGACCGGGCGTGGAATGTGCGCGCGTTGCAAATAGTATCATTATTTAATTATAATATATGTTGCGTATTCAACGTTCGTGTAACAGATGTCAGCTGGCATTCATTCGTTCGTTATCAACACCCGCTTAATCCTGCACAAGGTCACGGGGGGTAGTGGTGGTGCGGAGTCTATTCCGGCTGACAGAGGGCATAAAGCAGGGGAATACCGTGCTTATGACGCCAGAACCCACTGCGACACTGTGCTGGCACAGTACATAATAAAGGAACTCGTGTATCGTATGTTTGAGCGTGTGGGTTTTATATTATTAAATATCTTCAGCGGTTCCACCGTGACCTCTTTACCCTCAGCTCCACTGCTGGTGAATGTTTTTTTTTCTCCCGCGACAGTAGAAAAAAAAAGATATTCAACTGCGTTCTCAAGAAACACTAACGCCTCCGCTCAAACTCCTCTGATTTTGTTATTTGTGACGCGATCATCACGCGTAACCACTACCCTCAGCTTTATAAAGTGCAACAGCTCGAATTCTTACCCTATGCCGTCTAGGCTCGATTCATGAAAAAGCCAATTAATAACAGCAAAGTAAAATATGAGGACACACATCGTAATAATAATAATTGCCCTTGTGTCGAAGCGTGAATAACCCGCTGAGCTAATAAGCTTGTTTTTCTTAGGTATCCTAATCCAAGTTAATTAGACTTGATTTAAGTTGGAATGCACTGTCGAGCTATGTAGCTCCATTTAACGAATGTCCAGCAGGGAGGGGGAGGGAAGCTTTAACATATCAGGGTACCCGAGGCAATTTAGTCAGAGCAATTAACATAGACGCCGTGTCTTGGGACTGCGGGAGAGAACCCACGTGGACACAGGACAAGCAAACTCGACACAGAAAGCTACCCGAGCCAAGAATCGAACCGGGGTGCTTCGTGCTGTGAGGCGACAGCGCTACTCGCTGCACGACCGTGATCCCCCTTTAGTTGGCAAGGATGAACGATTAGAGAGCAGAGATAAACAATTTCGAACAAAAACAGAGCAATATGAGCAAGGAATGAAAAAAAAATAAGGTATGCGAAGTATGACTTACACTTGCAGAGTCACAGTTCTTAAATCACAGTTTCAAGTCACATTTTGCAAATCTGATTGCATTTCACACGGAGCGTGAGTTTCAGGGCATTTTAAAACTCAAATTCACCAGAATGAGAGCAGATGACAAAGTAATTTCACAATGCTGGCGCTGCAATAGCAAATTATTTCGAGCCAAGCTCGATTCTTTTTCTAGGGATGGCCAACAGTAATGTGTTTGGACTTCTGGAGCGCTTTACACCTAAGGGTCACTGAGTGCTGCATTGAGCTGCGGAAAGAACGGCATGTCAGCAACAACAACAACATCAGAGTAGACCAATTAAATAAAAATGATGGCTCTAAATCAATGAAGGACGCAATACATTAAATAAAATAATTGCTAAACAAATCAGGGAAGGCATAAGTATTATTAAAAACTGTTGTCTCGATACAGTGGAAGATGTGCCGTTAGGAGTATTGAAGATGCGTATAAACCAATGAAGATCTCATCTAAAATTAAGCAACGTAACATTTGAGTTAAGGAAAAGGTCACAATGGTGAGTCACTGTAAATCAAATTACAATGATATATTGCCCCGAGTTCATTTAGTGTTGTATTTGCAGCTGACCTGCCCGTAGGCTGCGTTAGAGCATTCAGACCGGTATAACATCTCTGATGACATGCGCACGTAGCTGCACCAACAGGCATCGCTTGTTTCTGTAGAGAAACCATATTTTCTGCTGAGATATTCCCTCGGTATTTGGTGAACGTGGAGTTGAAAGGACAGGTTTTGAAACCGTGGACATGTATAGATGTTGCATTTGCGCTGCTCCATTTAGTACGACATTGTGAAAAACAAGAGCCCCATGTAGATATCTTAAGGAGAGGCTAATATCTCGAGATATTAAAATATAGGAGATTTAGAGTGGCGGAGGTGTGGAAAGTATTGGCGACTGATTTGGTGTTGAGGATGACGTGCTGATGATAAAGTTTAAGCCTTGGCTATTTGGGACGGCGTGGTGACAGTTGAGTAATGGGTTGATTTTAAAAAAGTGTGATTGGTCGAGGAGGAAATATAATAAATAACTGCATAGTAAGACAAATTGTCATTTTAATGACATCTCAAGTGTCTGAAAACTATAGTGAAATTTTCCTATTTGCCGAAACAGTGTTGAAATGAATGCAATTTTTTAAATTTATTATTTCAAAAACAACTCAATATACGGTGTATAACATTACGGTAGTGTGTGAATGGTAGATAAACGTATTGCACAGGCGAGACCTGCCCAGTCCAGCTTAGGTTCATTAGCGGAGCTCTGCTCAGTGTCACCCGGAGCAAGGAGGAAGACGCGTTCTCCACTCGGAGCGAGCAGCTTAATGCGGAACAGCCATGGCAAGGTGGAACAATGGTCAACACCTCCGCCGTCAATGAATGGAGAGCAGGTCTGGCTCGGGAGCCAGAGCGAGTGTCCTTCTTCTAGGGCTGCCGCTGGAAGAAGGACACTCGCTCGAGTTCCTGAGCCATTCGACATAATCTTTGTTAATGTACGGGTACATTTCAGGGTCCTAACATCTGCAGATTATTTAGAGGTTTTTATGACGTCCTGGAAACAAATGCCTGATTGCATTCCAAGAAGTATAGCTGTTCAGCTCCGTATAATTCATTCATTATCAATACCCGGTTAATCCTGTATAGGGTCGCGGGGGAGGAGGGGGGGGGGGAGGCGGAGCCTATCCCGGCTAACAGAGGGCGCAAGGCGGCGGAATACCCAGGATGTTACCCAAGGGCATCGCAGGGAACACTTTCTGGGGCAATTTAATCAGCAGGCCAATTAACTTAGGCAGCAGCGTGTTCATTAGGCGGTGGGAAGAAACCGCAGTACCCGGCGAAAACTCACGCGGTCACGGGGAGAGAACTCGCAAACTCCGCATAGAAAGGCACTCGGAGCCGGGAACTGAACCTGGGTCTTCTTGCTATGGGGCAGCAGCGCTCCTTGAAATAGAGCTGAAAAGCTAAAGGCAAACTGTGCGAGAAAGTGATTTTATCAAGAGGTCCCTTTCAATGACACAAGTGACTGAGCACCCCACGCTCAGATCACAAGCGTAGCCTTGTTACCAGGTCTAAAGGTATTCCACCCTCTGGTGCCCCATTAGTGTGTTTGGGATGCGTACAGCGACCGCTATAAATATCGCGGGCCATTTCAAAGCTGTCGGCTCCCACGTGGCTGCTGGCCTAGCGAAATTAGGGCTTGCGCCGTATCGCTGAGAGTTATTGTTGCTGATTTGCCGTTCTGATGTCGTCGTTGTTGCTGGCGTGCCGTTCTCTCCGCAGCTGCGTGCAGCGCATTGTGACCCTCGGGTGAAAAGCGCTCTCGCACTGCAATTATCTCATCTCATTGTCCGTTGTCGCGGTGAATTATTATTATTACTTACTGCTCGACCGCGCCGCCCAGCTGGCTTTCTGAGAAGTGGTATCGAATGATGTGCTCCTTTGGTACCACTTATCTTTAAAGTAAACATTTTGCTCTAGATCTCCAGTTCCCAATACACTGGATGATGCGCAGTTTCCATGGTAACAAAAAATGCTATTGAAATAATATTTAAATTATTATCATAAATGTGAGACCGTCATTACACAGCGTGCCATTCCTCACTGGTTCTAAAGATATATATATTGCTGACTGCGCATGACCAATCCACTACTTTGTACAATGTCTTAAATATAACATTGTGCAGCAAAATAAAGCACTGTGTAACAAAACATTTGTATCTATCCATGAAAAGACAAAGATCTCCCGTTTAGCCTTAGTACACAATAAGGTCAAGTGCCGTTAGCGAGTAGCTATTAAGGTCTGTACGGCACATTAGGTGGTGGGTGACCAGTCCCACACCCGGACACCTTTGTCACCCGAGCGACAATGTTCTCATACTGCACTAGATACAGGACCAGGACCAGCTCAGAGCACCATCACTGGTGTTGGCCGCGAGCAGGATTCGAACTCGGATGGCCGGCTTTGCAGCCCAGGCCTCCAGCCACCGCTTCACTTAAGCACATACATTGATAACTTCCAAAACTCATGCCCGACCCTTTTGTGATATCAAACTGAAGCATCGCATCCTGGCTGGGCATTAACAATGAGTTACTAAGCTCGTTATCACATTCCGACTCGGTGTGCTTGATTGCATAAACAGGAGTAATTGTTTGTAGTGGGCGAGTATAAACTTGGCGCCGCGCATGAATGATATGTTTACAGACAGCATTATTTCACAGGATTTCTGCCGGCCTTATCGAGCCTATTATCCTGAACCTATGCCAATTGCTCCACACGCAACAACAAACATTTCTAAACTATGCGGGAAAAAGGCGTCTCGCCATCAAGGGAAATGTTGTGTTCGGAGAAAAATGTTTGGTAGAAATATGAGGTCCGCGGCGGTTCGATTCCCGCCTCGGGCGCACTTCTGCGTCGAGTTTGTGTTTGTGTGTTCTCTACCCATAGTCTGCGTGGGTTTCCTCAGGATCCTCCGGTTTCATCCCACAACAATAGCAAATCAATTAATGAATTGGCATATAGGAAGCAGTATCTGGCTAGTTGGCGTCGGCTGACCGCTTGGATGAGCCCCCCCCCCTCCCCCCCGCGCCTCTGCAGTCTCCTCGTGCCTCTGAATCCCTATCTCGTCCGTGACTAGGCAGGGAATTGGCGCGGTGAGTTACAAATAGTGATACATACGGATCGTTAAGGATAGTGTAGATATTTTTTTAAGTGTTTGCAGTGCATCAGTCCAAGAACAAAACGTGCACGCTGTATTTATGAAGTCAGATTTATTCATCCATTTTATATATATATAAAACGTTTTTGTTGCTGATTTGCTGCTCTTATGTCGTTGTTGTTGCTGAAATGCCGTTCTCGTCGCAGCTCTGTGAAGGGTTTTGTGACCCTTGGGTGAAAAGCGTTCTAGAAGTGAAATGATTAATTATTCATGAATTAATACCCACTTCATCTTGTACAGGGTCGTGGGGGTCAGGTTTCTACCCCGGCGGAGAGTGCATCGCAGGGCACTTTATTGTTTTGGTACAATTTACTCAGCAGGCAAATTAACCTGGGCGGCAGTGTGTCTTTGGACTGTGGGAGGAAACCTGAGTACCCGGCAATAACTCACGCCGTCACGGGGAGAAGACGCAAACCCCGCACGGAAAGCCACTCGAAGCACGAACCGAACCCAGGTCCTCCTTGCTGTGCGGCATTCGTGCTTCTCACTGCGGCACCGCGCCGCCCTCATTTATAATGCGAGTGATCATTCCATGTTACCACGGAAATAAATGCCTCCATGTGGCCTTGGCACGCAGCGGCTGAGAGAGTGATTCAAGGTATGCCATGAAAATCAAAAATTATGGGCAAAAATTCAAAATAAATCAGGTCGCGTGTGCGTGGACATCTGTTTTCGGCATCAGAGTACAGAAAGGTATGATGTTATTCGCTGTGTAAGGCATTCAACCAACAGTGGATAGAAAATGTTCACGGATGGCCATGGGTGGCGCCTGAACAGAGAGCAGTGATGTATTGCATCGAACGAGACCCTTCAGATCCGAGTACAAACAGAAGGGTGAGCTTTCACTGTTTAAAGCTGGAAATTCAGGGTTTCTTTAACACACAGAACCACACAGCCACCGCCAATACCAAAGCATGTTTGTTGTGCTCTGTGTGCCCTCATCAGACATTCTGATCGTGCCTTCGTTTACAAAAGTTGTATTGCGGTTTAAAAAAAAAGAATCTCGTATTTGCATATAAACCACTACCTTTTTTTTGCAACAAATATGAAAATGTGCTTTTTCTCTGGATTTCTGCAAGTGGACAATGTGACGTTCTCACACGTTCAAATAGGATACAGTAAAAGAGGGTCATTTTCTTGGTGCGCTCAAAGATTAGAGTGCATAGAATGAGTGCTTTGCTGTTGCCAATTCATGCGATAATAATTAAAACGTTGGCTCAATCAGCAAGCCTTTGCTTCAGCCAATGACTGACAGACGTGGATGTTTATATCGGAATTCGTCAGTTCATACGTTTTTGGCTCGAGATGTGTGATATTATTTTTTTATTTTCCCCACAGCCGAGCATGAGAAACAAAAAAATCCCTTCTGCTTTAAACACGTTTCCCATCGACCTTGCCAAAATGGTGATCTCGAAGTTTCACAGCAACGCGCATCACTCCAGCGATGATGATGATGATGATGCCGCTGTGGAGCGGTTCGCACGGCGAACTTGAAATGCCGATGCCACGACTCCGGAGGTGGCGTGAAAACTCCATGTGGGTTTATTTCAACACCACACGAGGTAACGGCTTAAAACTGAGCGCCCAAGGTAACAGCAGGGTAATTGTGGTTATATAAAAAAAAGGAGGGGTGGGCATTACTGGGGCACGTCAAGAGGGTTTTATCACGAGGTCCCACGTGTTGTCGCTGAGTTCTCTCTGCACGCAGCCTCCACACACAGCCCCCCTCCCCTCCCCTGCCCCCCCACCCCGGCCAAAGGTTGCACCGCAGGCTCAGCCTCCTGTTCCTTCTCCCGTTAAGAGGGTCCCCTCGGCTCCGCTCCTGGCGCCTCCCTTCTCCCCAACCTTGGCCGTCTGAACCCGGCCTAGGCCATTGGGGACCTTTTCTGCAGCGTGCACGGGGACCAACATATTTGCAAGAGGCGAATTTGAAGGAGGGTGGCGTGGTGGCCCAGTGGTTAGCGCTGACGCCTCACAGCAAGAAGGTCCCGGGTTCGAATCTCTCGGCTCGGGTGCCTTTCTGTGTGGAGTTTGCATGCTCTCCCCGTGTCCGCGTGGGTTTTCGCCGGGTACTCCGGTTTCCTCCCACAGTCCAAAAGCATGCTCCTAGATAGGTCGATTGGCTCGCAGACTAAAATTGTCCCGCAATGCCTGGCGATGGACTGGCGTCCCGTCGTCGGGTGTATTCCTGCCTTACGCCCTGTGTTTCCGGGATAGGCTCCGGCTCACTGTGACCCTATATAGGATTAAGCAGTTTCAGATAATGAGATGAGATGAGAATTTGAAGGAAGCCTACATATAAATAAGTTGACACACAGGATAC
This sequence comes from Mordacia mordax, assembly GCA_036362905.1. Classification (NCBI taxonomy): domain Eukaryota; kingdom Metazoa; phylum Chordata; class Hyperoartia; order Petromyzontiformes; family Petromyzontidae; genus Mordacia; species Mordacia mordax. Next base: position 2,467,969 of record JAZEWT010000010.1, on the reverse strand, counting down.
GGCAGTTGAAACTATTTCTTACAAAATAAACTCCACCGCTCTGTCCATTAAAGGTACACCACACGCTAGATCAGAAAACGACATTTCGAGGTGCAAAGTGTCAGTTCGCACACCTCTTCCAAGAAGAGCGTCGAAGAACAGACCACCGTGTCTTCTTCTAGAAATAGGATCTCCATCTTAGTGGAGGGTCTGCGATCCGCAGGAATGTAAACAAATAATGTTCAGGGTTGGGCCTTTCATCCTTTTGCCATTGCCACGAGACTGTCTGGAAGCCGCCCGGTGTGCAGACATTTTATCAGCAGGCCAAAGCTTTGCAGGCCAAAGCACAACCCTCCCAGGACGAGAGATTGTTTTTCACTACTCATTAGGACTGTTGACACAATTCCAGATGGCTGTGCGGGACCATTTACAACATATCTGTATGTGCCAGCGAGCGTGAAGGCTACATTAGGTTAACGCTAAATCAGCACAGGCAAAGGTTATTTAAAAGAGGGGAAATGTAAACGCTTCCCTTTTGTGTACTAAAGGGCGAGCCGTTTTGGTGGTCTACACAAACGCATTGTGGCCTGCAATTTACACACCGCGTGAGCAAATTCGGCGCTTAGGTTTCACACCTTCGCTTGGAAAGTTAGCGACATCACGGCGTGATCGTGCCGGTCGCCTTGACCAACAACGCGACACTCCTGTGCGCTCGGCTGAGACGGAGCTACAACAACGAACGCCACCTCGCTCCCTTATAGCTGTCACTCAATGGGCATCGTGTTCCCTCTCCGCCACTGCTTGGCACGCCCTCTCATCAGGATAAAGTATTCAGAGACAAAGATTGCCGTTGGCGAGCGCCCTATGAAGGTCGACACGGCACACGAGGGGATGGGTGACCAACACCACGTCCGGCCGCTTTTGTCTCCTTAGTGGCAATATTGTCACATTGCACTGGGTACTCATTTGAGGCTGAGTCGACCGAGGGGAGGCCCAGGATCGGTTCAGAAAATCGTTACTGGTGTTGGCCGTGAGTGGGATTCGAACTCGCGTCGCCAGGTTTGTAGCCCGGCGCGCTAACCGCTGCGCCACCGCTCCCCGCATAAAGTATTCAATACAGTACAGTACCCGCATAGAGGCAAAGGCGCAGTGCTACAATTGCTTGCTCACGCGACTGCTGCTGGAAGGTCCTCTATGAGAGGGAGCTCTCGGGAGAACCTCAAAAGCAGTGGATTCCAACATGTGGACCACGAGCCACTGGTTTCTGCAAGGTCAATGCAAACGGTCCACAAGACTCTTGCAGATACTCCGCGTTAGAACGATGTTTTAAACATTTAACTATCCAATTGCGTTAAGGTAGCGCTCGAAAAATGTTTGCGTGTGGACAGTTCACTGCTGGGCGGCACGGTGGCCCAGTGGGTAGCGCCGTCGCCTCACTGCAAGAAGGTTCCGGGTTCGAATCTCGGCTCGAATCTCGGCTCGGGTGCCTATCTGTGTGGAGTTTGCGAGTTCTCTCCCCACGTCCGCGTGGGTTTTCACCGGGCACTCCGGTTTCCTCCCACAGTCCAAAAAACATGCTGCTGCATAGTCTTCCACTGCAGGGATGAAGCAGTGGATTTTACTCGTGTGCAACAGCTAGATGGATTGTTGCATCTGGCGACCCTCACATATGGCAGTGACCTTCATCCAGCAGTGGCTGAGTTGACTGATCGATGATCGTGATGATCAGCGACATCCTCCGCATTTCTTGGGTGATGGACATAATAGTGATGGCACATATGTTGATGGAACAGCCATCATTATCATTGAGCCTTGCATGGGCTCACACATCGGAATCTCATTTCTCAAGGAGAGGTACGGAGTTAGTAGCTATTGCTTGAGCAGTGTGGGAGAAAAATGCAAAGTTGAGTGGTGTGGCGTGGGTTGATGGTGACGGGATTCAATATAGTTGGTTGTACCCTTGTTAAACAGTGGTGCACCTGAGCTCGTGGAATGTGGCGCAGTCACCCGTTCCGCAAGCGATTTCATCAGAGCTCAGAGATCTAAACGGGTGTTAAGACTCGAAGGTTTGGCCCTGGATAGTAGTAAAGACAATAATATAATTGTATTTCTAAAGCGACTTTCCTCCGAGGGTCAGAGAGCACGAATGAGCGACTGCTGTGCGTGCTAGCCCGTCACAGGTGACTGCTGTGCGTGCTAGCCCGTCACAGGCGACTACTGTGCTGCTAGTCCGTCACAGGCGACTGCTGTGCGTGCTAGCCCGTCACAGGCGACTGCACGTGTGCCTGAGTATCTTCACTACAACCACACGGACGCTTCAGGCCTTCACCGACGCACACTGATTAGCGTGGAGAAGTGCGCTCAAGCAACACCCACGGTCTATATGGTGTGGGTATCACTCATCCAGCAGTGGAGTGACAATAGGTCCCGACGCGTGCACGTGGCTTCATGAAAACACTGCAGAGAAACGGCTCCAAGGCATTGACACTGTCGTGGAAAATCTGCACGTGTGCAGTTTACAAGTGCAGGTGTTTACACGTGCAGGTGTTTGTTTACAAGTGCAGGCGTTTACACGTGCAGGTGTTTGTTTACAAGTGCAGGTGTTTACACGTGCAGGTGTTTGTTTACAAGTGCAGGTGTTTACACGTGCAGGTGTTTGTTTACAAGTGCAGGTGTTTACGCGTACAGGTGTTTACAAGTGCGGGTGTTTACACGTGCAGGCGTATACGCGTGCAGGTGTTTACACCTGCGGGTGTTTACACGTGCAGCTGTTTACGCGTGCAGGTGTTTACACGTGCAGCTGTTTACGCGTGCAGGTGTTTACAAGTTCCGCCTGGCCTCACACTGCGCAGGCAAGAGGTGATGCGAGCAGAGGAACGCAGTCCAGCTGAACTGATGATTTTAAAAAATCCAATCGAAGAGGTGACGATGCAGCCGTGCGCTTTGGTCACATTCGTGTACAGGTTGTGGTAATCTATAGCCTGGCTTAAGTGCCAGATAGTCCGACTGGCAATGGCAAAGGCATTCTTTTTTTGTTTTGCGGGAGTGTGTGGTATTTCTACAGGGGTGATGAATGGATTTAAAAGTTTCGTTGCAGACACGGCTGTGGATAAGAAGCCTGCATTGCCAACAAACCACTCAAGAGTGAGGATGGGCGCGCATCAACAATTGACTTTAAACAATGTTTTCTAAAGTAATCATTGTTTTCAGAAGTTGCTCTTTCGGGATAGCCTTATCGAGCGCTCGACAAGGCTGTCCCGACGGAGCCCTGTTGTGACAGAGGGGTGGAGGGTGGGGGCTCCTTACCTGATGATGGCTCAACACGCTTTACGATTCTTATTTTATATTTAATCTCATAATTTACAACGCTCACAGTTTTCGTCCCATGTTGAAAGTGTTCGCTCAAGGACAGAATGATACCGAGGCACTACACAACCGCGAAGAGGTGGTGGAAGGCAGTTAAGCTGTTAGCCAGCGCCAACATGTTCCACACACTACATCCTATATCGTGGTGACGCAGTGAGTAGCGCTGCTGCCTCACAGCAAGAACCTCGGGTTCGATTCCCGCTCCGGTGCCTTTCTCTGTGGCGTTTGCGTGTTCTCCTCGTGTCCGCGTGGGTTTTCTCCGTGTACTCCGCTTTCCTACCACCGTACAAAACACGCTGATGCCTCGGTTAATTGCCCTGCCGAGCAAATTGCTCCAAAAAGGTCCCCGCGATGTACTGCCGTCACATCACAGGTGGAGCCCGCCTTGCGTCCTGCATCTGCTGGGATAGGCTCCCCTCTCCCCCCCCGAGACCCTGTGCAGGATTAAGCGGGTATTTATAAGGCTAGTGTGTTGCATACGTTGTTATTGACCGGCTCTGGTACACACAGACCATTCTGTCGCAGTAGTCTTCTTCAAACTACATATGATCTTGTTCCAAGCGTTTAACACGTTCCTATCACGTCATGGTAGAGGAGGAAGCGTTCGTGCGGGCTTAACGGTAGTGCAGAACAGAAAATTTAAATCTTAAATACCGTTAAGTTGTCACAACGGTAATAAATAAGTAGCAAATGAAGCTGATATATGCCATAAAAGGCTTGGTGTTGTGCAGATTCATTCCGCGCTCATTACAAATTCGAGCCAGGTACCCTCATTATAGGCATACATTAATGCTCACCCCCAAAAAAACAATTGCTCCATGACATACAGATATGTGCAGCTCATGTATAAATGACGTGTAGATTATTTATAGATTAAACGTGGGCAAGACGCTCCGAGTCGTATAGCAGCAGGGCGAGAGCAGATTGTATCTTTGCGCACGCTACTCAGCGTTCAGTGTTAATCGCTGAGCACAGTGAGTGTGTCCCATGTTAAAGAAGGTCACACAAGCCTCGCAGACTCGTGGTCACGGGAACCTGAATCAGCCATGCTCTTTAGCGGTGAGGTTTAAACATCGGCGGGCAGGAGGGTGGATAAGCAGCCGTAGCATCTGCACCGTACGGAAAGAGATTCCTGCCCGAGGCGGTTTGACTCGCCTCGGGGGCCTTTCTGCGCGGACTTTGTGTGCTTTCCATCTTTTCTGCGTGGATTTCCTCTGGGTTCTCCGGTTTCCTCCCGCCACTACAAAACACTCATTAATTAATTGGTCGGTGTCAGGCGGCTTGGGTGTCGGCCGACCGCCTGGCTGACTCTGCCCCCCTCCCTTCCTCTGCAGCTTTCATCACTATGCCACTGTACCCACGTCTCGTCCATAACCAGGCGCGTAATAAATTGTGCTATTATTAAATCTGTACAGGGATATCAATATACAGAGCGATGGTTTCTTTCCTCTTGTGCGTTAATAATTTCACGCACGTGACCACCTCGACTCGAGGCAAATGCCCGCTGGAATTCGCTAGTGTTTCACGCTCGAAACGGCGCTCAAACGCCGCGGTTCCACGTTCTATCACTCACGTAAGGGATCACGACTCAAACATTCCTAATTAGTCGCAGCGACATTGTGAGATTTCGCCCGTCAAGTGGGTGTACGCCGTCGCTCAGACTGCCAATATTTATCACAACTGACGGCTTGTTCATCCTCAAAATAAGTTCATCGCCAAGTAATTGATACGCTGAAATGGTAATAATTATTGAGACGGCAACGATGAAGGATTTGTCGACACGAGGGGTCGGGTGGTGGCACCGCCGTCAGCTCGCTGCGCTTCGGAGCTGGCGACAAGGGTTTGCTATGTGGCCACGGTTTGCCAAGCCGTACTGACCACTGTGGTGAAGTATGATCAAATAAAACCCGTGCCCCACGTGGCGGAGAGAGGCCTTTGTCCAGTGGTGGTATTTATAAAGGAATTAATTCTAATAACCAATTAAAAACAGTTAAGCCAATGTGATCAGTTCATTTGTTCTTCATGATGAGTGCCCGCGTAATTCTCTACACGGCCAAACGGGGTCAGAACCTGTCCCAGCAGACACAGGGCACAAGGCAAGGCTCTACCCAGGATAAGCGGCTAGTCCATCTCAGGGCACTGGGGCCAACCCAGTAGGACATTTAATCTAGGCAGCAGCATGGCTTTGGACTATGGGAGGAAACGGCAGTATCTGGTGAAAACCCACATTGACAAGCGGAAGAACTTGCGATCCGATTTAAGTTGAAGAATGGATAATTATATCACATATTTTTTTGGAATAGGCTACCTGCCGGGATAGGCTCCGCCTCGCCCCCCCCCCCCGCGACCCTGTGCAGGATTAAGCGGGTATTGATAATGAATGATGATACATTTTCACAACCTGTTGGCACTGCTTCCTACCGTTTCTGTATTCTTTGCGATCTCTGTTCGGATTGGCACAGCGATGTGTGATGATCATATTAACATGCATTCTGCGTCATTCACGAGAATCGGCCATCGTGTGCCAGCGTGACTGTGCAAAGTTGCCAAATTGTAAAAAGAGCTGCACATTATTCAGTCGGGAATATACATCACAACTACTGTTGCCCTTCTGTCAGACCACTGCCCCAGGTCACTCTTACAAATGAGACTCTCCGGGTCTCCAGAGTTGTCTGCTGGTTAAACAAGATAAACTCAATGTTGTCTAGTTTGCACCGTTTAGTTTGTTTCATGAATCTTAATGTGACATTCACATGTCAGCGCTTTGTGACCTGTGGGTGATTAGCACTCTGGAAATGCAATTATTAGTATAGATCAATGTTACATTAAACCATTTCCCAATGTATGTATTATAAACACTGGTAATTTTGCATTTTAAATTTATAGTTGAAAGTCAGATCATATTTTACATGTCGTTCTGCAGCGATGTGTATATTTAAAAAAAAACTAAAAATATTATTGATGCTGATTTTCCGTTATAATGTCGTTGCTGCTGACGTGCCATTCTCACCGCAGCTCTGTGCAGCGCTTTGTGACCCTCGGGTGAAAAGCGCTCTATAAATGCAATAATTATTATGTCGATTAATACCTTCCCAAGCTGCTCAGGACAGCCGTGTCGAGCAAGCCTCCTCTCTCCGTAGCGACGTTTTGACCTCCTACGTTGGAGCAATCCTCAGGCATACTGAGGTTGTGTCCGTGGCAGTTCGCTAAGCACTGGTGATGCCAGCAGCAACAACCGTCATTGCAGCCATGTTAGCTTTTAAAGACTCAGTGTGAATTTCTCAGTGTGAATTTCTCCAAAACCTGAGCTACTAAAGCATTGATATTGCATTGTCCTGAGCTGACTGCCTGTTGGCAACATCTGGCTAACAGACAATCAGGCTCTAAAGAAGCCAGGTCTGGTATACGTCAATCAGTTTGAAGGACAATGCATAATATATGCATATATGCTATTGTTGCTGATTTTCCGTTTGAACGTCGTTGTTGTTGACGTGCCGTTCTCTCCGTAGCTCTGTGCGGCGTTTTGTGACCCTCGGGTGAAAAGCGCTCTATCAATGCAATTATTATTATCATCAAAGCTTTTTGTTTGCATATTTTGCCACAAATACGTGTGGTTTTTGCAAACTGGACACTTTGTGAAAGGTGACTATTTTGATGTTTCATGATCTTAAAACCTGTATAATTGCCAGAAATTGTAATCAACTTTTCAATTTTTTACATATGTACACTGGCAAAAGTAGACATAGCTATAAACACATGCTTATTTTGCCCTGGTGTAAGGCAACTTTTGACAGAAGCAAGCCATTCAGATACATAGATTGCTGACTTTACTGGCAAAGAGAAGTGTGCCTGATTTTTATTTAATAAACTTAAACATGAAAATGTGGGTCTGAATGGAGAACTTTGAAAAATGTGGTGTGTGTTTTCGTTTGGAAATAATCCGAAAATATGACGTCACCGGGAGTGCCATCACCCGCTGTCACGTTCCCAGGGTGACTTTCCCAATTGGCAGAAGTAATAATAATAATTTCACTTCAACGACAATAGCATCAGAACGGCAAATTAGCAACAATAACTTTTGAGTTTTTTTTACAACTCCGAGCTGTGGAGAGAACGGCATGTCAACAACGACATCAGGACAGTTCAACTGAAAGTCAAACAGTAAGTGCGTACATAATCCAAAAGTAGGAACGACAAACGGGAAAAGTTCTTTTTTTTTTTTAAACCAAAATGTGTACGTCCTGAATTCACTACTCCTCTACTGTACCAATATGTGAACGGTCATCGACGTGGCTTACATCAGTGTGACTCGCCGTTCCTGACAGCAGCGTAGCAGCAAACAGCCTTAGCAGCTGGCGGCACGTTAACAATTCATGTTCTCGAGCCAAGATGCTTTTGTTCAGGTGTGCGGGACACGAGAGATGGACCACTCCAGTAGCCACGCACGTCGCCTTGCCTCTGCGACACACGAAGCACGTGGCCCAAGCGTCACGATGACGTCTATCGCCCGGGGAGGCGGCGGCCGTTTTCCCCCTGGAGTCCCCCAAAACATCTGTTTACCTCTGTGGGAAGGTGACCTCCTTCCTCAGTGTCATGACAGAGAGGAACCGAGAGGGAACGAGCAAGGCGTTGGTTCACCACGAGTGAATGCCATGGTCATGGGAGTGTAACGACCTCGCAGAGGAGGTCGTGCGTGACCTGGCAGCATTGCATCACGCCTTGTTAACATACAGTGGTGTCTCAGTTCACACACCGCTTCACTTACATGGATAACCGAGGTTATCTTGGGCAGACTTCTCGTAAAGTTAAAACTGTTTTGTACGTATCGGTTAACAAAAAAAAGAGTGCATACTGCAGGTTACAGTGTAATAAGTACATAGTGCGCTCGTGTAATCGTCCATGGTATCTGACTCAGTGGTTCTATGAATTAGGTAATAGTACACCAATGTACTGATGTAGGTTTTCACGGCTCCCAGTGTGAGAATCGCTCGCCTTCACCACGTCTCCACTCCCACTTCGGAGGCATCATCGTTAGCCTGATAAGGACTGGCCTGATGATGCCTCCCAACGTGGGAGGCGAAACGTCGTGAAGCAGCGACGGGGAGGGGAACGCTCGCCACGGATATTTCGAAAGAGCAGCCTTTGAGAGTAATTCTCAATCCACTCCTCTGCGTTCCTCGCGTGGCGTCATTCGCGGTGATTGTTTGACCATACTTCCCCACGGCAGTCGACGTTGATGACGAGGGAGGGGGCGGATTTACAAGACCACGATGTTAGCCGTAGCTAGGAATCAAACCCGGGTGGCCAGGTGGACTGCATAGCACAAACCCACTGCGCCATCACTCCCGCGCTCAGACATTCATATCCTCAAACATTTAATCATCTTTTACAAAACGCCTTAACATTGGACTGCTATCAATTTACCCCCCAAACAAACAATTCATTTGCCCTTTAATGCATAGATGACAGTTTGGGCAACAGCTGTCGTTAGTCATAATTTTGCATACAGCTGCTAGAGCAGCTGTAAATCTATTTACGCACGAGTGCCGCACACACACACACACACACGCTCGTACACACGCGCACACACACGTGCACACACACACACACACGCACTCTCACACACACACACGCTCTAACACACACATACGCTCTAACACACACACACGCTCTCACACACACACACACGCTCTCTCTCTCACACACACACACGCTCTCTCACACACACACACA
>JAZEWT010000010.1:2418296-2436286 GCA_036362905.1 Mordacia mordax | reverse complement strand
AACTCAATATATTTTCGTACAAACGGGTGCGCAATGTCATGTGGCCAATATAAGAGTGACGTCTACAAAAGTGATTCATGTGAAATAAATTAAACGTGGCTCACAACTCCATCCTGTGCAAATGCCACGGCTGACGGCATTGTCACGTCGAGAACAATCGTGACATTATTCATGGCTCTTCCACAACCAGGCGTGGGATTAGCGCCGATGCGTTATAAATTGCGTTGTTGCCATTACTCTCGAGACACGGTGCATGCTCGCGCGACGCATTGAAAAAGTGCGGAATCGTGCCCAATGTTGATGGCGTTCACTGATTTTTATACTTGTCTGGCTGGCCCAGTGGTTAGCGCTGACGCCTCACAGCAAGAAGGTCCCGGATTCGAATCTCTCGGCTTGGGTGCCTTTCTGTGTGGAGTTTGCATGCTCTCCCCGTGTCCGCGTGGGTTTTCGCCGGGTACTCCGGTTTCCTCCCACAGTCCAAAAGCATGCTCCTGGATAGGTTGATTGGCTCGCAGACTAAAATTGTCCCGCAATGCCCGGCGATGGACTGGCGTCCCGTCGTCGGGTGTATTCCTGCCTTACGCCCTGTGTTTCCGGGATAGGCTCTGGCTCACCGTGACCCTATATAGGATTAAGCGGTTTCAGATAATGAGATGAGATGAGAATGGCTTTTGAGCGAGGCGGTTGACAGGTTTAAAATCAGTCAATCGCATTAACAGTGGTTAAGCGCACGCTACTATGAGGCCATTAACCGAAGTTCAATCACCAACCAAGGATAAGATCAATGGCAAGTGATATCTGACCAGTATAGTGGTGACCAGTATCGTGGTCATTTGTCACTCGAACCAGTCCTGGACAATCCCTATTAATCGCTCGTACTGACCAATACAGTGAAGTATGTTCAAACAACCCCTTGACCAACATGGGGTGAGCGGGCAGAGGGCCTGTGAATCATTATTATTTAAACTGTTTTTTGTTAATACGCAACTATTGTAGCCCCGAATTATAGCATACATCGCACGTTTTAATAGACGTTACAATTCTCTACTCATTACCCTGCACTTGTACAACAATCTTATTTCACGGCCGGGCAATCCTGGGCTCTGGGGAACACATATGTGGGATATTCGCATTTTATCCAAGTGCTGGATGCCTGCCGTGAATATTATTCCAAGCAAAGGATCGCATGAAAGGTTCGTGAAAGTAATTGGGCTTTCTGGGGCTCGAAGGCAGAACATGCCACGGACGGCAACCCGTGATAAACGTGGACCTCACAGAATAAACGCAACCGAGAGGATGAGCAGAGAAAGAAAGAAAGAGAGAGAGAGGGAGGAGGCGACGAGATCGATTTCTGCAGTGAGCTCGAACGCGGCATCGATGCTGGCTCGAGAGGGATGGCAGCGGCAGAGGGAGGTCATCATTTAGCAGTGGATAGACAATGGCTGGCGATGTGAAGAGTAATGCAAATCATAACGCGCCGCGTCAAATTCCACATCTGGTCATCCGGCGCCAACCCGTCGGACACTGCTTCCTGTGCATTATGATGCAACCGGCCAAAATACATTTGAATAAATTAAGTCGTGGGAGGAAACCAAAAAAACCTGGAGTAAACCGGCTCAAAACAGGGGGAGAACACATAACGAAAGGTCCCCGAGCAGGAAATCAAACTTTCTTTAAGAAAGGCGCCGATCTTATCCTTGAGTGAGTGACGCAAATCGGGAAAGATCAATTGATATGGGGGAACACGAATCCTTCTTATAGTGGTCGTATGTGGGGCAACACATGTCAGTGCGAGCAGCGAGCACGTAACTTTACGCGACGCAGGCCGAAATGCGCACGTTAATCATGCCCGCGTCCGGTGGCATTTGTTTATGATATCAACGCCTTGCAGAAACGAGCGTTGGCTGCCACAGTTTTCACGCCCGAAGTACAGACGAGACTCTTTTTGTTCGTCAGCCTGCGGCAAGCCACGACATTTGGCACACGTTTTTACCGACGCAACCGGACGGTAAGCACTTCGCTTGTATGCCTCTAATGCCATCCGCAATCACCGCTGGCATGCCTGCGCCAATGTTCATTTACGCAGATTTGAGTTTATCAGGTCACCCAGCGCATGGGTCTGTGTCTTTTAAAACGAGTAAAACTATTCACGTGCCAGAATTTAGACCACTGCTGGGTTCGGCATGAAGACTGCTTTGGATGCACGTGAACACCTGCACGCAGAACAACTTCGCGTTCTTAACGCACAGTTAACTTTGTTAGGTAAGCTGCTCCTGCGAGTGACGCGGTTGCCCATCCCCCGGTGTCTCTCTTCCCTAAACAGGCTCTGACTAGCCCCCACCACGATTGTGTAAACATTGGGCAGGCCTAAGGTCACTCGAGAGGAACGGGGCAGCGGGTAGGCTTGTGGATCTCCGCAAGGCGCAGAACTTTCCATGCAACAATTCGGTCTGACCTAAAGCTTGTCCCCGTCACTTTTGGGCGAAAGACGCCTTTAGAAATATAAATAATTGTTAAGTATTATACATATCCACGTGAAATAGGGCTATGCACGTCAGGTCACTGATAATTTCTTGGCTTCTCATGGCTTGACAGCCTTTGTAACGTCACAGTCAGCCCACTGCATCGCGTACAAAGTTCATTGTATTTGTGTCAGGTATGTTAGTCATTCCATTAAAAACAAATCACTATACTGGTAGTCTCATATGACAGCTCTGCAGATGATCTCGCTAATCAGCTGCAGGCTGTTCTCTCTGCTCGGAGCTGATCGCATTATCGCCATTTAGCGGTCAGCACCGACCCGGCCAATTATTAATGATCCAAACGTGGGGCACCGCCACTTATCGCGAACTTCATTGTTTGACACCGTGAGCGTTCGGGGCAGAGGGAGCCGCAACTTATGATGACACAAAATGAAAACCTTGTTGGCCGTCCCGCACGTTGAGCATAGAAGGCTTGGAAATGCTTCAGAGATTAGTCCTGATGGATTCAAAGTCTGAAACTTTAGGATTGCGCACGAATGTCTGGGAGGTGGCTTAAATCGCCGCCTGCAGCACAGTGTGATGCTCTCTGGAAAACCCCCCTTTACCGCACGTGTATGCAAAGCCAGACCGCTCGCTTCATTCATTATAAAAATAACTTTAAAGAAAACGTTATTGCTCTAAATTATAGCCATTTTTCCATATTTCCAGTGAACTGCTCTAACGTCGCTGTTGTTGACATGTCGTTCTCTCCGCAGTTCTGTGCGGCGCTTTGTGACCCTCGGGTGATAATCGCTCTGGAGAGGCAATTATTATAATTATTATTATCGCGCGCAATTTCGCGTCGAGCGTCGTTCCCCCAACGCGAGCGCGGTGACGCGCGTTGGGGCGCCGGCCCCCTGGCATCTGTGGGCACTGATGGCATCGTCCGTCACTGCGCGGGCGTCGATGCGCGCGTGGGAACTGAGCGGCTATGTCGCGAGGCTGGCGGTTCGCTATCAGTAACCGCTTGCTCCTGTAGCAGGGTCGCGGGGGTGGGGGGTCGGAGCCTATCCCTGCAGACACAGGGCACAAGGAAGGCTATGCCCGGCATGTGACGCCAATACATCGCAGGGCCCTTGTTGCGGTGGCGGGATTTTTCCCAACATGCCAATTAACCTAGGCAGCAGCGTGTCTTTAGACGGTCGGGAGGAAACCCGAGTACCTGGTGAAAACCCACGTGGGCACGGTTAGAGAGCGAACAGGCAAAACTCCACACATAAAGGCACCCGAACCGGGAACCGAACCCGGGTCCTTCTTGCTGTGAGCCAGCAGCGCTACTCACCGCGCCACCCCGAGGCTAATAGCTGAGTGCTTCGCAAACAGCAAAGCCCGTCGGATCGCACGGGTTTGGCCATCGTGGAATTCACTAAACGCGAACAAGTGTTTGTGTAATTAGTTGACTCTCACGGGAGTGGGCTTGGATGGTGGGTGGAGATTGTTCATGGGATTATATCTTGTGGTTGTGGCTGACCGTCGCAATATCTGTTGCGGTTGTGGTTCAGTCATTATTATAACCGACGGCCTCTCGCCGCCTAGGCCACGCCTATTCTGGCGATACGATGAGCCGCGAGAACAGCCTAGCGGCTGATTGGCGAGATCCTCTGCAGATCCGTCACCCGAGAGGACCACCTGTAAGGGACTCTCAAAGAATCTGAAATGACACCCAAACTGGTGCACTATGCTTCGATGCAAGCGCTTCGTGGGGAGCGCACACGTGCTGAGCGTTGTGGAGGAGGGTAGCAGCATGTGTGGTGGACAATCGTGACCCTACCATGCGACCAACGGTACGGTTCTGCATTTCCTTCAAGTTTTAAGACATCGGTGGAAAAGAGCCTCTCAAGGAACTTTCCCCAGAACATAGGCCGCGCGGTACGTTCAAGCGCTCAACCACTCGACAGATTATTTTCGATATTCCTACGAGCCGTGATGGTCGGCGTGGCGAGGCCGTGGTGCGTGTGGCGACATTGTACGTCGCGATGGTGATGGTGATGGGGGGGGTTGTGATGGCGAGGCGCGTAAGATTGTCCTGCGCGCAAAAGCCACTGGCGTCGCCGTGCTCCCGATTCGAAGCACGCTTGTTAGAGCGCGTGCACGCAAGCGCTAAAGTGCAATTCTTTAAAAAAAAAATATATATAAATGTGTCATAACGGCTTAGGTCAGTTTCTATATTTACATTGTAGAGTCTTTATCCGTTGCAAACAGACGACACGTGCAATGCTCAAGCCTGTCATCATCAGCGGATTGCAAGAGTGTCACTTGTTGAAACATATATAGTATATAAATAAATAATACATGCACACCCAGAGCTTCCTTTCATTTCGATCTGTCCAGGTTAGTAACTCAGCGACGCGATGGTAGCACATCTGTCACTGTAGCCATGACAACCAGCAATAGGTCTTATGAAGTGTACCAGCGCGTCGGAAGAGAATTACTGAGAAACTAGGCCCTGACGTTATTTTGACCTCCAATTCAGAGGTCACCAGTACAGTTCGCTCTCGTGGCTTCGCAGTTGAAAAATAAATCCAAGTTTGTTTATGTTTTTTTTTCTCTTCCTGAAAATCGCACGCAGCAGCGTGAATGGGTTCACCGCAATTAGTCGGTTGATTGAATCGTGAGTGCTTCCGGCGTGGACCACCGAGCCATAATACCGTCGGGAGGGGCCTCCCTTGAGCTTTCGTGGAGGCCTTCCTCCAGCAGTGGCGCCAGCGGCGAGAAATGTCAATGCCGCGAAGGAAACTTCACAACGATCGGAGTCCTTGTGAAATGCGGGGTCACGTCTCCGCCTCTCGTCGACTGCGCGACAACAGCATCACTTCGCTAAGCTTCCCGTCCGCCAACTCCACGTCCAGGGAACTACGGCACGAGTCCGTCGCCTCCACCGAGGAGGAATCCCTTCCTCCTCTTCCTCCTCCTCCTCCTCCTCCGTGGTGGCGGGCGACCTCCACGACTCGTCCCGGCCCCGCCATCGACGACAAGTCCGTCGTGCGGACGAGCTGCATCAGCTGGAAGGAGGAGAGCGATGCGGACCTCGACGAGCCGCCGCTGCCGCCGCCGCCGCCGCCGCCGCAGCCGCCGCCCTTCACCGGCCCGTGATCGGCGGCCGCGCCGACGGAGCGGCGGAGAGCGGCGCGGAGGCGCCCGGGCGCCGAGAGGACGCGCTTCAGGACGGAGCGGCGCACGATGATGAAGATCCACGGGTCGAGGATCGGGTTGAAGGAGGCGAAGCGAAGGCCCGCCAGGTCCCGCTCGAACTCCTCGTTGTCGGGCCACAGGGCGTTGATGAAAGTGGAGACCTTCACACGCCACGGAGGAGGACAACCTCGGTTTGCGCGATTCGAGGCTCACCTGTCGCGAGTGACGAGGTCACATCTTATCGACCTTGACGATGATCAACATCTTACTGCCAAAGCCAGAAGGTGCCAGAAATACCGATTGATGTTGTTGTGCCTGGGTACGACGCAGACCTTCGCAATTCCACTGCTGGATGAGGGCCTGCCCATGTTACGGGTTACTGGGTCACGCTTCACCACACTGGCTAACGCCAGCTGTTGAAGGTGGGGGAGCATTTGCATGGAAGCACAGAAGTAGAGCTGTCGCCTCCTCACAGCAAGAAGGTCCCGGGTTCGAATCTCGGCTCGGGCGCTGCTTTCTGTGTGGAGTTTGCATGCTCTCCCCGTGCCCGCGTGGGTTTTCGCCGGGTACTCCGGTTTCCTCCCACAGTTCAAAAAAACATGCTGCTGCCTTGCACCCTGAGCCTGCCGGGATAGGCTCCGGCTCACCGCGACCCTGTACAGGACTAAGCGGTTTCTGACAATGAGATGAGATGAGATCATAATCATAATTAATGCCCGCTTAATCCTGTACAACAAAAAATGTTCCGCGATGTGACCCCAGTACATTGCTGGGCACCTTTTTTTTTGGGGGGGGGGGGGAGGGGGAAATTTCTTAAACAGGCCAATTAGCTTAGGCAGCATTGTGTCTTTGTACGTTGGGAGGAAACCGGAGTACCCGGCAATAACCCAGGCGGGCACGGGAAGAGAGAACACGCAGACTCCACACAGAAAGGCAACCGAGCCGGGACTCGAACCCGGATCCTTATTGCTGTGAGGTAGCAGCGCTGCTCGCTGCACCACCGGCCCTGGTCGTAGGTGAATGTTTATTTTTTAAACGCACTAAACTCGTAGCTCCTCTCATATCGAGCCAGAGCTGTCTCACACATAACACCTAATGGTTTGGCTTTATGAGTCCACGCTATGGTGGTTAAATTCCATATTATCACCAGAACACTAATATAATTAATGAGTTCTGAATTTTATTAAATGCATTGCGTTGGGAACTGTAAAATGCAGTTGTTCCGCTCGTAAATATGTGTTCTTTTCTCACAAGCGAAAACACATTTCACGTAAATGTTCAGCAGATCCGTAGGACCCACCAGAGCCACGATGAGATTTGGACAATTAAGCAGCCATTAAAGCGCATTATACTCTTGCCAAGGCACGTGAAAACTGATTTGCCGTCGGGGATAGAGAGTGCGTGGATTTACAAAGTCTGCCAAATTGAGAACACATACACACAAAGGTACGGGTATGGGCACCTGTTAAGGATTGTCTTGTAAGACTCTGTGGCCATGTGTTAGGTATTCATTTGCAAGTTTGTTTGATTTTTGTTTTGCACAGCGATTGTGAGACTTTTAGGCGGAAAATTTGATTTCATTCATGATCATCTCTTCTTATCTCATTATCTGAAACCTCATCTCATCTCTCATCTCATTATCTGAAACCTCATCTCATCTCTCATCTCATTATCTGAAACCTCATCTCATCTCTCATCTCATTATCTGAAACCGCTTAATCCTATATAGGGTCACGGTGAGCCGGAGCCTATCCCGGAAATACAGGGAGTAAGGCAGGAATACACCCGACGACGGGACGCCAGTCCATCGCCGGGCATTGCGGGACAATTTTAGTCTGCGAGCCAATCAACCTATCCAGGAGCATGCTTTTGGACTGTGGGAGGAAACCGGAGTACCCGGCGAAAACCCACGCGGACACGGGGAGAGCATGCAAACTCCACACAGAAAGGCACCCGAGCCGAGAGATTCGAACCCGGGACCTTCTTGCTGTGAGGCGTCAGCGCTATCCACTGGGCCACCGCGCCGCCCTACCAAATTCAAATTTTTTTCTTTTAAAAAAGGTGGCACAGCCGCGGGTGCTGATAACAAAAAAATTCCAGCGTTCGCTTGGTGAGGAAAAAACATGCAGGAAAAACCCAGCGCCGCGTGCCTGTTTGTTCTATGTGGCGACCGACTCGTACGTGACCGTACGTTCTGTGCAGCGCTTTGTGACCCTCGGGTGAAAAGCGCTCTGGAAATGCAATTATTATTACTATTATACGCAGTTAGGTTATATAAGCTGTCTGGTCACTCGACCGGTGAGAGAACTATAAACAGAAATTACTTCGAATTGGCTATTTTATTTACAAGCAGACGCCACGCATGGAGAATCGCTCGGTTAAATTTTCAACAATCGCTTAATTGTATTTTTTGTGTCTAGGCTCGGGAAGACGTTTAGAACTTTATGTTGTCTCCGTACTTTGTGCAACATCATTGGAGTCTCACGGCCATCACTTCTGTGTGGGATGCACGTTCAGAAACGTGAACATTGTTTTCTATTCACCCGCGTTTAACTCCAGACCACAGTTATTATCAACATAGATTACAGATCGCTTAACCATTTGCAGAAACCCACAAAAACAACGCTCCCCCCGTGTCGCCTTAACACTAGCGAGCGCTTATAAAGGTCAGCACGGCACATGAGTGCGTGGGTGGCGGCCAGTGAGTGCCATGCCCGCACCTGCAGCATTTGTAAAAAGATGGAAAAAAACTATAATGAAATATGCGTAGACATCAATGCTGCCAATTTCAAATTTGAACATTATAGTGCTTCTAGAAGATTAGTGGAATTAGTTTACATCAGCCAATCCGTCACAGTTATCTCTTTGGATGGCGTAATGGTCCGTCAATTAGGTTGCGAAATTACATTCAACTCATTATGCCAAAGTAGGTTTGTCAAGGCTCAATATGCAATCATTTCTCCCCGTAATTGTGCTTTCGGGACAGCCGCGTAGAGTGTTCCCCTTGCCACCGTCGCGACGTTTCGCGCCCCCCCCCTCCACGTTGGAGAATACCATCAACTGCGCAAATATGCATCTCTAAAGATAAGAAGTCACGAGCGAGTGCTTTTAAACGCAGGTCCTTATGCTATGGGAATGAAGGCGTAAGAATGCTTAAGATTCAGTCAGTTTCGTTTTATTTAAGCTGAAAGAAACTGTTGAGCTGTGTAGCTATTTTGAACAGTTGTCCAGATAGGCAGTACAAGCAGACAAAGGGCGCAAAGTTGGGCAAAGCCCAGACTGGGACGCCAATCCATCGCAGGGCACTGGAAGCAATTTAGTCAGTTGGCCACTTTACCCGGACAAGAGTGGCATTTCTTCCGACGGTGGGAGGAAAGCGGAGAACCAGGCAAAACAGAAGGTTGATGGTGGTGAAAAAACTGTGAATTTAAATCTGAAAGTGTTCGCGTTTCAGAAGACTAATCACTAAGCGGAGGGTACCCTGCCATTCGCGCTTGTCACAACGGAGCCACTGCGCGGCTACGAATGTATGGCAAGTAAGCCTTTGCGAGCGACTCAAGCGTGGAACCGTGGGCGCTGCGAAGTTTTCTTTGAGCTGTCCGCCTGTCGCCAACACGTGGTGAGATGACGCCACAAAGATAAGGTCACAAATAGTGTTGTCTCTGGTGCGGTCACATAGTTTGCGTGCTATCCGCATGAGCACGTGTCGTTGATTCAGCCTTGATGCCTTGCACAAGGTGTCTGCTTGGCGTTTGAACGTCTAAACACACGTGTTGTTGAACATTGTAGCGCCTGTATGGAAAGGGTATAACCGTTTATCGTTTTCAACCGCTCACACTTGGGTGTACGGCACAAGATCGGTTTATAGCGTGGACTAATTGGCGGTTTGCAAAGCAGAAAGGACACAATCCTGGCCCAAAGCGAAATGCGGTCAATTGATACAGCATTGATGAGCCTCACTTTTTCGGGAAACTCTTTTGCGTGATGCTACTTTTGGTAGTGGGGCACACGCACGATGCAAGGAAACTGGAATAAACTCCCCCCCCCAAAAAAAAAAATCCGTCAATAGCATTGCCGTGAAAATGTGACGTGTTAGATAAATGTAATGGTAGAGCAGCTTTTCGAAGCAATCATCATCTTAGATAAATGCCTTCCTTGACAGCGAGTGTAAAATGTCATAGCCCAAAAACGTCACCTATTCTTTATCCTCCTTCGAGAGGTTATTTCTACAGACCGAGTGCTGGAGCTGCGCGGTGTTCGACCAATATCCAAGGCATTGTCCAAACATTCAAATATCGCCAAACATCCCCAATGCAGGACCCGCCTGAGAAGCGCGTCTTGAATCTCACTGGTATTGAAAGGTAAACAAAGCATTGTTTGCACGAAACAATGTTGTTAGAAACTATGCCGTAACTCATTGGCCAAACATTACAATTTGCCACCAACTGAAAACGTGGACGCGAGACTTATTGGCTATTTTCTCGGGTAAAGCGAATTTCAGTATTTATAATGAACAACTGCTAGATAGTGCGTGCTCACTCATACCCGTTCACGAACTTCGCCTTCAGGTTCCCAGCTTATCAACACAGCGAGGAAATCAATCCTCTCCCCCCAAAAATAAAAATTGATCGTTAATTAAACATATATGGGGCACATTGAGCGGCTTTTCGTACTTACGGTCAGGGGCAGCGAGCAGACCAGAAAGATGATGGTCATGAACACCAGCAGTACTAAGTTGTCCATCTCGACTCCGCGCGGCCTGTGGATGCGCTGCAACCTCTGCACGGAGATCTTTCTGCGCAGCGAGGCGAGCGGGCTCTCTCTGCCGGGCTGGGACGCCAGCAACGAGATGGGCGGTTGAGAAGGAAGAGGAGGACGAGGAAAGGACAACGACGGCGGCAGCGAACCGCGCCACGAGGCGTGCCGGCAGCTCCGCGCCGAGGGCATCGCGTCTCGCACGGCGAGCACCTTTCTCATGCGGAAGAGCGCGGCGCCCGCTCCCACGTTGCTCGCCACCACGGCGCCGATGAGCAGCGACGTCGCGGCCGCGTACACGAAGCCGTAGGCCCGCGCCACCCTCGCGTCCACGTAGCACCACGTGCAGGGCGAGTACATGCGTGCGCCCACCGCGCCGATGGACAGCGGCAGCGCGGACAGAGCCAGGCTGGCGCCGAGCACCGTGAAGAGGGCGACGCGAGCGCACGATTGGCGCACGCGTCTCTGGTACACGTATGGGTGAGCGACGGAGAGCCAGCGTTCCACGGCCATGGCGCAGAGGATGCCCATGGTGGCAAAGCCGAAGAAGAGCATGCAGAAGGTGAAGTAGACGCAGAGCGCCTCTCCTCCCAGCTGCTCGATCGTCCTCTGCGCGCCGTACGCGGCCAGCACCAGGGGGCTGGACAGGCAGGTGCTCAGCAAGTCGGTGACCGTGAGCGCGCACACGAGTGCGTAGAACACGGTCTGCTTGCTCTCGCGTCGCGAGCACGCCAGGATGGTGAGGGCCAGCGCGTTGCCGAGCACGCCGACGCCGAACATGAGGCCCGCGGGGAGAGCGGCACTCGCGGGGGGCACGCGGGCGCACGAGCTCTCGTTCGTAGGCCGGCCGGAGCCGTTGCTCTCGCCGACGAGGAGCATCGTTCGTCGCGCTTAGAGGCGCCGCGCGTCTGCATCGTGGCGCGCCGCGCGCATGCTTCCTCCTCTGGGTGTCGCGGGGTCCCCCACTTCAGCGCTCGACCGCGGTTGAGAGGAGGGAGAGGAGGGAGGGAGAGAGAGAGAGAGCCACGGCGGAGTTCGTCAACCTCTGGTTGTCGAGAAGTCACGCCGCGAGTCGATGGCGAAATCGGCACTTGTCTTTCGAACTCTACCCGTCCGCACTGCACGCACGTGTCTTGCGTGTGTGGATAACTTAGGGGGGGGGAGGAAGTGACAAACTTCCCACGCTTGCCCGGCGTCGTGTGCCAAAGACAGAGAGAGAGAGAGAAGAAGAGAAAGTAACGTGCGTGTCAAACAAAGCTTTCCGCGGATCTGTCAGCTTATAGCCGATTCCCAAAGGTCCCTTCCTCTCTGCACACCCACGCACCCACGTGTTGAGTCAATGGGACGTCCGTGCGTGAGAGCGAGGAGTAAATGGGAAGGGGGCACGGCTGGAGAGAGAGAGACCAGGAAGTTCTGAAGCCACACCCAGAGCGCAAAGAACAACTGCTCGATTTGAGATCAGACCCAGAGCCCGTGGGCATCCGCCAGCGAGCAATGTGTTCGTGTTGCGTGACTTGTTTCTAAGACAACTCGACAAACATTCCCGCACGCACACACGGGCACACTTGCGATTAGCATAGAATCATAACGCCCGTGCCTTTTAGGACACCTGCGTAATTAATGCGCAACTGCAAAGGCAAAGGCAAAGATCCCCCTCTATAGCCTTACCAAATTGTAGAGTCAAGTGCACATAGGAGGTGGGTGACTAGCGCCACGCCGGCCGCCTTTGTCTCCCGAGTGGCATTGTTTACATTCCGCACCAGGTGCTCATTTTGCGGCAGAGTTGCCCCAGGCGAGGCCCCAGGACCGACTCAGAAAAATCGTTCCTGGGTGCCGAGTTTGTAGCCTGGGGCAGTAACCGCTGCGCTACCGCTCCCACGAATACGCAACATCGGCGCACAACGCACACGCAATGGGCACGGTCTTTGTCGAGTGTTTGCAAATGATTGTCCTGTGGGTGTTTACAAATACATCTAACGAGGAGCGAATGCGCCGTGCTTCTATATGCAGGTGTGAATGTGGTGAGCCGAACCTTACGAGACGCGTTGGTGAAATTTGTTGCGATCGTTATCATCGTCATTATCAATTGCCCGGGTAGCCGTGTACGCGCTCCGAGGGCACAGGCCTTAGCTCAGGTATCTGCCCATCACGGGATGGACACGGGGCTACGCTCGGGCCATTGCACGACACTCGGGGGCGGTTTTGTCAGCAGACCAAGTAACCTAGGCGGCAGAATGTGGGCTGGCCTTCATCCATCAGTGACAATAGCTTGTTGCGCTTGCTATTTAAAGAGCACGGTTCGATATCCGGCCTCAGATGCTTTGCTGTGGAGTTTACACTTTCTCGCCGTGTCCCGTGGGTTTTCGCCGGGTGCTCTGCTTTCCTCCCACCGTCCAAAGCCACGCTGTCGAGGTCTATTTGCCTGACAAATTTGATCTCGGTGTCCTGCGATGAAATGGCTTCGCATCCTGGATGCAGCCCTGACCTGCGTGCTGTGTCTGCCGGGATAGGCTCCGGTCCCTTGCAACCTTGTAAATGATTAATCATTTACTGATAATGATGACACGTGACTAACGCAGCGAAAACTAATTCGACTTCCGCCCCCTACACCCACATTAAGAAGCCGAAATTCCTAGTTGCTAATTTTCTATTTTATTTCGGTAAAATAAGCAGGAACGTAGCGATGAGTAAAATAATTTTTACACTGTCGTGACAATGCACGCCTTGCAGTCCATCACTCTGGAGACGGGGGTTGGTGGATCACCGCAGGAATATTGCCGAACTCCTTAATGGTCTTTCAGGAGGTGCCATCGTCTGGCTCGCCAGCAAATGTGGCCTCCACCTCTACAGGCTCTGGTGAAGAGTGAGTTAGTACTGCGAAGCGATGCCTTACAACTTGTTGTTATTTAAGTTCATCCATATTGTTTTGCTGAGAATTGTTCTAAAGACCTGCTTACTCTGGACAGCGGCTATGCCCACAGAGTTTCTATTCAGAGCCGTGACAACCTAGTAAATCAGTCAAACAGTATCAGTCCCAGCTCCATCCTGTACAGGGTCAGTGTAGAGCCCTGCAAAGGCAGGGCTATACCTAAGATGGATAGCCAATCGCAAAGCATCCGGAGGGGGGAATTTTTTTTATCAGTAGGCCAATTAACCTAGGCAGCATGCCTTTGGACTGTGAGAAGAAACCGGAGTACCTAACGAATACCCACGCGGGACACGGGGGAAAAGAGAGAGAGAACACACAAACTCCACACAGAAAGGCACCCGAGCCAGGAACCGAACCCGGGGGACCTTCTTGTTGTGAGGCAGTAGCGCTACTCACTACGCCACCGCCCCCCTCCACTACATACCACATCATCTGTACAGCCTCCGTGTTAGAGACAACTCTATTCAACTGACTTGAGGCGTAACGAGCGCTGCTCCCCAGTAGTGGAACATTATTGTCGTTTCAGTGTTTTTTTTTATACCGCTGCTATTAGGCACACGGAGTACTCGTTTTAAATGGTGTTAAAGAAATGTAGATTGTTATAAAATACGCTCGTTGCTCTGTGTATAAGATCGTCACAGAAACATTAGGATCCCGGACACCGTTTGCTCGCTATTAGTCTGTGAAAACGAGGTTAGACCGGACAGTACACTGTTCTCATCTCATCATTGTCAGACACCGCTTAGTCCTGTACAGGGTCGCGGTGAGCCGGAGCCTCTCCCGGCAGACACAGGGCGCAAGGCAGGGATATACCCACGATGGGACGCCAGTCCATCACTGGGCACTGGACCACCGTGCCTCCCTTTTTCCACGTTCCCGCGTGGGTTTTTCGCCCGTGCACTCCGCTTTCCTCACGCAGTCCAAGCGACACAGTGCCGCTTTTGGATTAAGCTGGTGTCAATGTGGGTTTTAACGGCTCGCTCGCTGTATGGGAATTACGCGTTCGAGACAGCAGCGATAATAAATAACTTTCCATAATCGAGCAGTGGATCGGCAGAGAGCCATTCGTGTGCCGTGGCTTACGTGACTGCCACCAGCTTCACCCGGAATTATCCGAGTTACGTCATCTCAGGAAATCTGTGGGAGGGAGTATTTTGGTGTGTTACCACGAGTTGGATATTGTAATAAATTCATCACCAGTTAGCCCAGGGTTCACTTTCGGGCAGAATCCGTTGAGTTATGTCTCTTTTAAATAGTTGCCCAACGCAGAGGTGGTAAGCATAGTTTTTTCGCCGATTAGTGGGAAAAAAACCCGTCAGTTCTGTATTTGCGAACTTCCATATAATCATCTCTCCAGCGTTTAAAAAATATATATTCTCAATCGGTGGGTCGCGACCCATCAGCGGGTCGCGAGCGCCACCTCATGGTCCGGGGAGATCGGACCTGAGCAGGTCTTCAGGCTGTGCTACGAGGTCGCCAGCAGGAGGAAGTATGGCAACATTCACAGTTGTACCGTACTTTCGCTAACCAACTTTGCTCACACTGGTCCAATGACCCGACTCATCCAGCAGTGGATTGCGGAGAGGGCTGTACGTGTCCACCCGTGCGTTGTAGTTAAGTATAAACGTACAGGTGACGGAAGTCTGACATCTCGCGTTGTCGCGCCGGGCACGATATTTATTTTTATTTTTTTCCATCTATAACCGGTCCCCGCTCCATCCTCTATATGTGGTCGCCATTGAGCTGGGACCTCTCTGGGCAGACACAGGGTGCAGGGCAGGTCTGTACTCAAGAAGGTCAGTCAATCGCAGAACACCGGGGGTGATTTTATCAGCAGGCACACTAACTTTGGCAGCTGGCCTTCGGACTACGAGAAGAAACCGGAGTACCCGGCGAAAACCCACGTGGACACAGGGAAGAACGTACAAACGCCACACAGTAAGGCACCCGAGCCGGGAATCGAACCGTGGTGTCTTACTTTAAGGCGACCACTGTGCCACCGTGCGAAATTTATTCCAATGTCATTAATTTTCTTCAACAGGTGTCTCGTCCAAAGAACAAGATCCAGATACGAATCTCTCGCAGATCAGGAGCTGTGTTTGGATAAGCCGGGCCCATGCAAAGCAGATATCAGAAGCAAGCAGATATCGGGGAGCCGTCGTGTCTCTGGAGATCGCTTCACGTGACAGCCGAGTCCCGTACCACACAGTAGAGGGCAGCACTTTTCAGCGAGCCAATGTTAAAGCCTCCGCATAATTGCACCAATTTCTGAGCGGAAGCAACTTGTCTTTCGTGCAAACGTCGATTCTCGAGGTGAGAACACCGCACTCCCCCCCCCACCCCACACTCGAAACTTAATAGCAAACTAATTGTACGATTTGTAACGGGCACAGAATGTGTGCAATGTCGAATGTGTTTTGTTCCAGAATGAATGACTCGGAGAGGTGGAGCAGGAGGGGCGCTTAAAAGGTTCTCATTTCATTGTCAGAAACCGCTTAGTCCTGTACAGGGTCGCGGTGAGCCGGAGCCTATCCCGGCAGACATAGGGCGCAAGGCAGGGATATACCCACGATGGGACGCCAGTCCATCACCGGGCACTGCGGGGAATTTAGTCTGCAAGCCAATTAACCTATGCAGCAGCATGTTTTTTGGACTGTGGGAGGAAACCGGAGTGCCCGGCGAAAACCCACGCGGACACGGGGAGAGAACATGCAAACTCCACACAGAAAGCAGCACCCGAGCCGAGATTCGAACCCGGGGCCTTCTTGCTGTGAGGAGGAGGAGGCGACAGCGCTACCCACTGGGCCACCGTGCGCTAAAAGGTTATGTGGGGCCAATGTTTTACTTGAGGCTATTGCATGCTTGTGAATCTAGGCGAGCTCACGGCATTCTAAATGTTCCCGTTCCAGATACAATTTCATGATACGCTCTGTAAGACTGTTGTCCTTAACATGTGGTCCGCGGCGGCTATTAGGCCAAATAGTACACAAGCCCTGAGGCTGGTCCCTTACAAAACACACTGCGCTTGGTCGTCATTATAGAGGCATAGCGAGGAAACCAGAGAGAGGTGGGGGAGAGGCAGCCACGCAGTCAGCCGCCGCCTACACGTGCCAGGCACGTGTCAGTTGTGGGAAGAAACAGGAGAACCCGGAGGAAACCCACGCGGAACAGGGGGAGAGAATACACAAACTCCACACAGTGAGACGCCCTCGGTGGGAATCGAACCGCCTCGGGCAGAGCTTTCTTTCTGTGAGGCCCAGGTGTTACTGCTGCGCAATTCTGCCGTTCCCACAAGTTGGATCCTCAGGCGCTCCGAGTAGTGAACTCAGAACGCCTGAAGATGCCTCCAAAGTGGGAGGCGAAACGTCGCGAAGGCACGAGGAGGAGCGCTCGACACGGCTGTCCCAAACGATGCATGTGGACACGCTTCGCACAAGCGCGGGGAATGATTGCTTTAAGAGAGAGGCAGTCAGACACGGGAGCAGGAGAAACGTGGAGGTCACGAGCCAGGACTTAAATCGGGGGTAGGAAGTCGGCAGCACGGATAGCAGGAGGAGGAAGGTAGACTTGGAGGCTTCGGCAGGAAAGCCTTGCTTACTTGAGTAGAGGGAGCACGTTGGTGGAGTGAGATGAGCAGAAGGGAGATGTACGCACAGGAATAATCCAAGGAGATTTTTTTGAAAATATAAAACGGTCAGTGCGATATCGAAATTGATCTGGGATTGGGGTTGGAGTATTGAATTGACATCTTGTCAGTGGAGCGCGAGTGGGAATTTTGTCAGCGGCGAAATTCGAGCCGCC
Organism: Mordacia mordax; assembly: GCA_036362905.1. Taxonomy (NCBI): domain Eukaryota; kingdom Metazoa; phylum Chordata; class Hyperoartia; order Petromyzontiformes; family Petromyzontidae; genus Mordacia; species Mordacia mordax. The sequence continues at coordinate 2,419,147 of JAZEWT010000010.1, read as the reverse complement.
CGGAGTTATGGAGGCGCGGGATGATGCGGAGATGACGGCATTGGGGATGAGACGAAGGCGTGGGTAAGGGTCTCGCTGGGAAGCCGGGGACAGGAAGCGTTGAGGTGTTGAGTTGAGCTACGTGCGAAGAGAGGCGCACAGCAAGCACCGACAACCGTCGCTTTGGAGGGGAGAGGGAGCGATCGACGCGGCTGTCCCGAGAGAGCAGCTTTTCGAAGCAATCATCATGCATCGAGCCGTGAAAAACCTACATCGCCACGTGAATTGTCGATGGCTCGCTGATGATGAGTTACTGCACAGGCTCAGGTGCCATAGGCTGACCACTCAACAACAACTCCCATCTGTCACACATTGTCACGGTGACAAGTTCACGAGGTGCACACGCTCAAACTGAACGCTTTGCCGACAGTGGTCTGCTTTGATGAATTAAATGAGCATCGGATAGATTCAGCCGGAGAATGTTCGATCCAATTCAATGTGCGACCACTTTGGAGGAGGGCGCGCGTCTCGGCAGTGTGGTGGTTCTCTGTGAAACGCTCTCTGAGCGGATGCAGGGTTGTAAACGCGCTTGGCTCATCTGTTCCGAACACTGTTGCTCAGTCACTCTGTCCAGAGTAATAAAAATTAGTTTCAAAATGATTTGGGTCAGATTTTACTTCCAAGGGCGGCGCAGTGAGTAGCGCTGCTGCCTTACAGCAAGAAGGTCCCAGGTTCGATTCCCGGCTCGGGCGCCTTTCCATGTGGAATTTGCGTGTTCTCTCTCTCTCCGTGTCCGCCTGGGTTTTCGCCGGGTATTCCGGTTTCCTTCCACCGTCCAAAACACGTTGCTCAGGTTCATTGTCCTGCTGAGC
>JAZEWT010000010.1:2350208-2362976 GCA_036362905.1 Mordacia mordax | reverse complement strand
TGCCCCGCAGTGCCCGGCGATGGACTGGCGTCCCATCGTGGGAGTATCCCTGCCTTGCGCTCTGTGTCTGCTGGGATAGGCTCCGGCTCACCGTGACCCTGTATAGGACTAAGCGGTTTCAGACAATGAGATGAAAGATGAGATAATACAGTGAGATTTACATTTTTATTATTTCAGTCAAAAATACGTGTTCTTATAATGTTTTGTAAAAGGAACAACTATCAGTTATCACTTAATATCAGTATGGTTTAAAGGTTTTCAGTAGAGGAAAAGATTATTGTAGTCTTATACGGTCAGTGTTTGGCCACCTGATTTTTGTCTGTATCCCTAGATATATTTATTTTGTGTAAAAAAAAAATATTTTCTACTATTGAGTGCAGTAAAAGCAGGTCATTTGAAAATTTAATTTCTATCCTATTTTATTTCAACGTTTTTTAGTCTAAGCCATGTAAAAATGTCAAGTCAGCTTAGTGCATGTCTGGCATCTGGAATATATCGCCCCCATCAGACTGAAAAAAGCTGAGTAATTTGAAAAGATCATTTTTGTAATGATGTAGGTTTTCACGGCTCGATGCATGATGATTGCTTCGAAAAGCTGCTCTCTCGGGACAGCCGCGTCGATGGCTCTCTCTCCTCATTTTTATGACAGGCCCAGGATCGGCTTGCCACCGGTCTTCAAACTTTTCACTAGATTGCATTGTCATCCGAGTTATGCCTGCGTGCAAAATTTCAGCTCTCCAGCTTTATCGGAAATGCTTTAATTTTGTGCTCAAAGATTCTAACCGTTACACACATCGCCCAATGTAGGTGAAGTAAAAGCGGGTACAAAAACCACGCACGCATAGCCCACCGATAGCGGCTGATACTGGCTAAAGAAAGGATTCACGAGAACTGCTCTCGAGGACTGCTCTTTCGGGATAGCCGTGTCGGGCGTTCCTCCTCGTGATACGTCGTCCAACGTGGTAGGCGAAACGTCGCGGAGGACGGCAGTAACGCCTCTTAGCGCTTATGGGCAACTCTCATTACACATCGAGCCGTTGTTTGTCACGTGGCAGTCAAACCAACATCTCTCTTCATCATCCTACAATCAGAGGCAATGACAACTCTTGTAAAGGTGATCCGACATGAACGACATGTCAGTAAACAGTTGTGTTACTATCATAGATTTTGGACTGTGGGACGAAAACGGAGTACCCGGTGATAACCCCACGCGGCAAAGGGGAGAGCATGCAAACTCTACATTTAAAGGTACCCGAGCCGGGAATCGAACCCTGGATATTCTTACTGCGAGGCAGCAGCGCTAGTCACTGCGCCACCGTTGCCGCTCATGGGATTTGGAGAATGCTGCAAAAAACTATTTCCGATGGCAATTGCCCTGAAATTACCTTGGGGGGTCGTGGCCTCTGACCCTGCTGAATCTCATCAACGACAATGTCCTATTCACAAATACGAAGGCGGAGGCATCCTCGCAGCCACTATTCTCCACTCTGAGTCTCCTGACACAATCACCTGGCTTACCTGTCTCGACGCAAAACCATAATTGTTGCCCTACATCCACCACTCTCAACTGGTGGGTGAGTCGCGACCCATCAGTGGGCCGCGAGCGCCACCCAGCGGTCCGTGGAGACCAGACCCAAATGGGCCAAGTGGCCCTTGAGGTGCAAAAGGTTAAGAACCCTTATTCTACATTAATATCGACCGTGCAAGGGCGGCCCGGTGGCCCAGTGGGTAGCGCTGTCGCTTCTCAGCAAGAAGGTCCCGGGTTCGAATTTCGGATCGGGTGCCTTTCTGTGTGGAGTTTGCATGTTCTCTCCCGTGCCCGCGTGGGTTTTTGCCGGATACTCCGTTTTCCTCCCACAGTCCAAAAAACATGCTGCAGCGTAGGTTAATTGCCTTGCAGACTAAATTGCCCGCAGTGCCCGGTGATAGACTGGCGTCCCATCGTGGGTATATGCCTTTCTTGTGCCCTGTGTCTGCCGGGATAGGCTCCGGCTCACCGCGACCCTGTACAGGACCAAGCGGTTTCTGACAATGAGATGAGCTCAACCGTGCGAAGGAGACGCGCTTGAAAGCTGGCCGAGTTGATCAAACGGCTGCTCGAAAGCAAGCTCCTGGTGGACTCGTGTGACCCCCGGCAAGCTTGCCCATCGTTGCCAGAGATTTCAGTACTTCCACGGACAAACGCAAGCGAGGAATGCCCTGCACAATCCACGTCTATGCGTGGCGTCCTTCTCCTTTGTTATCTGTGCTCTTGTTTTATACATTTATATTTTGTCTGAGTCGGCACGCGGTGCTAATGCCGTGCTGTTTGCACGAGCGGGGGTGAGACAGGGTTGAGAATAAGATTATAAAAGGTCACGTAAGCCTAATGCGAGGGTCGGGAGGGAAGCTCCCACGCTGCGTATTAATAACGTGGCACCGCAGTAGTGGTGCTTGGGCTGACACCCTCACAGGGAACTAACCACGAGTAATTTCGCATTCACATTATTATTAATTATTATTATTTAGCAGACGCACTTATCCAGGGCTTACACAATTATGGCGGTGTGAGGACACCACAGAGAGGCGAGGGGAAAGCAACCACGGTTTCAGCCGGCGCCAATATTTGCCAGACGCTGCGTTATATATCATGATTTTATCGGCCAATTAATTCATGAGTATTTTTTTATGTGTGAGAGGAAACCGGAGAACCTCGAGGAAACCCACGTAGAACAGGGGGAGAATACACAACCTCTACACAGAAAGGCGCCCGAGGCGGGAGTCGGAATTGCCGAAGGAGAGACTTTCTTTATGTGAAACACAGATGTTATCACTGCGCCATCCTGCCTCCATTCTGAGAAGAGTCGCCCATTCAGACAGCATGCATCACACGTATGCACCAATTGGGAACATTAAACAATACAATATGTACCTAATTCACGTATTATTCAAACTGGTTGCTATCAACATCTACACGCACATTAATTATTGTATGAATGTGGATTTTATATTTAATGTGTAAACAGACATTTGAAATGAGTTTGTCTCAGTGAAAAAAATCTCGCATGCATTTCCTATGGGTCCAGATGTCTGAAACACCCTGTGTACTGATGTTTGTGCTGTATTATGCATATGCATGCACGCGTACAGCCTCTACCGATGCACCGTTGTTGGGGATTATTTGGCAAGGGCATAACACAATATGCCTCTACCGCTACGGAGATTTTGTTCCCAAGGACATTCCATTTCCGTTCACCGTTTTCCGCTGTGAAGCTTGCAAAGTTGTTGTCGCAGCAATTAAAACGGATTCGCGAACGCATCTGCCGCTCGGCCTAAGCCGCACGCGGGGCCGTTGGCAGATGTGTGGCTCAGCACGTGGCAGGGCCGTTTATGCGCCAACCTCCGATTCACCGAGGGGCTCCCGACCCCCAACACCAGCACGATCTCCTCCACAACCCCACCAAAGATTCCAACCACCACTCGCCACTGCCCGCTTCGTATCCAAACAATTTGGCTACGGCACTGGATTTTTGACCGGACTTTTATAATAATAATTGCACTTCCAGAGCACTTTTCACCCGAAGGTCACAAAGCGCCGCACAAATCTGACGAGAGAACGGCATGTCAGCAACAACAACAGCAAATCAGCAACAAAATCTTTTTGGGGTTTTTTTTACTATGCTTTGCATCGGGCAGACAGAGCGGGCTGCTGAAGGCAGCGAGTAAAGGTTGAAGCGGCTCACTGCTGTGTTCTTGCGTGATGGCTCGCTGTTGACCTGTGCCTGCTCAGCAACACTTCTTCCTTCCTTTATTTCTCTCATCTTATTGTCAGAGACCACTTAGTCCTGTACAGGGTCGCGGTGAGCCGGAGCCTATCCCGGCAGACACAGGGCACAAGAAAGGCATATACCCACGATGGGACGCCAGTCCATCACCGGGCACTGCGGGCAATTTAGTCTGCAAGCCAGTTAGCCTATGCAGCGGCATGTTTTTGGACTGTGGGAGGAAATCAGAGTGGCCGGCAAAACCCCACGTGGACACGGAGAGAGAACTCGCGAACTCCACACAGAAAGGCACACGAGCCGAGATTCGAACCCGGGACCTTCTTGCTGTGAGGCGACAGCGCTACCCACTGGGCCACCGTGCCGCCCCTTACTTTTGTTTTTTATTTGTTTAACAATTATTTTATTGTTTATATTATGTCCTCATTGATTTTGTAGTCGTTTTACTCTTATTGATCTATTCTGATGTTGCTGACATGCCGTTCTCTCCGCAGCTCTGTGCAGCGCTTTGTGACCCTCGGATGAATGGCGCTCTATGAATGTAATTATTATTACAATATACATCTATGAGAGCACATAAGTACTGTAAAATGTAATTTGCTACAATGCCCTTCCACCACAGAGCCCTGTAGCCTATTACACCTGTTATACACTCTGGTCATTGCAGCAGCCTGTGGCCGCCTGGACAGGATCTGGGATGACCACTCGATGGTGATGATGTGATCAGCTTCGAGCCGAGCGCTGATTGGTGAGATCCTCTGAAGAGCTGTCACGTGACACAAACAGAGCAATCGTTTAAAAAAAAATGAAAGAATAATCATTATTTAAATAAATGAATTAAAATTATTACAACATACTCTGTACATCATCTAACGGGCTGGTTGTGAGATCAGATGGGCTGTCAACCAATGAGAGGCCAGAAAATGATCGGTGCCCTGACGCATGCCTAAGCATATCATAGATATATTTTATAGATAGACGGTGGTCGCCTATATAAACACCAGTTTCAGCCTCTACTTTGCTGGGCTGCCAAGATCTGAAGAGATGGCGTACATTATAGATTATTTGGTTCGAGGCGATTTGGTTCTTGTTCAAGGAACGTATGGAGGTTGGAGACCTGATTTTGACATTCACGCGAAGTTAGTGGGATTGGCCAGGACCAGTCGCTGGAAGAACGCACGCTGACCCGTGGGCGAGAAGGAGGTCAGCTCGTGTACAGGTGCTGACTGGATTGTTGCACGAGGAATGGTGGCGGGAAGGAAGCCTTCATCCAGCAGTGGAATGATCATGGCTGACGATTACGATAATAATTTGGCCACGGCCGCTCCCCTTCCTCCCCCCACCAGCACACACACACACAGCGCGTGATGATTGGAGCCGGTTCACTCGCCCACACGTGGGTTTAACGACAGTCGGGTCACTCGAAGGAACACACGAGGCTTCCATTCCAATGGCTCTTATTTATTGGGTATCAGCAATGTCGGAATGGAATCGCATTGCGGATGGCACCGACAAAACCTCGACGCAGACGTCTCATGTTGAGCCTTGTCAACTCCTTGGATCATGCAGGATTGGAGAATTTCCTATTTAGCCATCGGGCAATTAACTTCCATAATTGCACTCGTTAATGTTAGTGCCTGACATGGCCTGGTGTAGCCGCATCGCCACTCGAGAGGCTTTCATCATTAATTGCCAATTGCGTATTAATTAACAACGACCGCTCCTCGACGTGCCGTTAAATGCCACGACACGTGGCGCTTGCGGCAAGATGACGTCTGCTGCTCACACCGTCGCGGTCACTCGGTCAGGAGGCGGCGGTGTCGGCTCGACCAGAGGGTTTTCAACCGCTTGTACCTCAAGGCGAAACACGAGCCACGTTCAAATGCAACACAGGACAACGTCGCATATCCGACCACAAACAGCTTTAAAGGAAGTCATTATGATGAACGGATTGGTACAAAGTGAGTCACATAAGCGCTTAAATGTAGGAACTATAATACGGTCCAGAAAGTCCCGTAGTCCGTGACACCAGCCTCTGCACATGCACAGTCGTCCCCATTGCAACCATAGCGGACTCATAGCAACCAAAACTAAATGGCAGTGGTCAATGTGCTAAATTAGCCTCTCGGACATAAAACGATTCCACGTTAGACTGTCCTTCCATGCTGCCATCAGGATAATTTCACACAACGGCGATAACAATTCATTGCTACAAAGGTTAATTCAGTGATGGAGCAATTGCCTCCTGGGTTACGCTTTGATACATCTCCTCCTTCGTACATCCGCCTTTCCGCACATCTGCAGAGTCGAAACCCATTCAGCGTTTGCTTGTGCTGCATCAATGCTGCTGAAACTACGCACGCCTGTGCGGGTAGCGAGAGACATGCGTCTCCCCTCTCCGTGACAGCAGACAGCGTGTGTGAGCTGTGCGGGCTCGCACACTGTCGCCCGCAGCGTTCGGCGTTTGTAACGATTCACACTTGCAGCGAGTTGACACACTGTCGCGATTCCGAGCCGCGATTTCATTCAATCAATTCGTTACTCGTTGTTGTTGTTGTTTGCAATGTGAACCCCTCGTTTTTACCGTTAGTCTCACGCTATTAGCAGGGATGTAACATTAGCATATCGTTAGCTTGTAATATGCACTCAGTTTTCTAAAAGCACTCAATCGTGCTCCTGTTAACTGCTTTATTTAGCCATTTTCACCCCCGAAACGCCCACAATAATCACCAAAGGTGCACGCATTCTGCTGATTTTCACTGTTTTGTTGAAACCATTATAATGTTCTGTTTCTCAAACTTGTGCGCGATGTTTTCCTCTGCTCACATTTCTGCTCTGTGAAGCTCTTCAATCATTACCCATGGATTAATTTCCCTTCGCTATAATGACTATGCCATCAGAAATTCTGATAGCCAGTTTCTTTTCCCAGTTAATTTTATGACTTTCATTTCATACACACACACACACACACGTGTGTAATTTGCAAACAAATAAAGTTCTGGATGAAGGCTGCCTGATGCCGTGTTGGTCATGGGACTTGTTCTGCCACACGTCACCACAATCATTAATTCGCTTTGTAGAAGTGAATAATGGTAATTGCTTTTGGGGAGCGCTTTTCACCCGAGGGTCTCAAAGCGCTGCACAGAGCTGCGGAGAGAACGGCACGTCAACAACAACGACATAAGAATGGCAAATTAGCAACAATAACTTTTTTTGGGGGGTTGTTTTTATACAAATCCGAGCTGTGGAGAGATCGGCACCGCATCAACGTAACTGCTGCTATAAAGGTCACTGCACGACCACTCCCCAATGCATGTCCCAACTTAACAGACGGTTGAGACAATATTTGTTAATATCTATTAAGGCCGGAACAACACATAGAGTGATCAGCAACACAATCGGCCGCCTTGAACTGCCTAATGCTGATGTTTATGCACTGCACCAGGTAGCTGTGTCAGGCTGAGTCGATCTAGGGGAGGCCCAGGGCTGTGTAAAATTCGCCAGTTTTGGTCCATGAGTGGGATTCGAAGGTGCGATAACCGCTACACTGTCGCTCACTTACAATTGCCAAACATACAGACGCATTATTATTAATTATTGTTCAGCATACGCCTTATCCATGGCTACTTACATCACTCTCACACACACACGCATTTCTAATAAATAAATACAAAATAAATATCAATGCAGCATAAATGCTACCGGTTGCCCAACATTGCGAAGTGTCAAAGTAAGTAATCGTTCTACAGATGTGTCTTGAATACTTTGCGAAATGACGCGAGCGACTGTTGTCCTGACTCCTAATGGGATGTCATTCCACCATGATGGGGCTAGGGTAGTGAAGCAGCGAGCCTTAGAATCCATACAGTGGACGGGTGGTGCAACCAGACGAGAATTTGCCGAGCGGAGAGAGCGTGAGGAGGTATAGAGGGGAGATGGTGGAGCAGACAGGCGATAGGTGAAGACAGCCGTGGGTAAGAACCGCGATGTTGAATTTCATAGCTGCAGCCACTGGTAGCCAGTGCAGAGAGTGAGGTATAATGTCGAGTGAGGCCGAGATTATGGACAGACGAGGAGACAGCAATAGTTGTTGAATAGAGATGAGAAAGTAAAGATCAGGTGACAGCGGTTAAGTGAGATCTGTTTTCGAAAGGTTTAATCGTAGAAGCTGCTCACACATCCACGATGACATGGCCGGAAGACGCAAAGAAATTCGGGCAGAAATGTCACAGGCGGATGAAGGGGAAAAAAGAGAACTGGGAATCGTTGGTGCATACGTGGTACATACACGTACGTGAATTATAAAGTATCTCCGTAACAGGCAATGATAACATTTAAATGGTCAGCAACGGTTACACTAACGTGATTTCGCGAGCGCACAAATTATACACCGATGTTCTTGTTGCCGTAACAAACATGCGTCCTTTCGTAATGTTAATTGTCAGTTGGTGTTGAAGGATTATGCGGTGTTTATACAGAAGACAACGTCAACAGTCATCTTGCTGAATTAGGAAACTGACGTAGCGTGGAGGCTGCCATAAACGTAATGAAGCTGCGAAAGTAACCCGTAAATCCTGGAATATGTTCCTCGGCGCGCCGAGCCTGTCCGCGCCGGGACAGGGAAGAGACCCCACAGAAGAAATTGATGCAAATAATTTCATAAATTTGCAGGAGCCAAGCAGGGCTTGTTTACTCTGCGTAATCTACAGCGCGTGCTGTATTAAAAAAAAACAGATTAGAGAAATTAATTAAACCGCTGCTCAGATTATGGGACTCTGCCAAATGTGGTGCAATGGTCAGTGCTCTGGAATTGCGATCCACAGGTCGTCTGCTCGATTCCAAGTTCCAAGTTGATGAGATACCGCCCCCCCCCTCCACCCCCCCCACCTCCACCAACTGCCTCTGTCCTTCCAGCAGTCTGTCAACAACGAGCATGACGAGCGTGGTTACTTGCATCACTCAGAAGATTGTCTGGCCAGTGTGTGGATGAGCAGGAGATGTACTACCTCTAGGTATTCTGTCGCACCTCATGCCCACTAGGCGCCCGCGGCCTACTGATGGGTCGCGACCCCACCGGTTGAGAATGGCGGCTCTCGAGTTCACACTAGCCGCCAGCAGTGCTGTGATCTAGCAATTGCAGGACTCCCACTTTATTTAACCACTAAAAAAAAAACACACACTTTTTTTCCCCCCAAGTATAAAAAATGTGTAAACGAGGAAATACCTGAACCGGCAAAAAAAAACTTCACAGAATCTCATCAGCATGGCACAACCGATGAAAATAAACGCTGCCAAGTAAGCAGATGTAGGTGGATAATTAAATTGAATGCGAAATCACTGCACACATTTTACTGTGGTTGCACTCTTGTGCACCCCGACGTATTGTTGATGTAATGTCCAGTGTTTGTCTCCTCGTCCTGGGACTCAAACGTCGGATATCGCAAGAACAAGAAACTGCCAGGACATGCAGCGAAACGTCGGACATTGTGCCAAGTGACACGCGGCGCAACCCGATTCCACATCTAGCGAATAACTCATGAGATTTTCAGATTTGTTGCAGGGCCTTGTGACTGGGTTAAATGCTACTGGGTGCCATTGATCCAGAGAAGCCAGTGTGTGATGGATTAAACGCTATTTTACTTTGGCAATAAAAACAAACTCCGTTCGCTGTTTATTTACATGTAACATTACCCATAATTCACAGTGATTGGTACCCTAGGCTGTAAACCCACTGGCCCGAGTTTAATTCCTGACCTCAGCCAAAAGCAGTGACTGTTGTGAGAAATGAGTTTTGGTATTTGTGAATCCGAAGTAGGGCACTGTTTAAGATTAAACATGAGTAACGGCGAGGGTGTTTTTCTTTTATCCAAGAAAACGTTACTGAGTCTCAAGATCCTTTTCCAGGCGACCCCTGCACTGAGATGCTTGGCCACGTGTGAGATGCTGCAGGAGTACTGGAGAAAACCTGTCCTGCATATGAGGGGATAACTCTGCACATGTCCACACAGACGGCTTCACGACCCACTTGCTGTACTGCCATCTCCTTGCCACTGTGGAACTCAGCGTGTTCCAAAGTGTCACAGATCTCTATGCGATCTACCAACTGTTACCGCAAATATTCCGGATCGCAGGCACGAGCCACTGATCCTGACATAATCTCTGTAAATAATAATAATAACACAATCTATAACGCGCTGGGCAAATTCCATGACTGGTCGGGAACGAGACACGGATAGCGAGGCGTGGAGCCAAGCTCAGTGAGAACGCCTGGTAGGTGTGTTGGGTTTGAGTAGATTCCTGAAAGTCGAGGTTGTGGTGAGTGTGTGAGTGGGTTGATGAGTGAGTGAGTGGGTGAGTAGGTGGGTGGGCAAGCGGGCGAGGAGGCTGGAGCGGGCGGGTAGGTGGTTTGTCGAAGGTGCAGGGGTAGTCTACTCCAGGTTATGAACGCGGGAGTGGAGTGGTGCCCGCCAATCTGCTTTTGAGTTCCGCCAGCAGATTGAGTGCTGGCTGTGGGTGAGGGAGGCACCCGATGCACAACGCCCTGAATCTCCTCCGTGGGTTCTCGGACCAGCGTGCGGACCTGATTTGCGACGCTCAACGGATGTTTCGATGTTTCATCTCATCTCATTATCTGAAACCGCTTAATCCTATATAGGGTCACGGTGAGCCGGAGCCTATCCCGGAAACACAGGGCGTAAGGCAGGAATACACCCGACGACGGGACGCCAGTCCATCGCCGGGCATTGCGGGACAATTTTAGTCTGCGAGCCAATCAACCTATCCAGGAGCATGCTTTTGGACTGTGGGAGGAAACCGGAGTACCCGTCGAAAATCCACGCGGACACGGGGAGAGCATGCAAACTCCACACAGAAAGGTACCGGAGCCGAGAGACTCGAACCCGGGACCTTCTTGCTGTGAGGCGTCAGCGCAAACCACTGCGCCACCGCGCCGCCCTGTTTCGATGTTTGGATATACGCTTATTATTACAGCAGTAAGTACTCAGTGAGCTTGCAAGCTCTAGCTGTGGGGTTCCTGAGACAAAACAAACATCCAAACTGACCAACGTAATGACGCAAATAAACTAACTCACAGTGATAATATGGATTAATTAAACTCTAACCGTGATCATAACGTTAAACAGTAACAGGCAAGATTGCACAATTAAACAAACTCACATCAACTCCTATAAAGCCTAGGCTGTTTGGGCATGATACTGGGTCGTAAATAAAGGTTATATACCGTTCTGTCACAAGATGTCCAACTTTTAATTAACATGTTATGTTACATATAGTATTAGAATGTATTAAAAAGTTTAAAGCTAAAAAGAACAGCATGGCATATTCAAGTACTACATAGAATCTGTATCCCTATTTCTGTCTCCGTGTCTCCTCTCTCGAGGTACCAGATCCTACAGGACGTTGGTGACAATGGTCTTCCACAAATCTCTGCTCTTTGAACTTCTAAGAATATCTATTGTTAATCTGTTCATCCATCTCGAAAAACTCTTGACATAAACCAATCTCTGCTCTCCGCGATCTCTCTTCCCTTCAACGTTTCCAGTTATAACCAGATTTGAAATGTCCTATTTCCTCATAATATGCCCGAGAAACTTCCACTGTCTTCTTCTAAAGTCATTCAACACCTTATTTCTACATCCAATTCGCAACAAAATTTCTTCATTTGAGATGTAACTTGTCCAAGACACCATCAAGATGCGTCTAAAGAACAATTCGGTTGATTAAAGTCTTCTTTCTATACTCAGTGAGATTGTCCAGCAGTCTGTTTCATACGTGAAAACCAGTATAACGTAACAATCGAGAACTGTTACTTTCGTTCCCATAAAAATTTTAATATTTGTCAGTATCATTTTCATTTTGAAAAAGTAATCTTTTGCCATCCCTACCCTCCGTTTTATTTCATGATCACATTTACCATGTGATGTTATTCAGTTTCACACATAGTCGAATTCATTGACCTGTCTTACATTTTACCTATTTTGATGTTGCACACAGGTACACGTTTCTTCTTTGAAATTTCCATGCATTCTCATCTCATTGTCAGAAACCGCTTAGTCCTGTACAGCATCTCGGTGAGCCGGAGCCTATCCCGGCAGACACAGGGCGCAAGGCAGGGATCTACCCACGATGGGACGCCAGTCCATCATCGGGCACTGAGGGCAATTTAGTCTGTAAGCCAATTCACCTATGCAGCGGCATGTTTTTTGGACTGTGGGAGAAAACCGGAGTACCCGGTGAAAACCCACACGGACATGGGGAGAACAATGTAATGATGTAGGTTTTCACAGCTCGATGCATGATGATTGCTTGGAAAAGCTGCTCTCTCGGGACAGCCGCGTCGATCGCTCCCTCTCCTCTCCTCGCGACGTTTCGCCTCACACGTTAGAGGCATCCTCAGGCGCAGTGTGCGTGCGTAGTTCCTATTGTTCCTTTATATGTGTGGGCACTATGCATGTGTCCTTTGTTGTGTGAGTCCGCCTCTGAGTCACCTTGACACTAATTTCCTTATCCCATTCCCACCCCCGGAACTGTGATTTCCCCCTCCCTGCTTTGTCTGTGGCTAGTCCCCTAATTTACATCTCATGAAAAGATACCCCTCACACACCCTGCCGATCCCCTTCTAATGTCCACACGTAATAGTTGTATATCCATGCATTCCTGACTTCAATAACTGGCCTCCAGGATTGTCTAAGCTACATATGCATTTCTTGTTTTCGGTTCATGATGCTTTTAGTCTTCTGAATCTCAATTGCTTCACGAATTAATCTTGGTCCTTTATGGCGGATGGCTGCTAGTATTCGTATTTTATCAAAATCGATTCTATGTTGTTGATCTACACCATGCGCTGCTGTCGCTGATTTATCCGTGTGCCGCAGGCGTACTGCTGCCTCGTGTTATCTTTTTCTTGTGGCTATTGTTCTTCCTGTTTGTCCAATGTATACTTCCTCAGAATTGCTGCAAGGAATGTAATATACGCCTTCTGTCTGCA
>JAZEWT010000010.1:2319941-2339301 GCA_036362905.1 Mordacia mordax | reverse complement strand
CATCACTGGCCACTGCGGGCAATTTAGTCTGCAAGCCACTTAACCTATGCAGCAGCATCTTTTTTGGACTGCGGGAGGAAACCGGAGTGCCCGGCGAAAACCCACATGGACACGGAGAGAAACATGCAAACTCCACAGAGAAAGGCACCCGAGCCGAGATTCGAACCCGGGTCCTTCTTGCCGTGAGGCGACAGCGCTACCCCACTGGGCCACCGTGCCGCCCCCAATTGTATTTGTACACAGCAAAGTACTTGTAGCGTGGGTCAAGTGAAAGTAAAAGTCTCTTAAACCTGCCTCGTCCCACACGGCTGAGCACGTATTGTCACGTCAACAAGACGTGTCAATTCACGCTGGCGCAGTGGTAACATCCGCGCCTGAGAAGAACTAAAGCCCTGCCCTGTGGCGGTTCGATTCCCACCTAGGGCGCCTTCCTGTGTGGAGTTAGTATGTTCTCCGCCTGTTCTGCGTGTTTCTTGAGGGTTGTTTGCTCCGGTTTAACCCCACCAGAAAAGCCCCCACTAATTAATTAATTGGCCGATAACATCGCAATAATCAGGATGTGTTGAGAAAGTATTGGCGCTGGCTGACTGCATGTCTGCCTTCCCCTTACCTGCCTCTCTGCACTTTCCTCGTGCCTCTGTATCTACGTATCTTCCGTGACCAGGTGTGCAATGTGCGCTCCTTACAAAGTGCGGTATTATAATTACTACTTCAGCACACTGGTGTGTTACAGAGCGCACACACACATCAGTGTGTTCGCCAGCAAAACACATAACCTTTACAATAGAGCGTGACGTTCTGCTGATGACTGCAACTTCATCAGACTCCTTGTAAAGTGTTGCGTGTTTGTCAGTTTAACACGAAGGCTTTTCGTGACTTTAATAAAATCCTTTTGGGTTACGTCGTGTAGTAAGTGTCACAAACTCGCCTCCATCTGACACAGCCAATCAGCAACATCTGTCACGAGAACAAAACGTGGGCGGGCACCGTGGCCCAATGGGGTAGCGCTGTCGCTTCCTCACAGCAAGAAGGTCCCAGGTTCGAATCTCGGCTCGGGTGCCTGTCTGTGTGGAGTTTGCATGTTCTCTCCCCGTGTCCGCGTGGGTTTTCGCCGGGCACTCCGGTTTCCTCCCACAGTCCAAAAAACATGCCGCCGCAAAGGTTAATTAGCTCGCAGACTAAATTGTCCGCAGTACCCGGTGATGGACTGGCGTCCCATCGCGGGTATATCCCTGCCTTGTGCCCTGTGTCTGCCGGGATAGGCTCCGGCTCACCGCGACCCTGTACAGACCTTAGCTGTTTTTTGACAATGAGATGAGATTATACTTAGCTTTATCAGGTATCTCGAACTAATTTAGATCTCGATGATCTGGATGCCTTCATCATTGCTTGGCCACCTGTGCAATTACCCAAAAGGGATTGTATAAGCGATATTAATGCTTAATGATACGGGTGTTAGGAGCTAGGTGAGTCATACTTAGACAATAATCTGAGTTTGCCAATTACTTTCATTCAACGAGTCTTATTAAACTTTAGTATGTTAGTATTTAGAATACATTACATTCATTCTTAAGGTTATTACATTCATTATTAAGGTAATTGCTGAATACATAATTTCTAAGCTGCACTTAACCTATTGGCTGTCCGAACGGTTAAAGTTTGTTTCTCTCAATTTCAATCGACTTTCGAATTAGTCAAAGCCAGTGATAATTGGTTGAACACGGAATGTCAACATTATCAAAACCAATTGTACAGCATGGTCTGCAACCACCCAAAGTTGTGTTGGTAAGTGTTGAAAGTCTCTTTAATTCTCTCTGAGACGTGTACTAACATTCCTGCCCGTGTAACTACCGGCCACGGGATAGACACCTTCTGTGGAAAGTGTTGGTAGATTGTCTTTCAGCTAGTTCAACGTCTTCCGATATTTTTGTGCTGTGATGAATCTCACTCGGATTTTTGCTATTTCTCGAATCCTGGCTAGTTTTATTTCAGTAGCTCCCACGGTGTACGGTCGCTCGTTCGTTTAGATTGCATTAACAGTGTCAGATTTCGTGCTATTTTGCTCGTTTTTTTTAGGCACTCAGGTCTCTGTGAATGTGTGCGTTAGTATAACCCTTCCGTTGCAAGGCTTTATTAACCTCACTACTCGAGCTTTCAGAATCATTTGTTTTGCCCGATGTGTGATCGTTGTTCATGAAAGCGGATTTGTCTGTGTGATCATGGTTTAAGTGGGCATTAAATAGGCATCGGTATGAACTCCTTCTCGATACCATATCTTACGGGACGTTGCTGACAATGGTCATCCGCCATCTCGCTTTCCTTCAAAAAATTCAGATGCAACCAGATTTTCAATTTCCTCTCTCCCCATAACATGCCCGAGAGATGTCCACGGTCTCCTAATTTCGTTCAATACCTTCGTTCTGCAGCCAATTCTTGACAACATGTCTTCAATTGAGGTATGACTTGTTGAGGATACCTTCAAGATGCGTTGCTGATTTGCAGTTCTTATGTCATTGTTGTTGATGTGCCATTCTCTCCGCAGCTCTGTGCAGCGCTCTGTGACCCTCGGGTGAACCGCGCTCTAGAAATGCAATTATTATTATTAAAGAACCACATTTCAGTTGATTTAATTCTCTTTTCCATACTTGATGATATTGTCCAACATTCTGATGCACACGTGAAAACTGATACAACGTAACAATCCAGCAATCTTAATTTCGCCTTATACAAATGTTAATATTTATCAGGATCTCTTTCATTTTGAAAAATCTCTCTTTAGCCATGCATATCCATCATTTCATTTCATCATCACATTTACCATCTCATGTTATACAGCTTCCCAGATAGTTGCATTTGCTAACCTATCTTGCGTTTTCATTACCTCTTTTGATGTTACACACAGGTACGATTTTTTTCTTTGAAATAACCACGCACTCTTATTTTCCTAGAATTAATAGTGAAACCCTTCTCCTCGCTTTTACAAACAACCTCAAACAGCATTTCTTGTAACTTCCCCTCCGAATCCAATAGGAAATCAGTGTCATGCGCATTACGCAGGTTATTCATATTCTGTCCACAATTGATCAACCTTGGAAAACCTTCAATTTCTCTAAAGATGTCCTCTCATCGAACAATTTAAATAAGTTGTGTAAAAATGCACAGCATTGCCTAACACCTCTTTCAGTTTGGATTAAATCACTTGGTTAATTTTCGATCTTTGCTGCTGCGGTTTGATCCCAGTAAACGTATCTTAGCATTCTCAAATCTGTACCATCAACGTCCGGTTCTTGGAGCATTTTGATTTGCTAATCGTGTTTTATACTATCGAATGTTTTGCTGCAGTCAATGAAACGCAGGTGTTGTTTTAAACTTTGGACTGCGTTTGAACAATGTATCTAGAAATGGAAGCATGTCTTTCATTTACTTCCATGGAAAACTGTACAGACGGGTGTTCTCAGTTAAGATTTTAGAAATCCACTTAGTATATATGTTTTTCCGTGCAGCCAGACAACCAGTGTACCTATGTAATAAATATAACAGGTTTTTACCATTTCTGGCAATTAGACACGTGTTAAGATCTTTAAACACCAAAATAGGCACATTTCACGATGTGTCTAATTTGCAAAAGCCACACATACTTGTGGCGAAATATGCAAACAGGAAGCTTTGATGGTGTTTTAAGATTTTAACACGTGTATAATTGCCAGACATGTTAAAAACCTGTTCTATTTAGTACATATGTACACTGGCAAAAAGTACTCATAGCTTAACCAGTGTACCATCCACGTACTTAAACCAACAGGATGGTTTAAGTATATTCCTTGCTAGAGCTTTGGTTTCAATAATGTCCATGAGCACATTAGCAATGACAGGAGACAGGATAACTCATTGTTGCGCCTTCTTTTTGTTAAAGAAGCCACTTCTCTGTAAGAAGTAGGTGTCGTTTAGACAATGCTCAGCCAACTGTGAGGATCTTTAAGAGAACAGTTGTTTCTAACTATATAGTCTTGAATGGTATTTGATTCATTAACTTAGACTTTAGTGAAGGAGTGAATTTACATCAAAACTGACTGGAATATTAGTAGGGCTTTGTGAAATATTTTTAATGACATTAACAAGGTGTTCGTAGTTTTTTGACAAAAGAGGGCGTATTACCAATACAGCGCTCTCTTGCTTAGTTAAATATTGAGCTAATTTATACGTGGCAGAGTCAAGTGTAATATCAATTTGTCTTAATGGGACATAAGGTTTATGAATATTTGGCAACCCATAAAACTTTTGTGGTTTTTAACACCTTTGGATTGATCATATGGTGTTAGTTTCCAGGGTTTTCTCCCGAACACAACCGCTTGCATCTGAGAAAAGATACACTGGCCTGGTATGTATACGAGTGGAAAATCCAACGGTCCTTTATGTGATTGCCACGAGGAACTCCAAAACGAGGGCCCATAAAACTGTGCACTGAATTACAAGACTCCTTGAGTTGTGAATGTGGCTGTTTGTGTACAAAATCGCCAACTTCCAGGCTAAGAAATGTGATGGCTAACTGACTCACAACCAAATCCTGTTTGAATTTGTCTTCATCTCTCATCTCATTATCTGAAACCGCTTAATCCTATATAGGGTCACGGTGAGCCGGAGCCTATCCCGGAAACACAGGGCGTTAGGCAGGAATACACCCAACGACGGGACGCCAGTCCATCGCCGGGCATTGCGGGTCAATTTTTAGTCTGCGAGCCAATCAACCTATGTAGTAGCATGCTTTTGGACTGTGTGAGGAAACCGGAGTACCCGGCGAAAACCCACGCGGACACGGGGAGAGCATGCAAACTCCACACAGAAAGGCACCCAAGCCGAGAGATTCGAACCCGGGACCTTCTTGCTGTGAGGCGTCAGCGCTAACCACTGGGCCACCGCGCCGCCCCTGTCTTCATAAACCTTACAGTATATAGAGAAGCGACGCTCTAGTCTGTCTCCACACAACATCAAAGATGTGTTCTTGTCCGTCAGTTTATTGGCTCACCAGACCAATAGTCTCAAAACAGCATTGTTTAGGAAAGTAAAATTGGACCAGATTCGTCCTTTTGGGGATTTTCAGCAGAGTGAGGCTCATTATGAGGTAGATTGCACACACGGGAGTGGCCTCTAAAAGGCGTAATGTCTACAAGGAAATCTAAGGTTTCATATACATAATGGCCAGCTCTCTAAGGATGTTATGCTAAAGTGGCAAAGTTAGGCGAGGCACAATCGGAACCGCCCCGCTCCCCTTTCTTTTCCATTGCAAATCTGAACTGGCGCAGCATGAATCATAACAACAGATGTTCCATTTATCTCTCAAATGTGCGCTTGGAGTGTTTACAGTTGATGATAATAGTCACCGCAACGGCAAGAAAAAGCGGGAGTATTTATGACAGCTGTGGCATTACCCTGAGATTTGGACAAAAGTTTGGGTCCGCACGTGAGGTCTCAGCACTGGTGCCAGGCCCTTTGCGGTGTTCCAACTTGGCCTGAGTCAATGACACACGCTGCCCTGTCTGCCTGCTTTGTCTCCTCTCATTGTCAGAATCCGCTTAGTCCTGTACAGGGTCGCGGTGAGCCATAGCCTAGCCTGGCAGGGAATATACCCACGATGGGACGCCAGTCCATCACCGGGCACCGCGGGCAATTTCGTCTGCAAACCAATTAACCTATGCAGCAGCATTTTTTTTTTAGACTGTGGGAGGAAACCAGAGTGCCCGGCGAAAACCCACGCGAGAGAACGTGCAAACTCCACACAGAGAGGCATCCGAACTGAGACTCGAACCCAGGTCCTTCTTGCTGCGAGGCGACAGCGCTACCCACTGGACCACCGTGCCGCCCGTGTCTGCGTTGCAGAGCTCGATAACGAGCCTACGCCTGTGACGGCAAAGGCACGCCTCCTATAAGTCTTGCCTTTGTGCTCGTAATTAGTGCTTGTCAGCTTAAGCCAACGCATGTTTATATACCGCCCCCCAACAGTCTCTGTCATTGGCTTAATTAAAAGAAAACAATGGAATCTGTAATTCTTGTCAGCTTAATGTCAGTTTTAATGTGCGCATGCTTGTAAAGTCATTGTGCTATGCTCTTGTATTAATCTTTAAACGGTCTCTTGAGCTTGATGTTAGTGGAATAAATGTAGGCAGTTGTAAAAAAAATGATTCATACGAGGAAAATTAAAATTGCAACTACAAACCGGAGATTTGGTATTTAGCGCTGCGAACTGAGCTAGCTAAGCTGTGTTTTAGGATTTGAAAATATTTCTGTTGCTGCTAGTTGAAACGGCCGCTCTCCAGGCTGACCAGGGTTGGCCGGTGGCCCCCCCAGTGGTGGGGTTATTGAAGCAGAATTTTAGGGCTTCCTGAAGCAAACCTCCTTAAGTCAGATGCTCTTTGGATCGTTATTTGTCTAGAACCTGCCCCCAGACCTGTTCACCAAGGGAGATGCTAGCAGGAGTGATAGACCCCAGTCCTGTTCACCAAGGGAGATGCTAGCAGGAGTGATAGACCCCAGTCCTGTTCACCAAGGGAGATGCTAGCAGGAGTGATAGACTCCAGACCTATTCACCAAGGGAGATGCTATCAGGAGCGTTAGACTCCAGACCTGTTCACCAAGGGAGATGCTAGCAGGAGCGTTAGACTCCAGACCTGTTCACCAAGGGAGATGCTAGCAGGAGTGATAGACACCAGACCTGTTCACAAAGGGAGATGCTATCAGGAGCGTTAGACTCCAGACCTGTTCACCAAGGGAGATGCTAGCAGGAGTGCTCGACTCCAGACCTGTTCACCAAGGGAGACCCTAACAAAGTACCAGATGTCAAACATGTGCGCTAAGGGAGACCCTAGCATGAATACTAGACTCCAGGTGACAGCATTGAAACACGCAAACCTCTCCACCACGTTCCAGTTACAATTCATTCATTTGTAAACGCGCAAAGTGATTCAGCCGATTCTGTTTTGGTCATTGACGTTCAAAACATCTCTATATTCAGCACACCATATCAGGTACATCTCTCACCAAAGATGTGGCTGCTATTCACGTGTATTAAGTAGATCAGACCTCCAGTCTCCAAGTGAAAATATTCAGTGAACAATCAAGCCCTGTTTATATGTACGCATATATTTATATGAGTTATAGTGTTTACTTGTGGCTCGACTCTGGACTGGCAATGCCCTCTGTCTTGGTTTTTTCAAGCTCATGAAATCCATGCAGCTCCCCCAGAGAACTGGTGTGGCCACAGCCCAGCCCCGTTGCATTAAGTATAGCGTATGAATTTATATTAATCAATAAAACCGCTTGCAGGTGTCACGCGAAATTGTCTACAGCTGCAGTGTCACTGTTGCATTCACCGAATTTATACGAGGCGGCGAATCGGAGATTCACAACGGTAAAGCAGGCCGTGGGGGAGAACACGTTTTGTGATGGATGTCCTACGCTAGGAACCGTGCATCCAAGCCTCTAACTTTTATGAAGTGTATTCTATAAACACAAGCAAACAACGCGACTCGGTGCACTAAGGGAGAAAAAAAACATCACTCCAGGCTGTTCGAGCAGCCGTGCGTTTGTACTCAGGTTCATGATAGTTTCAGCAGATCTGGAAATAAGTCAATGAACGTTAAAAGGAAATGAAATATTAAAGCCCTTTCGGGTTAGCGACTAAACAGAAGTGTTGCTCGTCGGAACCCCGCACCAATTGCCCAAGGCTGAACCCGTCCATTTAATTGTTGACGACCATCAAAGTCGCTAAGGCAGTCCAGAGTTCTTGATTCATAGCTCACCTTCGAGACGCAGATCAATAAGGTGACAAAGGTAGCCTATTTCAATCTCAGAATCATAGCCGGACTGCACAACATCCTATCACCCTCCGACGATAAGAAGCTAATCCACATCTTCATCTTTACACGAATCGATTACTGCAATGCACTGCTCCCTGACACCCCTGCCTACCTGATCAATCGTCTCCAACGTGTGCAGAATGGGGCAGAACAGGGGGAGAATACACAAACTCCGCACAGAAAGGCACCCTGGGTGGGAATCGAACCGCGTCGTTCTTTCTGCGAGGTGTAGACGTTACCGCTGTGCCACCCTGCCGCTGCATGCGCCCAGATCGCATCTCCAATTCAATGGGTGACGGAGCCTTCCCGTGCTACCAGACTCTGGAACTCCCTGCCATTGAAAACTCGCTCAGCTGAGTCGCTGGGCATCTTCAAATCCCGTCTCAAGACTCACTTGTTCCGTAAGGCCTTGAAGTCCTGTGCCTAGGACTGTTGATGCTGCTCACTGTTGTCGTGCTTGGATGATGGCTCGCTATTGACCTGTGCCTGCTCAGGAACACTTCTTCCCTTCCTTTATTTGTTTAAACAATTATGGTCGTTGTAACGATGTAGGTTTTCACGGCTCGATGCATGGCGATTGCTTCGAAAAGCCGCTCTCTCGGGACAGCCGCGTCGATCGCTTCCTCTCTCCTCTCCTCGAGGCGTTTCGCCTCCTCGCACGTTTAGAGGCATCCTCAGGCGCAGTGTCTGCGCCTGAGGATGCCTCGAGTCTTCACTCGAAGTAACCATCAATTATGGCCGTGTTGGGCATTGCTTTGCTCTCCTTCCTGCCATTTCATCTCCATCATTGGAGGCATCATCGGGTCAATGGCCCAGGTGGAAAGCTGCGTTCATATCTGTGGATCTGCACGTGTGTGTTTTTTCTAATGTTGGTATTGACAGCTCTTTGAGCGACGGTAATATTTCGCACATTCCAGAAGTGGGAAGGCTCCTCTCTACATGCGTTTGACATTTTACTATGTAAATAAGGTCAACGTAGTCCTTGTTTTTAACGCTGCTCGCGCACGCCGAGCCGTGAAAACCTACATCGGCATCATAATTTAATAATTTTCAAATTAAAAGCCGAGTCGCTCTCACGCAGGCGTGCCATGAGTGGCGCTTGCGCGAGTAAATATGCCTCGGTCAGTCATTCAAGTCCGTTACGTTCGGCGCGCACGCGTCGCGCTTCATGACTTATTGTAAACTAATGCGCTTACACGTGGCCGCACCGTGTGAATGGGGTTAGTAGCTGCAGCAACGTTTTTGATGGGGATCACGAAGATTCCGCTCAGCTCGCAAACAGCTTTGCCCGCCCACCCGCCCGCCCGCTTGCTCAGGAACAGGGCGAACGTAGCTGCAATGCCCCTCCGTGGCTGACGGAACGTGGGAGACACAAACAAACATTGACTCGCAAATGAAAACGGTAAACATGGTAATGGTATGGGGCGGAGGGTGCGCTTTTCTTTCAGCCACTCAGCGATAACAATCCGAGTGAAGTTTTCTATATAAAACTATGCAAATTCACCGTATGAATTGGAAACAAGCAACGATATCGGGTTCAAGCCGTCACGCATTTTTAAATAATTGAGATAGTGCACCTGATGGGTGTGTGTGTGATGTATGCAGATAACTTTTAAAGTGCGATACAATTTATATTTAGACAAGGTCGTGATGACGCGAGCATACGAAGAATGTAAAATAAACACATTTTAATCGAGGTCAATTTGGAGCAAGGCGACGTCATAGAATTGAATAAACAACCTCAATTAGAATGATAATGGGAATTCATGTGGATGGTAAGGAAAGACGAGTGAGCAGCCCAAGAGGGGTTCAGGAATAATGCTTTCAGTATTGGTTTCTGTATAATAATTGCACTTCTAGAGCGCTTTTCACCCGAGGGTCACAAAGCGCTGCACGGAGCTGTGGAGAGAACGGCACGTCAGCAACAACTACGACGTATAAATGGCAAATCAAAAACATTAATGTGGTCTGTTTGTTTTTTACAAATATGAGCTGTGCAGAGAACGCCATGTCAACAACAACATCAGAGCAGTTATATGGAAATAATAAAATAAGCGATACAAATTATTGTTCAGATAACAAGGAAGCAAATAAATGTTCCCGAGTAGGCACCGATTGGCAGTGAGCCATCATCCCAGCACGACAACAGTGAGTCACATCAACAGTCCTAGCCAGAGGACTTGACAGCCTTATGGACCAAGTGAGTCTTTGAGACAAGGTTTGAAGATGCCCAGGGACTCAGCTGACCAAATCTCCAATGGAAGGGCATTCAGCGTCTGGAAGCAGACGCTGGAAGCAGACGCTGAATGATCGTGGATGGGTGTGCGAGTGAGGACTCCAGCAGCCGCATTCTGCACACGTTGGAGACGATTGATTGGTCAGGCAGGCAGGGATGCCAGGGAGCAGTGCGTTGCAATAATAGATTCATGAAGAGATGAAGATGTGTATTAGCTTCTGAGCATCAGAGGGTGACAGGATTTGCGGAGTGTGGCTATATTTCTGAGATGGAAATATGCTACCTTCACCACCTTGTTGATGTGTGTCTCGAAGCTGAGTGAGGAATCAAGAGTCACACCTAGACTCCGGACTGCCTTAGCAACTTCAATGGTCTGGTCGTCAAGCATCAATTGGAAGGGTTCAGCCTTGGGCAATTGGTGCGTTGTTCCGACAAGAAAAACTTCTGTTTTGTCGCCATTTAGTTTTAGAAAATTTGAATTGAGTCATGTCTTCACAGTTTACAGTGAGGACGAAATGCAAAGACCAGACGCATTGATGGATGGCTTTTCATGGATATAGATTTGGATGTCATCGACATTGCAATAGTAGCTGAGATTAAGACTGCGCTGGATATGGCCAAGCGGTTATATATATTTTAATTCGAAGGCTTTCGTGACCAATATTATCATTGACATCCATTTTTGGGTCAGGTCACGTAAAAAATGATGAACGACACTATTTTATAATTTTTTACGTGACCTGACCCAAAAATGGATTTCATCGGTTGTATGTAGATGCTGCAGAAGAGTGGGCCAAGGACTGAACCCTGAGGAACTCCAGACAAAACAGGACGGATCTCTGAGTTACATCCTCCGAGACTGACGAACTGCTTCCATTCGGAGAGCTGGGAGCTCAGCCAGTGCAGGGCACAGCCAGAGACCCCCATACCCTCCAGTCGCTCAAGTAATGTGAGGTGGTCAACTGTATCAAATGCAGCGCTCAGGTTAAGGAGGACAAGAATACTTAATCTTAAAAGAGTACTTGATGTGCTGCGTCGAAAACGCTGCTTAGCGTGGTGCTGTGCCAGCCTTAATAGGCGATTGCTAACAACACGGCAAACCAACAGCCGCTGTGCATCACACTGCAGATTTTTGCCTTCGCTCCAGTGATTTTCACACTTTGTTATAAAGCCAAACGCTCGGGCTGAACTCTCGACCCCGTCCTCCGCTGGTGATGTGGGTTTTCACCATCTCAAAACTAAACAAATATGCTTTACATGGGGTTGTGTGTGTCGGCATCGTGACTGGAAGGACAAAGGAAGAAGCAGCCTCTGCTGTTCACCATTTGAGCCCTTGTTCTGCCATGACAGCCCACCAGATGTTTCAATCATCAAGTTTAAAATTAAGTTTTGTTTAATCAGGGTGAGAAGTCAAAAGACTCGGATTAGTCTAATTTGCAACAGTGGCTCAGGTTATCAGTGTGTGAGTAAGGGCGGGGGGAGGGGGTGATTATCGCTGCTATATAATTGTCCCCATTTGAGTAATTTTGAAATAATTTGGACGCTGACGCAGGCGCAGAGAATGGCCTACTCTTGCGAATGACGTCACGGGACCTTTGACGTTCACGTCGAAGCAGATGGATCGTTTAATTATGGTTATTATTATTATTCCAGGTACCATATCCAACAAAAGGTTGTTGATACTTGCCTTCCACGAATCTCTGATATTCGATGTACTAAGATTCTCCACTGTTGACACGTTTATCCATATTTAGAGAATCTTGACAAGTCTATCCCTCTCGTCTATGATCTCTCTCGCCTTCAATTCTTCCAGTTATATCCAACTGTTTGATTTCCGCTTTCCTCATAATATGCCCAAGAAACTTCCGCCCTCTTCTTATAATAATGCCGTTCAGCATATTCCTTCTACATTCCATTCTTGGCAACATTTCTTCGTTTAAGGCGTGAATTATCCAGAATACCTTCAATATGCGTCTAAAGAACCACATTCATGTTGCTTCATTTTCATTCCCACACTTGGTGATGCTGTCTAAAGTTCTGATGCAGATGTCAAAACTGGTACAACGTAATAATCGAGAACTCTTCGTTTCGTCCCCAGATGAATGTTATTGTTATCATTTTGAAAAAGCTATCATTGGCCATCACTATCCTCCATTGTGTTTCATGATCACATTTACCATCTGATGTCTCCCAGCTTCCCAAATAGTTAGAGAGAGGGAGCGATCGACGCGGCTGTCCCGAGACAGCAGCTTTTCGAAGCAATCATCATGCATCGAGCCGTGAAAACCTACATCATTACTATATCATATTTTCATTACCTATTTTGATGTTACATACAGGTGTAGCTTTCTTCTTTGAAAGTACCACGCATTCTGGTTTCCATGAATTGATAGTTTAACCCTTATCCTCACTTTTACCAACAACCTCATCCAAAATTTCTTGCAGCTTCCCCTCTGAATTTGATAAGATGACATCATCCACATAATGCAGGCTTTTCATATTCTGTCCACTACTTATCAACCCTCGCAAACATTCACTTTCCCTCAAGGTGTGTGTGCAATCCATAAAATCCATTTTTTGGGTTAGGTCACGCAAAAAATGTGTGTCGAAAACCCTCCTCCACCCGACGCTCCCAATAAAGCAAGGTTTTGTCACGTGAACAAAACGTGCCAATTATTCACTATCTCAGCACACAGGTGCAATAGATTATATGGATGACATTGGTCATGAAAGCCTTCGCATTAAAGTCTGGTGAAAATACACAGCCTTGCCTCACACCTCTTTTAAATTTGGATGAAATCACTTAGTTCATTTCCGATCCTCACTGCTGTAGATTGATCCCAGTATATATTCCTTAGAATTGTCTAATCTTTACCATCAATGTCCGGTTCTTAGAGCATTTAAATTAGCTCCTCGTGTTTAATACTATCCAATGACTTGTTATAGTTAATCAAACACAAGTAGAGGTCATTCTTTTTATCAGTTGCCCTTTCTGAAATAATTAGGATGATGAAAATGGCATTTCTTGCAATTTATCTTCAACGAAACCACATTGAACTTTTGCAACCTCTGGTGTTAGTCTGCTTCTGGCTCTGAGCGTCAACACTTTCAATAGGATCTTTGTTACATTGCTCGTTAGACTAATGCTTTTATCGAGGTCACATTCAATAGCTCTAGTTTTTTTCTGGGGAGTCCAATAGAGATCGATTTACCGAGATACTCAGATATCTCTCCACTGTCATAAATATCGTCGATGATAAACGTCAATTTTTCTAACCCAATGTCTTCCAGACATTGTATTTGTTCTTCTGCTATTTCATCTGCCCCAGTAGCTTTGTTATTTTTCATTCCAGTAGTAAATGTTTTTACTTCTGACTTAAGGCTCTTCAACCCATCCATCCTTTTTTAAACGATAGCGTTACTTCTCAGGTGCCATGAAATAAATCTTCAATATATTCTGTCCATCTGTTCAAAACTTATTCTCTCTCCATTAGTGTCACCATTTTTACCTTTCATACATCCACTGGCAGTGATGTCTGATATTTATATACAATAATGTAACATTTTTACTCGTTTGCTTTTCTATTTCTAAGCATTTCTCATGAAGCCATTTTTCGTTTGCTGTGTTTCATCAATATCGAATTTTATAATCTCTTATCGGATACTCTGTCACACTATGGTTTTGCATCGTTCTTCTGCCTTCTATTAACTGAGTGATCTCCTCCGTCACCCGTTTCTGTTTCCTTTGTCGTACTTTTACTGGTACAATCTCTTTGGCTGTTCCAATTAATTCTTCTTTTAAAAATTTCCCATTTCGAAATACATCCTTCCTCTGAAAGTTATTCAAATCGGATTTCTTTTAAACTGCACTTGTGTATCCTCCTCTTATCAAGTCGTTTTCTTATTAGAACTTTATAATCGAACCTTTTTGTAGGTTTTAGTTGCTTAAGTTTTTTGAGCCTTATCTTGATGATACAAATGACTCGTACATGGTCACTCCCACAATCAGCCCCTGTGTAAGGTTTTCATTGTTTAACTTCATTCCTGAGTCTTTTGTTGATAATGATGTAATTAATGTTTCCTAAAGTGATCTCCGGGGCTTTTCCAAGTGCGCCTTCTGCTGAGATGGTGCTCAAACCACGTGTTCATAACGACCTGACCATTCCCAACACACCGATCTATCAACTTCTCTCCTCTCTCATATTTTCTCCCTTAGGCGCATGAGAATCAACAATAATTATCTATTCGCTCACTCACAACTTTTGCGTTCAGATCACCCATTCACTATCACTACCTCTTGTGGTTTACACTGCTCCTTTGCTTTATCCAGATCTTCATAACAAATACTCAATATCTGTTTCTTCACTTTCTGCTGTCAGTGCACAAACTTGTATCACTGAAATATTGAATGGTTTAGCATTTATGTTCCCCAGCATAACGCTATCAGATGTTGCGCAAAATCCATGCAGACACTTTGATGTTTCTTCATCTAATATTAAGCCAATTCCTCTTTCATGCCTCTGACCCGAAAAAATAATTTTCACACCTCTTGATGCAATTGTTCCCTTATTCTTCCAATATGTTTAACACACATCGCTCACAGCTACTACCCACGCTGTAATTATCAGTTTATCTATGCGATCGACTTAAGCTGTGAGCACGTGGAACAGAATGTCAGACGTCATGATGAATTGCTCTCAAGAACTGCTATTTCGGGAGAGTCGTGTTGAGCGTTCCTTTCTTGAACGAGCAGCTCTTCAGAGTATTTTGTCATAGATCCAGCTTGTGGAAACCTAAGCGAGGACATTGCATTGAACGAGAGACAAGCAGGGAACTAAGAGCATTGACGAGCGATACGGCACGACCGCGAAGATCTTGTGCGGTCGGGAGACGCACGCCAAAACCGTGACGTTGACGGATGAGACTCGTGCGTGCGTGCGTGCGTGCGTGCGCCGGCGCGGCAATGTGAGCGCGCCGCGCTGCAAACCCGGCGACCCGAGTTCGAATCCCGCTCACGGCCACCAACACCAGTGACGATTTTCTGAACCGGAACTGGGCTTCCCCTAGGTCGACTCAACCTCAAATGAGTACCCAGTGCAGTGCGTAAATATTGGCTCTACAGGGAGACAAAGGCGGCCGGGCGTGGTGCTTGTCACTCACCTCCTTGTGTGCCGTGTCGAACTTTATACGTGCTACTCACTAATGGCCCTTGACCCCACAGTATGTTAAGTGTACAAGGGGATTCATGGTTGACGGTAGGCACCGGTAGCGCAGCGGTCTACGCGCTGCGCTACAAACCCGGCGGCGCGGGTTCAACCCCCACTCACGGCCAACGCCGGGGGTAAACTTTTCCGAACCGGTTCTGAGCCTCGCCGAGTTCGCCCCGTCCTCAAATGGGTGCCCGGCGCCACTTGTGAGCCAAGCGCGAGGGCGGGCGCGCGGTGGGACGCCCGCCCGCGCGCCCGCTCCTGCGTCCGTGTGCCGCGCCAACCCCTTCCGTAGTCGCTCGCGAACAGCGCCTGCCCGTGCCGGTGTGTGTCAAGGCTACACCGGGGTTTGGGGGGGGGCGGGTGGTGGGTGGCTGGCGGTCCGTGCCTTTGCAGGCTCCATGTCGGCGCGCTCTCAGCAGCAGCTCACGGTGACCACCAACGGCGAGCAGATGTCGCTGCTTCTGGACCTGACGCAGAACCTGACCTACGAGGCCGCGGCGCCGGCGTGCGCTCGCTCCGCCGCCGCCGTCGCTCCGGCTTCGGAGAGCTTCACCATGGAGCGCGTATTCGCGCTCTACAACCCCGGCGAGAACGTGCTGCGCTACTCCATCACCGGCAGGAGGAGCGCCCAGCCAGGTGGGTGGCCCTGCCGAGGAGACGTTGAATGGCAGTGGTTTTCGTTCGAAATTATTGACTTTCCACTCTCCTAAAATTGATGCTTGTGCAGGCAGCTATCCCTGCACTGTTATTATGCGGTGCCACTTGCACACTTCGCTCTGGGACCAGAATTTCTATTTACGCACAATCCTATGTCTTGTGTCCTTATGTGTATGAGGCATACGTGTGGCCGCCCAGTCCATTTATGCATTTGTTAAGTCCTTTCGGCGCGCGTGTGTGTGTGAAAATAATAGCTCCAGTCAGTGACATATGATTGACCGTGGACACTCATATTTCGAGCCCATGAATACCTACATCAATGTAAAAGTTTCGTTTCAAAATTATACTCTTATTTTATTTCAATTCACTTTTTTAATGGGAGGGGGTGTGAGCTGAATTGAACACATGAGAACATACATTTCTAGGAAATACCAAATTGAAACTCGAGTAAAGAAATCCAAGAAGAATCCACTTTATATTAAATTACGCCCTCAACTTGAGTTCGGGGAGTAGAAATAAGCTTGAAATCACATCTGATACACGTGCGAGAGGTAATTATCGGTTATAAAGCTAATTAATCCCCTTTATTCCCACCCCGGTTTGTGTTGGCTCATCTCTCGTGTAAAGCCATCTATCCTTTATCTTTATCTCTTCCGTCACCTGGACTTTATAAATTCTGGCAAGGGAGGCAAGTGGAAGCCTCCGAAGCTAATTTATGCTCAAGGCCCCTGCCCAGTGGACCAGGGACACCAGCTCGCTAAGACACACGTGTGTTCGTTCCTAATATATGTACGCGGCACTCATTAGCGTGACGTATACTCCTGCGGTGAATCAAATAAATTGCGGATGGATACAAGAAATGGGAAGGGAAAAAAAAAATAACTGCCAACGGGGCTTCAAGGTCAACATTTTTCATTGGCCGAAGTCAGCTCGCTAATTTGTTATTAACCTTTTTTTTCTTACGGACAAGGCTTTTTACCATTTATCCGGCTCTATGCTTCCCCACATAGCGGCACGGGCGATAGGGGAAATGATAGGGGGTTATGTTTTAGAATTTGCAATTACATAAGAATTATGTGGACTTTTCAAGTCACTGAAATTAATGGTACAATAGAAGATTCGTATTGGTAGTCCACCCCAGCGCAACGAGACTGGAATTATCCCAGACGAACACTGTGTCTGGTGATAGTTTGCTTCGCGTATTCATCTTAGGGTCCACATATCAGTTAATTATATTTTAGTCATGTGACGCCTCCAAAGCAGCTGATTACCTGGGATTTAATAAGAAAATTTATTTTATCGTAATATATAGCTAAGGCACAAACCCCTTATTAATTTGAGGTCACAAAGAACAGTGCATTTTGGAGCCTCTCAACGCAAGCAGCAGTTTATAAATAATATTAATAGTCATAATTATACATTTTTAAAAACAATCTCTCATGAAAAGGTTAACATGTGTTCTGTAAGGCAGTACAACCTCATTAATTCTCACCCTGCACGAACGATATTCCATTTGTACGCAAGCCACATACGGTAAAGAACTGGACAGTGTGCTCTTCTGGAAAAGGAAATATATATTTAAAGATGGCTTTAAACGAAGATTTTCATCCACGGGGACAAAATGTTTAAACTTATAAGTGCAACTATTTGTAGTCATATTTTACTATCATCAGCATCATCAATATTATCATCGCCATCGCCACCGTCATTACGCTCCCCATTCATCTGTTGCGAACAATGTGGGAAATTACGCGCAGACAACTACCGCTTGATAATTTCATCGTTATTATACGCGGTCTCATTTCATGTCCTCGCGCTTCCACTCCCGCGGCAGGCCGAGCGACCGCTGGGAGCGACTACTCCGCGCAACCGCAGCCGGCAACTGAAAGAAATTAATTGAGCAAATGAAATTGCCGCGGCCATTATATCGCACATTTTGCGCCTAGAAATGCAAAAAAATAATAATAATAATTACGATAATTACAGGGATGACCGCTTTGATGCTGCGCTCGGTTTTACAGCTGCATCGCGGCTGGGGGAGGGTTGGGGTGGCTGAGCGGGGTCACGGTGCGTAGCACTGCTGCCGTCTCGCAGCAAGAAGCACCCGGGTTCGGTTCCCTGCCCGGGTGCCTCTCTGTGTGGAGTTGGCGAGTTCTCTCTCTTTTCCCCGTGTCCGCTTGGGTTTTATTCGGGTACTCCGGTTCCCCCTCCCCCTGTCCCCACCACAGTCCAAAGACGTACTTGCTAGATTAATTGGCCTGTCGACTAAATTGTCCCCAGTGTCCCTTTTGGCGGACTGGTGCCCCCTCCCAGGTATCAATCCAAGTTATCGACTAACTTGCTTGCGCCTTCCTGTTGGACAACTGTTAAAGAGAGCCGCGTAGTGATTGCTTCGAAAAGATGCTCTCTCGGGACAGCCGCGTCGATCGCTCCGTCTCTCGACGCTGCCGTCCCGAGAGAGCAGCTTTTTGAAGCAATCATCATGCATCGAGCCGTGAAAACCTACATCGGTACAGAGCGACATCGCTCAAAGATTCGTTCCAGCTTCAATGCAAACTGCCTGCGTGATGTTTGCATTGGCACTGGCGTGTGCTGACATAGGCTCTCACGGCTCTGTGCTCTGAAAAGCTGCTCTTTAGGGATAGTCGTGTCGAGCGGCCTTACAGCGAGAAAGTCCCGGGTTCGGTTCCCGGCTCGAGTGTCTTTCTGTGTGTATTTTGTGCGTGTTCTCCCCCCTGTTCTGCGTGGGTTCTCCGGTTTCCACCCGTGACGAACACAACACTCACACACACACGCACACCAACACAACGTTAATTGGCCGATGGAATCGTCATTCATAGGAGGATGCAGTGTCGGGGCGGGTTGGCACCGGTTAACCTTGTGGCTCCCCCCCCCCAGCCGAGCTGTGGCTCTCTCACTCCTCCGTGTCGCTCCGTCTCGGTACCGACACCGAGCGGATACGGCGCCACGCGGCAGAGTTACAAATTGTAATGTAATTATCAGCCGCGCTAGCGGAAGTAATTAAAAGTAATAATAGTTAAAAATTGCGGGCGGCACGGTGGCCCCAGTGGGTAGCGCCGTCGCCTCCTCACAGCAAGAAGGTCCCGGGTTCGAATCTCGGCTCGAGCGCTGCTTTCTGTGTGGGAGTTTGCGAGTTCTCTCCCCGTGTCCGCGTGGGTTTTCGCCGGGCACTCCGGTTTCCTCCCACAGTCCAAAAAAACATGCTGCTGCATAGGTTAAGTGGCTCGCAGACTACATTGCCCGCAGTGCCCGGTGATGAACTGGCGTCCTATCGTGGGTATATTCCTGCCTTGCGCCCTGTGTCTGCCGGGATAGGCTCCGGTTCACCGCGACCCTACACAGGACGAAGCGGTTTTTGACAATGAAATGAGATGAGAATTAATAAT
>JAZEWT010000010.1:2243588-2255418 GCA_036362905.1 Mordacia mordax | reverse complement strand
AGCAGCGGAGATGTGAATACGTTCAAGTGGATGGAGAGCGTGTGCAGGCAGACCGGCTAGGAGAGACGTTCAGTTGTCTGGACGGGGAGAGAACTCACGCCTGAACCAGGAACTGACTCAGCGAAGCGCAATGGTGCAGATATTGGAGCAGAATCTCACCAAAGGATGGCCTTCTTGACGCCAACATTCGTTAGCCGGAAGGTCCTCGGATACGTATTTGTTTGGAACCTCTGCATACCTACTGGGTGCCAGTGCAAAAGGCTTCAATAAAGAAAGGAGGTTTGCACCATATCTGTCAATAATACAAGTGTTATGGTCTTAAAACACCAAATAGTTATCATTTCGTAAAGTGTAAAGTTTACAAAACAAAAATCACGCATGCTTGTGGCAAGAAGAATGTATGCATTGTCCTTGAAACTGATTGGCCCACACCAGAGACGGCTTTCTTAAGAGGCTAGTCTCAACGTTTGCCAAGTTTTGCGAAAAAGCAATCAGCTCAGGACAAGGAAGAGAGTTTCACCACGAGCTTGTGTGTTTTTGTTGTTGTTGCAATCGTGACACTTTGTGAAAGGTGTTTGTTTGGGGTTTGACAGACATTAACACGTGGATTATTGCCGGAAATGGTGAAACATATTCTATTTTTTACATCACTCCATGCTCCATGCTCACCAAGTGAGACCCTAGCAGGAGCGCTGAGCTCCAGGTGACACTGCTCTCTGGTTCGCTGGAGCACAGCAAACCCCTCCATCACGATAAGGTTACGATCGATGGCGAGAACGCGCTCCGATCATTTTAAGTTTCACCAACTCCCGCGGCGTAAATGGCCGGTGCCTCCTGGCAACGACGATTTGGCCCCTTGCGACAATCAACGGCGGGGGCACGGAGGAGGCTTGACTTTCCTGGAGGGTAGACATTCCGCGCGCGCAAGCGAGTGCGCGCCTCCGCGCCGAGCCGTGACCCTTGCTCTGGGAAAGTTGAGCCTTTGCGGTGAATAACGGCGGTTGCTGCTCGGTGGGAAACGAGGGGTAACCAGCCCGTAGGCGGGGAGACAGAGATGATGTGGTTAACAATTAAGCTTCTGTTACGATGGCTTTTGCCAAAAAAACATCATAATCGCTGCCATGTGCCGAGTTCTTGTGTTTTGTACATTCATACATAACGGAACACGCGCGTGTGGATTTGTATGCATGTCCGCACTGTGGGGACCGGTGGCCCAGCGGTTAGCGCGCTGGGTTACAAACCTGGCGACCGGGGTTCGAATCCCGCTCACAGCCTCAAATGAGTACCTAGTACAACGTGAAAGTATTGCCACTTGGGAGACAAAGGCGACCGGGCGTGGTGTTGGTCACCCACCCCCCTCGTGCACCGTGTCGACCTTCAAAGGTGCTTGCTGACAGCACTTGATCCCACAGGCTGTTAAGGCTATATGGGGGGATCTTTGCTTTGCATGCCCGCGCTGATTGCACCGGCTTCGAATAGTTCCTGAGTGCAAATTTTGTCTGCACAACACCGAGAGTTTTAGATCTGATTTCCGCTTCACTGCTCGCGTATTGATCGCACTTCTGCAAGTTCAGATAGGCAGTAGTCTTGAGGCAGCAGCAAACCTGGTGTGCGTGGCTACCCTGACACCCACTATCAAGGCTAGGCCCTGCTTAGCTTCTGACCCCAAGTCACCCGCATTGCAGATGACTTGGTCATAGAGGGGCAGTGATGACACTCGCAGCCCTGCGAGCAAGCAGAGCAGGAAACGGAACAATTGCCTAAATTGTTCTGCTGTATTAACCCAGGAGTTTAACACCATGTCAATTATCACCTGTCTGGTACGGAATGAGAGCGATGACACGTATCGACAGCGAGACCGTGGCAATTGACTGCTGTGAAATAACAGCCTCCGAGAGCCGTAACAATGAGATGTACTCCGAGTTACTTTCCAACTTAACGGGACGACAGAGATTGTGATCACTGATTAGCACCCATTAACCTGCGAAGTAAATTTAAAGGTGTCTCCTAAATTAGATGAGAAAACTCTGTACTGGGGCGGCCACCCAGTGGGTAGCGCTGTCGCCTCACAACAAGAAGGTCCCGGGTTCGAATCTCGGCTCGGGTGCCTTTCTGTGTGGGAGTTTGCATGTTCTCTCCCCGTGTCCGCGTGGGTTTTCGCCGGGCACTCCGGTTTCCTTCCACAGTCTAAAAAACATGCTGCTGCATAGCTTAATTGGCTTGCGGACTAAATTGCACGCAGTTCCCGGCGATGGTCTGGCGTCCCATCGTGGGTATATCCCTGCCTTGCGCCCTGTATCTGTCGGGATAGGCTCCGGCTTCACCGCGACTCTCTGGAGGAACGAGCGGGTTCTGATAAGGAATGGATTTCCCGTTTATGCTCTGGCAAGTGGAGCGATATCGAACGTCTCGCAGAACTGAGAGCTTTGGGAGGTCAATTTTACTCCACGACCAAAATGGGTGGAAGCGCGATCCCAAAAGGTCAGCAGCAGCCACATCGGGCGTCTACTGCAAGGGTATGGGTTCAATTCCCAGTTCGTACCAAATCATCCGCGACCTTTCGCCTCGCACGTTAGAGGCATCCTCAGGCGCAGTGTGCGTGTGTCGTGTGTGTGACTCCTATTTATATGTAGGTACTGTGTATGTGTTGAGTCACCTCCACAGAGTTGCTGCAAGCCAGGATCAATGGACGACTCTCGGGGTCCACTTAAAGGGGCTCCATTGTCCTGCTCACACCCCGCAATCACATTAACCCCATGCTGTTCCACCGTGACTCATCTCCTAGTTTGCATCTCCTGAAAGAAGTTCCCAAACACTTGGTGATTCCCCTCTGATGTCCGCATTTCCTGACGTTGTTATTGTTGACATGCCGTTCTCTCCACTGCTCGGATTTGTATTTAAACAAAAAACTCAAAAAGAAACGTTATTGTTACTGATTTTCGGTTCTTTGTCGTTGTTGTTGACGTGCAGTTCTCTCCGCAGCTCTGTGCAGCGCTTTGTGACCCTCGGGTGGAAAGCGCTCTATAAATCCAATTATTATTATTTTTATTATCCATCGAATGCCCCGCTCGTGTCCCTAAAGTAAACGGTGTCGTTGTGTGGCCACGTGGCTCACTGAGCGAGCACATCCTGGAACAGCTTTGCCATTCACAATTAACCCGGTTTCTCAATGCGGCGGCATGATGCGAGTCTCAGTGCAGCCGCGATTTGCGCGGACCAGACTAACGTTTAGCTCAAGTCGGGTTTTCACTCTGACTCCGCGTGGCGGCGCGGTGGCGCAGCGAGTGGGCTCTCCTGCCACACAGTAAGAGGGCTGTGATCGGTTCCCGGCTTGGGTGCCAGTCTGTGTGGACTTTGCGGGTTCTGTCTCCCCGTGTCCGCGTGGGGTTTCGCCGGGTACTCCGTTTGTCTCTTCCACCGTCCAAAGACACGCTGCTGCTTAGATTAATTGTCCTGATGATTGAATTGACACACAAAAAGTACCCTGCGAGATACTGGCGTCACATTATGGGCACAGCTCCGCCTTGCGCCCTGGGTCTGCTGGTATAGGCTCCAGCTTCACGCGACCCTGTACAGGATTAAGCGGGTACTGATACTGAAATCAACTTCGCCAGCTCCGAGAATTCAATTCGAACGCTCGATTTACGCACCGTGGACAAATGTTTCACTAGCAGGTCTGTAATGCCATCAACAAGCGCACAAGGTGATGCACTGCTCACAATGACGGCTCCAAATGCAAGTTCCTTCATATCTTGCCTTCATACCGTGAGGACGCCTTCAATGTATGTGATGTGGTGATGCCGTGGTGGGGGGATCGGTGGGGGGAGGTGGATGGGGGTGGAGGAGGAGAGGAGCAGGTTATTACTCTTTTTCAGGAGAGGCAAGCATTGAGATATTTGGCCAATGCCATCATTAACCCAGCATTCGGTATACGGGAGGACATTAGTACCCAGAGTGGCAGCCCACGTACGCAGGGATGTAAGACTCAAAACTCCATGCGGCCAGATTCAATAATCCATCAACGTACGGTGGTCCCGTGGTCCCATCACAGTCGCGTAAAAAGCGAGGCCCCTTTCCTGTTTGACAAAACCATTCATTCAATGAATGAGACGCACAAGGGATTCAATGGTCGAGCGTTCCCTCGACGCGTTACCATAATGACCCAGAGGCAGGCTCAGACTGCCACCAAGCGTCTGCTTAGGGCACAAGCAGCATCAGACTAGATGGGAGGGGGGCAGCTTTGTCCACCAGAGGGCAATGATCGCACAGAGCAAGATGAGCTATCGTTATCACCACGCGAAGAGATCCAGCTTCAGCCAGCATCTGATAAAAGCCATTCGTGGACCTGTGATTATTGATACGCGTAGGTAGCCGTCTTGTTTACGCACAATAAGATGCGGCGCGGTGGCGCAGTGGTTAGCGCTGACGCCTCACAGCAAGAAGGTCCCGGGTTCGAGTCTCTCGGCTCCGGTGCCTTTCTGTGTGGAGTTTGCATGCTCTCCCCGTGTCCGCGTGGGTTTTCGCCGGGTACTCCGGTTTCCTCCCACAGTCCAAAAGCATGCTCCTGGATAGGTTGATTGGCTCGCAGACTAAAATTGTCCCGCAATGCCCGGCGATGGACTGGCGTCCCGTCGTCGGGTGTATTCCTGCCTTACGCCCTGTGTTTCCGGGATAGGCTCCGGCTCACCGTGACCCTATATAGGATTAAGCGGTTTCAGATAATGAGATGAGATGAGATTAGGCTATGTTGAAATGCACTGTCGACCAAGGCCTGACTAAGCGGTTTCTGACAATGAGATGAGATGAATTGTATTGTCATTAAAATTAGTCTGATGAAGCCTCTGTCGTCTAGAGGGGGGGGGGGGCGGGGCGAAACGTCGCGAAGGAGAGAGGAGGAGCGCTCGACGCGGCCATCCCGAAAGAGCAGCTTTGGCGAGCAATCATCACGCATCGAGCCGTGACAAACCCACGTGGGTACACTGCATGTATTGTCCTCCATAGCGATCGGCTCACACCACCGTCGCCGTTTTTAGAGCCTAGTCTGGCCAATGTTAACCAAGTGTTGCCCAAAGGCAAGCAGCTGAGGACAAATTATATTTTATGAGTGCATTAGTAGCCCGGGCCGTGCAAGTTGTTATATTTATTAATGTTGAACTGAGAGCCCTGCTCTAAAGAGAAGCTGCTCTCCCAAAAGAGCAGCTTCTCACTGACGAGATCCATCGAATTCACGCACCTTGTCTGGGATCACTTTTCAAATTGCACAAAACACCGCGTCGGCCGTCAACATTGTCAGCACCGCGTGGTTGAAGTGGGAAGAGAGCAGGGAAAGGGGGTCTCGTAGCTATATCTAAAACAAACGTAAGGGTGCCTGGACACCCACAACACCCCCGGTGGCTGCCACCACCACCCCCACCCCACCAAGCCCCCCCGCCTTCCCCACGATCCGTTCGACGCGAGCGTCGAACCAAAAAAACGGGACCGTTCCGCTGCCAGTCCGCGCGCGCTCCCTCGTTCTCGCACGAATCCCCGCCGTCCCAATGACCGCTCCGCCACCGTCGGGCTCAGCGACGCGCGTGCAGATCGCTCGCAGCGTCCCCGTGTCGCCGCGCTCCTCGCCAAAAGTAAAATCCTCCTCCCAATGCGGTCTCTCGCACGAGCAGCTGGTGCCGGCTGCGCGAGCGATCCATCAGCACCGAGTCACTCGTAACGGCGGCGTGGGGGCCGCCGCGAACATTTTAAATTCCGCGCGGCGCTCCGGAGCGCGTTCACCGACCTCCTCCGCTCTCGGCGCGTTTGGGAGTCTGCCGCCGCCGCCGCCGCCGCCGCCGCCGCAGCCGCCAAGGCCGCCGCCACCGCCACCGCCGCCGCCGCGGGCGACTATCGGTCCGTCTCGTCTCGCTTGGCACGCGCGTCGAGAGCGTTTTGTTTTCAAGAGGCCGTCTCGAGCTGGCACCCACGGGCAAGCGTGAAAAACGCATGTTTACAATTGTATATACACACACACGCCTCGTGACGATCCACTGCTGGATGAAGGGCTGCACCCCGGCGGATTTCTGCCATGGAGGGGTTGGTTCACCATACTTCACCACACCGATCGGTGTGGGTTTGGGAAACGATGCCCCCCCCATGGTGTTTACCGTGGCAATTGAGCTCGGGTTATCTGGTTCACAGTGCGATGCACCAACTACCAGCTCCTCCCATGTGGATAGTCCAGTACTCTGGTATGCTCATCATGATTATTTTAATATTAAAGGTCCGTTGCCTATGTTGTCCGTTTACAATCCTCTTTCCACAAACGGCGGTGGCACAGCAAGCCACACAACCTACCGATTGCTCGAACAAAAACGAAAATCAAATGTACTGGTGTAGATTTTCATGGCTCAACGGATGCTGCTCTTTGGGGATAGCCGTGTCGTCGCATCGTTAGGCGTTCCTCCAACGTCGGAGGCGAAACGTCTCGAAGGAGAGAGGAGGAGCGATCGACGCGGCTATCCCGAAAGAGCAGCTTTTGGAAGCAATCATTAAAAAAACGAATTGTTCAAAGTACTATACATAGTTCCGACCAGGTAATTTACAACACAATACTGCATTCAAGTTTCTATAGCAACACTGCTAATGTTAGGAGCCAAACCAAATAGCAAAGACTGCAGCCCTGCCTGCAATATATACCTCTGCTAGTGGAAAAGCCTCTGCTCTAGTAATGTCAATAGAGACAACCATTCTACAGGCCGTTCGGGATGCCTTCTAATTCCCATTTAATCGACCGCCAACATTTCATTTTCTTCCGCTGCGCATTTATTTCTGTACTCCGTGTTGCAACAAACCCTTGCTTATTCATTGCAGATGGCCGATACAAGTTCACGCACTATTTGAGAACGGTTTGCAGTGAGCGCACGGGCTCCTGATAGATTGCGAGCCGGAAAGAAAGAAAAAAACTATGAAATTGACGTCACAAGATATCTGGATCTCCCCGCTCTTGGAAGATGTAAAACTACCCACATTTCCCTCCCCCCCCACCACACATGAACCGCCATTCTATAAAAACACGGTGTACTCATTAAGGCTCTTGGCCGACGGAGGTTTGGAGGGATTTAAGAAGAGCAGAATAACTGGGCCGACTTTGGGATTGCCAATCCAGCGCACTCACCATCGCACCTTGCGGCATTACCAAAACGGAATAGCGCACGAGAAAAACACACACTTTTGCAATGACGAGGCATCACAGAGACATTCATAAAAGGAGGTCGATAGCAATATCCCAAAGAACAATCGTTCACTGCCAATGCCGCCCCTTCCATGACCACGGCTGACCTCTCCCGAGCCCCACTTAATGATCCGATGGCCCGGTCATCTCTCCGCGGCTGCCGCTGCTGCCGCCCTCTGCTTAATAATTCGAGCAGTTTTTCAAAACTGAATCGGTTTGACGCCGCTGATTTTTTATTACCGCGGCCGTGGCGTGATATTTTACGGCTCGCTCGTGGCCCATCATTGGCTTTTAAGTCACAAAATTTCATAAAGGAATGGGGCACCGTCGGCGCACACTTCCAACCATTAAAGTTACATCCACGCTACTAATCCTTTAATGTACTGCGGTTGAAGAGCAATTGTGGCCCCGTTCTTGCAATCTGCCGCGATGTCCTCGACAGAATTCTCGCATTGTACAGTTGAGGCCGCGAGCGTTATTTATTTGGTGTGCCTCTGTTACGGCGCTGCCATGGAATCACGCGTGGGCCACGGGGGAGACGTAAATGCGCGCCACGGTCGGATTCACCGATGCCAGCGTCGAGCACGGGAGCAGCGCTCGACCGTTCGTCGTCAAGCCCACGTCGAACGGCGTGCAGATTAATTCATAGACTCGGTGTCAAGCGCACGAACATCCCAATCGTTTCTGTACAATACGACCACCACGTCTCTCTGCCCAACTCCCACCCGCCCATAGCGGCTCTGTGTTGGCTTAAGACGTTTCCTGGCGCCGCTCCTGTATGCACTCCCCACGTGATATCCCAAGGAAGCAGCTCTTGATAGAGCGAATCTCATCCAGAGAGCGGTGATAGCACGCATGAGTACACCTCAATACCTCTACCCCACGGCAATAAGATCGGTGTCCATCCCGTGTTCCTCCCAATTTCGAAATCCTGGCTTAGACGCGTCTCGAAACTCCAGTGCCCTGCGCAAGAGGGGCGCCCCACTGGGGATACACCCGAAATGTAGCCGCGATTCTA
This sequence comes from Mordacia mordax, assembly GCA_036362905.1. Classification (NCBI taxonomy): domain Eukaryota; kingdom Metazoa; phylum Chordata; class Hyperoartia; order Petromyzontiformes; family Petromyzontidae; genus Mordacia; species Mordacia mordax. Next base: position 2,247,196 of record JAZEWT010000010.1, on the reverse strand, counting down.
GCATTAGACTCGGGAGCGAGGAGAATTGACGGAGGGCTTCGACCTGGCCACAACGCCGGCGATACTGGCCCGAAACGAGCTCAACGACGAACGCAAGGCTTGACTTCCAAATGGCCTGCACTGAAGCCACACCGCTCACATCTTTGGTCTTACGCTCGTGTTGACTGAAGATAATACTTAGCGCAACGGCTATGTAAACTACTTTCGCACGAACCCCTTCCTGGGGGTCTAGGGCCTGCCACTTTTTAAAAAATCGAACTAGAAACAACTCGAGCGCATAATAAGGCAAGCTATATAAAATAAGCGCCATCTGCTAATTCATATATATATACCACATATGCAAAGATAATGACTCCGAGGCAGGCTTCGGATGAAAGCAGCAGGCCATGCGGCGATGGTGGCATCTTTGCGGCGAGCAGTTTGGTTATTCGCCAGCAGCCGCGGCGAGTGCGGACCGTCCCTTCGCGAGACCTCGCCGGCGAGCCGGCCGTCCTTTTGCTTGCGAGCCCTCGTCAGCGTCCGGCCGCCGCTCCGCGGCGAGCACGACGTTCCGTTAAAAACCCGCGAAGCCGCCCCCGGGGCCGGGGCCGGCGGCGGCGGCGGCGGCGGCGGCGCCGTTCGTCGCTCGACGGTCAAACCACAAACTCGGGCAGCGACTCGTCGTCCAGCAGGGCCATGGCGGCAGACGCCGCGGACGCTCCCGGCCAACAGGGTCGCGCCGACGGCAACGACGTCTCGGGCAGCTTTGACGTCTTCGCCCCGAACGCCGGGAGGGGACATCGTCCCGCCGTCGGGCTCTGGGCGCTGAGCGCGGCCTGGCCGAGTCCACGCCGCCGCCGGCCACGGTCGGGAGAGGATTGGGCGGAGCGTAAGCATCAGGGGCTCGAACCGCAGCGCACACCGGTGAAGTTTCAATGTACGAGCCGGGGGGTCCTCTGAGCCGTGTAAATCTCACTGCCTGTGTTTCTCTCGAATTTCCCGTCTCATCTCATTGTCAGAAACCGCTCAGTCCTCTACAGGGCCGCGATGAGCCGGAGCCTATCCCGGCAGACACAGGGTGCAAGGCAGGGATATACCCACGATGGGACGCCAGTCCATCAGCGGGCACTGCGGGGCAATTTAGCCTGCGAGCCAATCAACCTATGCAGCAGCATGCTTTTTGGACTGTGGGAGGAAACCGGAGTGCCCGGCGAAAACCCACGCGGACACGGGGAGAGCATGCAAACTCCACACAGAAAGGCACCCGAGCCGAGAGATTCGAACCCGGGACCTTCTTGCTGTGAGGCGACAGCGCTAACCACTGGGCCACCGTGCCACCCTGGCAAAAAAGTACCCGTAGCAAATCAATGTTATGTTCGCGAAAAATGTACGCGCGCGCACTCCACGCCGCCGCACAACGGGGCGGCGCCCCATCTGCGCGCTCATGCGCATGCGGTAATCGGAGCGGCGGAGGGGAGATCGTACCTTTCCTTTCTGCGACGGCGTTATGTCCGGGCTGCCTTGCAGTAAATCCGGAGACTCCGATAAGCCACAACTCAGCATCTTTACCACGAGCCCTACGAGGCAAACACGAGTCATCGCTCAGAAATCACGGTGTATGTAACGGCCCTTAATCCATATATATATCAACCGCGCCTGCCTGACATTTCCCGAGAACAGCTTTGCTCTCGTGGATTTGACGAAGTGGTGATAGGAAAAAACTAAAGGGGACAAGAGCTCTGAGCTGAGCGGCGCCTGGCGCTGGGTGCAGGTTTGGTTCGCACGTAGCCGCGTGATTAATCCAACGCTCTCGAGGGCACAGCGAGCTGACCGTCCCCAGCCCAGTTACAGAAGAGCGCGCGAAGCAATGGTAACCTTTGTTTGATTGCCCCGAGTTGGCGAATACTCAGCCGTGAGACTATAAAGTTACGAAGTTAGTCGTGCGCAGGGCGTATGTGGAATGGGCAGCGCCCTCGTAGTGTGAGCCTAACCAGAGGCCACTTGAATGTATCTCAGAAGTTGTTCAGCAGCATCTGCTTCTGCGAGCTCTTCTGGAACAGTGGTCAATGCACTGCGAAAATATTTGCCAACGGATTCTCTGCATCATGATATGATTGCCGCCAACAGCACTATGCCAATGAACTCTCGGTGCCAGATTAAACGGCCAGCATCAAGGTTGGTTCGGGTTTGACCGTTTGCACCCCAAGTTGTCGGGATATTGGAGCATAATTTTACGGCTGAATGCACTTCCTGACACCAACCTCCTCTAGTTGGGAGGGTTGTCGATCCGGTACTTGTTTGGAACCTCCTCCCTGACCCGTTCTCCAAGATAGACCCTATCAGGAGCCCTGGACTCCACACCTATTCACCGAGGGAGAATCTAGCACGGGTGCTTGGCATAGAGCTAACACAGCTCTGCGACGATCCGTTCACTCTCCGGGGGGGGGGGGGGGAATTTGAAGAGACGGTGTCAAAATAAAGGATTTTTTTAAAAAGGCACGCGGGCACATTCGAGCTTACCGGCGTGCGTGTTAACGCAGGGGGTCTCCAGGTCCTCCTGGGTCACATAGATGTAGGTGGAGGAGATGGAGTCGTCCGTGCTGTCTGCTCGCTGGAGGAACGCCAGGTCGCTCGGGTCGTCCACCAGCATCTCCACTTCTGGACGAGGAGGAGGACAATGAGCGATATGGGACGGGGGGGGGCGAATGCCCCCCTCGGTAGTGTAAGAGGGGGGCAGACGGAGAGCGACTCAAAGGCGGTGCACTGCGTAACGTTGCGAGATGAAGTCATATGTAACGACGTCATCGCTTAGCTCTCCAAGACATTTATCTTCCACATGGCGATGTCACTCTAAGCCTTGGCCTCCTGTGTCTCGCCAGGCCGCTGTTTCGCATCCGAGAGCCCACGTTTGCACCGAGCAATGCTCAACATTCTCAATTCGAAATTTAGTCAAAGGATCTTCAGTCAGCATTGCAAAGTGGTCATCACAACCGAGGGTATCCCAGCCACTGACGGACACTGCGCATCTCAGTTTACCTCCTCCGCGTGGCTGATTGCACCGTCTTTAAGGCGACAACCAAAGGGCTCACTTCCCACAAAGGGGGGCAAACTTCACCAGCAGCAGAGCTGCGCAAGCTGAATTGACTAAATGTACCCTCTCAAGAGTTTTACAACTCTCGGACTCTTCTGTTGCAGGTAAAAGCAACGATCACCCGAGTATGACGTCAACAGATTCTTGGGGAAAGCGCTATTGAGCACCATTGAAGGCCAGCATGGCACACGGGTGCATGTATGGCCAGCACCACACTGGGCCACCTTTGTCACTCTGTGAGTCATTTAAGGCTGAGTAGATCTAGGGGAGGCCCAGGGCTGCTGTAAATATCACCGCAATTGGTCAGGAGTGGGAATCGAACTCGGGCTGCCGGGTTGGTAGTGCAGTGACCCAACGGCTACACTCTCTTTGCCCACAAGTCAAGAACAGCCACTAAGCGGCGGCGACGTCACCGTGGCGTCTGTGCCAGGCCAGGTGCACAGGAGGTCAGAGACCGGACGCCGGCGCCATGGGCCACCGCAGAGAAACGCGACCATGAAACGCTTAAAAAAAAAACTTTGCGGTGGAGGGGTTGGGG
>JAZEWT010000010.1:2164817-2176846 GCA_036362905.1 Mordacia mordax | reverse complement strand
GAACCCGGGTCCTCCTTGCTGTGCTCACGAGCGCCCATCCTCTGTACAACGCCCGCGAATTTAACAGGGGTCGCACGTTCACAAACAATGCTCTTGCACGGAAGAAAACGGAGTAATTCCCAGCTCATACACGAGAGACTTTCGTGTTTATTTACCACTCGCAGCCTCGATACGACGGTGGAAGTTCCACACTCCTGTGACTCAAATACCACAGCTGACTTCCCACAAAGCTGCATTCATTTCATAAACCCCGCAGGGAAGGGTTTTACTCAGCAGACTCATGACCGGGATTTGAACTCAGAACTTTCTGATTGTGAGTCACGAGCCCTAACCAAAGCGCCGCCAGGTCATCACATCAAATCATAGACATAGTACAATCGTACGCACAGTACAATCGTACGCACAGTACAATCATACGCATAGTACAATCGTACGCACAGTACAATCGTACGCACAGTACAATCGTACGCACAGTACAATCGTACGCATAGTACAATCAGACGCACAGTACAATCGTACGCACAGTACAATCGTACGTGGTACAAAGCAGCATTGTGTGCCTTCAACATCAGCAGGCTATACAAACCAAAGCTTGAGACTAAATTCTCCCATATAGCCTCAGCAAGACCCTCCAGTCAGTCATTGTTAGCGAGCACCTATGAAGGCCGACACGGGACAGGAGGGGGTGGGTGACCAGCACCACGCGCGGCCGCCTTTATCTCACTGTCGGCATTTTTTTTTTGCACACAGCATCAGGTATTCGTTTGAGGCTGAGTCGACCTAGGGGAGGCCCGGAACCGGTTCAGAAAATCTTCACCGGTGCTGGTGGTCGTGAGCGGGATTCGAACTCGGGTGTGCACCTCACGATACCGGCCACACGCTGCTTCGACACTCGAACTCAAGTCAAAGATCCCCCGTATAGCCTTTAACAAGCTGTCAAGGCAAGAGCTGTTTGCGAGCACCTATCACGCACCACGCAGCAGTGTGGCCAACGGCCTCGTCTCTGCAGTGCGGATGCGCGCTTCCTCGCATCAGGCACCGCCACTGATTCACGGCCGAATCGACCTCGGGGAGTCCCAGAATCGGGCGAGATCTCGCGCGCCGGCTCAGGTTCGCCGCGTCACGGAGTCGAACCCAGCCGGGCTGCGCTCCGCGGCGCGACGCACCGAGCGTGATTTCCACCACAGCCCGCTCGCATCCTCGGTCCCGGCGGTCCAGCGGCTCGCACGAGGCTCTCGACCCCACACACCGCGACGCAGACCCCCCTCGACCACAGCACGGGGAAGAGGATCGAACCGCTTTGTTGGAGCTTGGCGTGCAACGGACCTATCAAGCTGTGATGGCGACGCGGGTCGCGGGCTGGACGGGGTTCCTTGCACCACAGGCACGTGCCGATCAAGCTACAATGGCAATGATCCCCTTGCTAAAAGATGAACGGAATTTTGGATCATGTGCGGTGAGAAGTTATTAATGACGAGACGGTACATGAGCAGGTGGGTGACCAACACCACTGACAGACCCCTAACGACGCTGAAACAAACACATCCCTTATCGGCACTGTGTCAGCGTTACCCCCTTGTGGTCTTCTAGGCACCAGATCCACAGAACGTTGGTGACAATGGTCTTCAACAAATCTCTGCTCTTTGAACTTCTAAGAACATCCATTGTTGACATTCTCCTCCATCTCGACAGACTCTGAACATAAGCCAATCTCTGTCGTCCCACGATTTCCCTTTCCTTAAAATTTTCCAGCCATAACCAGATTTTAAATTTCCTCTTTCCGCATCCACGCGTAAACAAAAATTGCGTTTGTGTCCGTGGCGCAGTGCGCCCACCGCTGCGCCACCGCTCCCCCCCACACACACACACGCATTGATGCGCTCCGTGGCAAGGGTGCGATCTGTCAACTGCGACACCGCGTTGAAGACATTTGTAGGAGGCGCTCTCTCTCAATCTTCCTACGCTTTCGTAACGGGCAAAAACACAGGCGCGGCGCCCGTGGCTGCCGATGTTGCCTACGCCGCAACAAGCTTCCCTGCTTGCGCAGCGCCTCGCCTGACATTGCAGCCAAACCTCAACAAAGCCTCGTTATGGCGAGCCAACACGTTCTGCTTCTTGTTACTTCCCCACGGTGTCAATGAATGATGGTCGATGGGCCTGCGTTAAGTACACGCGTGAACAAATTTTAATGGCGTGCACACACACTGTACGTTCAATGCAAGCCGCCTACAGACGTGAGCTCCGGATGTATTTATATATTTCTCATCTCATCTCGTTGTCAGGAACCGCTTAGTCTTGCACGGGGTCTTGTGAGCCGGAGCCTATTCCGGCAGACACAGGGCGCAAGGCAGGGATGTACCCACGATAGGGCGCCAGTCCATCACCGGGCGCTGGGGGCACTTTCAGTCTGCGAGCCAATTAACCTATCCAGCAGCATGTTTTTTGGACTGTGGGAGGAAACCGGAGCGGCCGGCAAAAACCCACGCGGACACGGGGAAAGAACACGCAAACTCCACACATAAAGGCACGCGAGCCGAGGTTCGAACCCGAGACCTTCTTGCTGTGAGGAGGCGACAGCGCTACCCACTGGGCCACGGTGCCGCCCCTATTTCTAATTTAATACACCTAACTCGACGGCTCATTCGCTTTAGCCGACGTTTATAATGTCCTGGGTATATAATGTCCTGGGTATATAATGGAGCAAGTGTTTGTAATGCAGCACCGAGGGCATCGCGCAAAAATTCGTATCTGCGCATCAGCAAGGCGTTTTTACTTCTGATTTCAAACTTTACTTGTTTTGTGGCCCTCGGTTGAAAAGCGCTCTATAAATACAATTATTATTATTATTAATAATAATATTACTGCTCCGGTACTGATTACTATTGTAAAACCTTGACGCTGGTTCACCTCTTAATGCCCACTCATTCACCACCATCAAACAACCGTCATACTGACGTCAGAAGCGTGCGCCGGACGCTTCGCACAAGATCGCCCATAGGGATGCCGGTCTGCCACTAACAATAATAATAATAACCACTAATATCTATTGTTAAGCCGCTCTTGGTCCCTCCGTAGAATAAATCGCGTCTGTGACCACACGTTACCACGCTGGTCAATGTATCAGACCGAAGGTGGGTAGTTGGGGGGGTGGGAGTCTAGGACTGGATGTCATCCGATGGTGGCTTTATCCGTGGCACAAGAATTAGATTCTGATTGGCAGGTTCATCGCGAGGCGCAAAGACCACAGCTGGGCAGTGTCCCCAAGGCATGGAATTGTCTCGTATGCACGATTCCAATGTCAAACATCGCAATTCGTCAGAAGAGAGCATCTAACATTGTTAGCGTGACGTCTGTACTGATGTGGGGTTTTTTTTTTACAGCTCTGATGCGTGATGACTGCTTTCCAAAGCTGCGCTTTCCGACCCCGTGAGACGCTAGCAAATGACAGGAAGGACCTGAGAAGAGAGGACGCATGACCACAGGACCAACGAAACGCGAGCAAGACAGTGAACCGCCTTTGACATCAGGGAGCATACATAGCGCAGCGCACTCACAGTGCACTAAATCTCGGAACGCCGGAGGATGCCTCCAACGTGGCAGGCGAGACGTAGCGACGGAGAGAGGAGGAGCGCTCGACACGGCTATCCCTAAAGAACAGCTTTGGAATGCAACCATCCGCGTGACATCTGTCAAACCATCCCCCCCTCTCATTGATACCACAGCGAAATCTGTCTCTGCATTCAACTGAAGGGAATCCATTGGCGATTCCGACAGCCGCACAATTCTCACAGAAAGCCACCATTGGGAATCATTCGATTCCGTGAACGAGACCGCGATTCAGGTTCTGGCAACGGCTGGCCAGGGCCAGCCGTTGTCAGAACCATTTACGGTCAAAAAAAGATATCCGTACATATACCAAATCCACGTTGTAATAGTTCATATGAATATAAGCCAAGAGTTTGAAATGTAATTCCACAGCATCCAAGCAAAACCAGCACGTGCTTCTGGCTGATAACCCCTCGCGGGCGGTTTACAAGATGGACTGCACCGCACCGCGTTTGGGTGTCCGTGATCCATTATTCCTTCTCGCAGGGTTTGCCGAAACGCCTGCCCGCGATCGCGAACGACAGATCGCACGCCCGTACATCAGACGCACCGCCAATCGCTAACCCCCTACGCGTCTCGCACGTTTCGTCTGAAGCCCTCTTTCTCGTTGTTGAGCTTCACGCCTTTGCAGAGAGCTCCGCTCGCAGCGCGGCCGTTTACCCAGAGCCGCAGGACAAACCGTGCTTCGTGCGTGTGGCCCGCGGCGTGGGAAGCGCTGCCGCCGCACAACAACAAGCGCCCCGGTTCGATTCCCCGACCGGGTGCCTGCGTCGAGTTTGAGTGTTTTATCTCTCCCCCGTGTGGGTTTTAGCCCGCGTACTCTGGTTACCTCCCGCAGTTCAAAGACTTATTGGCCAGGTTAACTGTGCTGACTAAATTACCCTCGGTGCCCTGAGATGTTGTAACTTGCTTACCCCTCCTAGCTGGACAACTGTTAAAAAGAGCTACATAGCTCAACGGCAACTAAAAACTGACAAATAAACGGAACCACGGCGCGCAGACAGATAAACACTGCCATCGGTTAGCCCGAAAACTAGTGACCAGATTAAATTAAATAAAAACTCAGCTAAACCTTTGTTTCGGAGCAGGAACACGGATAAGGGTTAACTAGCACAATTGTAAGGGAACTCGGCGCGCGTGTCTAGCGAGGGTTCGTGGTTCGGACTGATGAAACAGTCTCTCAACAGCCGCTCAATTGGGACAGCCGTGTCGAGCGTTCGTAGACGTTGCCTCCAACGCGACAATTTGTTGAGAGAACTCCATCTCGCTGTGCGAGTGGAGTCACTGGCGAGTGGTGTCACTGGCGAGTGGTGTCACTGGCGAGTGGTGTCACTGGCGAGTGGTGTCACTCTCCACGGGAGATGGAGTTCTCTCAACAAAAACTCCGCACAGCGGAGCGCGCAGTCATTCTCTTCTTCTTTGCTCTACGTTGACACGGTGTCAACGTGGACCCCTAGTGGGGTTTTCATGGCTGTGGTCGCCGCGGTAACCGACTGCACGGTTTGTCAGACCACGTGCCGGCCCCGCGATACTGCATCGCAGGGCACTGGGGTGGGGGATGATTTAACCAACCGTCAATTAACCTGGGCGTGTTTTTGGGACGGTGGGAGGAAAACGGAGCACCCGGCGAAAACCCACGCGGACACGGGGGGGGAGAACTCGCAAACTCCCACACAGAAAGCAGCACCAGAGCCGCGGAACCGAACCCGGGACCTTCTTGCTGTGCGGCGACAGCGCTGCTCCGCCGCGCCGTCCCGAGTGCGCCGTGATGTGATCCTTCCCTTCCGTGCGTAATCGAGTGCTTCCGCTGCGCATGTGTGGGGTTTCTCCGGGACCTTCGGTTTCCTCCCACACGTATAAGTGCGCACTAATTGGCTGAAAACATCTTCATATATCGAGAACTACAGAGCCATTCATTGGCAGCAGTTCACCAGCTGGCAGGCTTCCAGTTTGTCAATCTGTGGGTCCGCAGCGGCTGAGATGCAATTAGCATTAATAACGCGATGTTAAACAAAAACACAGTAAATCATTCGATGTTTTTCATTTAGATCACAGTAACTTATTACTTCTCTCCTCCGCGACAGTTTTTATTACGGGCTCCATGTAACGGCACGATAATGGCAAGGGTGTAAATGGGAGACTTCAAAAAAAAAATCACAAGTAGGTTTTTAAAAAAACAAAACAGGTTTCATCCACCATCGTCCAACGCTGTGGTTTTTTTTAAGGATTGGCGGCTAATTGCCTACAAAAATCACATATACATGCGTTTTATTGTGAAAAGTTTCACCATTGATGGCAATAATACGAGTGTTAAGACCTTAAAATATCTTATGACACCAACGAGACACCTTTCGCAAGGTGCTGTGACTGGGCAACAGCACGCAATCTCGGCGCGCCTGAGGATGCCTCCAACGTTGGAGGCGAAACGTCGCGAAGGAGAGAGGAGGAGCGCTCGACGCGGCCATCCCGAAAGAGCAGCTTTGGCGAGCAATCATCACACATCGAGCCGTGACAAACCAACGTGGGTACACTGCATGTATTGTCCTCGATGGCGATCGATCCACACCAGAGTCGCCGTTTTTAGAGCCAAGTCTGGCCAATGTTAACCAAGTGTTGCTCAAAAGCAAGCAGCTCAGGACAAATTATCTGAGTGCATTAGTAGCCCGGGCCGCGCAAGTTGTTATCATATTTATTAATGTTAAACGAAAGTCCTGCTCTTAAGTTTCCTTTATCTCTCTCTGGTTTCTGTGTAAGAGTTAGCACCCTGCAAGACAAACCCCCAGCGACCTAAATTCAGTTTCCTGCCACGATTAACATCGCCCGTGAGTGCTTTGCGAAAGAGTCTCAGGAGCCCCGTAGTGTGACTTGGCCCTTAGAACGAGTCGGCGGTGCAATGTGCACTACTCCATCAGATGTGAATCTCAACCTGCTCCTAGCCTCCTTCTGTGTGGCTACGTGGGATGCCTTCGCTTGTGCTCTTGTCTCGAAAACCATTTGAGCTTCAGCTGCGAGCGATACCGAAACCGGTCCTGGGCACTCGATAAAATATGAACCTGATGAGCACGTGTGAACATTGGTAGCGGGAAGGTATTCGCAAACAGCGCTGTTGCCCCAATGGTCTGTCAAATGCTACACGGGTGAACTGTATCTGTCGTATCATGCCTTGACTGTGTGTGCAGAGGTTGGCGAACTGCACTACGAACCTGGCCACCAGAGTTCGATTCCAGCTCACGGCCTACACCAGGGACCAATTTTCTGAATCGTCCCTGGGTCCTCCGCAAGGGTCGACTCAGCCTCAAATAAGTAGCTGGGTCCGATGTTAAAACAAAATTGCCACGAGGGAGACAAAGCATACTAAACATAATACTGGCCACCCACCCCGTGGGTTACCGTGCCGGCCTTCATAGGTGATCGCAAACAACACGAGGGACCTTGTTATTTGGCTTAGCGTAAAGAATTTGGGGGGGGGGGGGGTGATGTTCCACACTGAAAAGACAACGATCCCTCGTGTAGCTGACTGTAGGGTCAAGTTCCGTTAGCGAGCAGCTATGAAGGTCGACACGGCACAAGAGGAGGTGGGTGACCAGCACCACGCCCGGTCGCCTTTCTCTTCCGAGCAGTATTTTTTTACACACGGGACTAGGTACTCATTTGAGGGTTAGTCGACATAAGGGAGGTCCGGGACCAATTCAGGAATTGTCCGTGGGCAGGCATCGAACTCGGGTCGCCACGTTTGCAGCCCAGCGCATTAAACCACTGAAAACATACACACAGACACACGCACCCATTCGCATGAACATACACCCTTGTCCGACCAACTCCACAGCCAAATCTCGCTCGCACACACACGTGACTCGCACGTCACGATGACGCTGCTCAGGGTTGGCGCTGATTGCAAACAACGAGCTGGGGGGCGGGGGGGGGTTATGGGGGAGCCAGGCGGGCGTCGATTCGGAGCTGGAGCTAAGTCGGCAGCGTTCCCCACCGGAGCAGCATCGCTGCCGATCCTTACATCAGCACCGCGCGGCGTCTCGGGGCGAGACGGGCGTGGGATCTCGGCACCCCACGCGGCCACGCGTGCGTGGGGCAAATTAGCCACTCGTAAGGGCTAGGTAATATTTCCTGAAAGAAAACAGATGCGCTGTGTAAACAAACCCTTTGTATGTGGCTGGGCCGTGGAGTCTACCATTTAAAAACGGGGGAAATAAATAAATTAATGGTTCAAAGCCGCGTGCTTATACAATATGCCCCGAGTTTTAATCTTTGTATAGAAATCTCAGCGCTTGGCCTGTGTGAAAGATGTTTTTTTTTATGAAGGATCGCACCTCTAAAGTACCCATGTCACGAGCTGAATAGACAGGTGATCGCTCTGAATTGATGTAGGTTTGTCACCGCTTGATGCTTTACAATAGTTCTCGAGCATTGCTCTTCCAGGGTTGCCGTGTAGGCAAACGCTCGACACGGATGTTTATAGACAGCAACCTCCCGTTGTCATCAATAATAATAATAATAATTGCATTTTTATAGCGCCTTTCACCCGCGGGTCACAAAGCGTTGCACAGACCTGCGGAGAGAACGGCATATCAACAACGAGATAAGAACGGCAAATCAGCAATAACGTTTTTTTTTTAGGCTTTTTTTTGTACAAATCCGAGCTGTGGAAAGAACGGCATGTCAACAACATCAGGACGGTGCAACTGAAAGTCAAATAGTAGCAACACATTTCAGGACATAAAAGACGCGATTAATGATCTATCCACTGCTAGAAGAAGGCCCGCCCAACACCAATTTATTTACGCGAGATAAACCCATTTGAAGGGCGAAAGATCGCAACGTCCAAATTCAAGCAGGGATGAGAGGGCGACGATGAGCGAAGTTGGCATTGGGTAATCCTGGATGAGAGTCGTGGATGTCGAGCGTGGAACCTGGAGCCAGTAGGGAAATGCCGACGCTCCGTTTGCCCATCCTCCTCCATTTTACTCATGTAGGTTTTCACGGCTCGATGCATGATGATTGCTTCCAAAAGCTGCTCTTTCGGGATAGCCGCGTCGATCGCTCCTCCTCTCTCCTTGGCGACGTTTCGCCTCCCACTTTGGTGGCATCTCGCCTATTTTGTTCTAGTTTCTCGTACGCAAATCATCTGAATCGTCACGTCTTTATCTGCGCGTGTCGATTCTCCACTGCTTCAGCACACCGGTCTCTGGAAGCAGGAGTTCTCAACATTTTGCACCTCGCGGCCCACTTAGGTCCGGTCCCCACGCACCACTAGGTTTGCGCTCGCGGCCCGCTGATGGGTCGCGATCCACCGGTGTTGAAGATCAAACTGACAACGTGGACAAGAGCTTAAAGACGTTTCGATGGTTATTGCGATCAGCTTCATCAGGCACGGCGACAAAAGACGTGGACACGGTCCGTTCACTTGACGAAACCTTACCGATCGGCCATGTCGGGTGGAGGCGGGCTTACGACACTCACCTTTTTTATTTCTACGTGAGTCAACTCCACAGTGCTTTGCTCTGGATGATGCCATTGGTCGCAGAAGCCTCCGCGCGCAAACACACGAAGCACGTTTCTGCTGCAAAACCGCATCTGGACACGGCGCCCGAGCGTTGAGCGCGACGTGAATTCCATTCAATATTAAATCAACCCAGATACGGAGGCCCACCGACAGAGAGGGAGCGCTAGAGCAGCACGGACAGCCGAGGATAATATCGACAACAACTACCGCCGCCAACGCGCAGGTGGAACAATAGCACGGATAGGACCGCGCCAAGACAAGCAAACTGCAACGAAAAGCCACCCCCGGCAGGCGCGTTTTTGCAGCCGCCGTGCAAACGAAGCTGAAGATATTTCAGAAGCCGACGGGGCTACGTTTGTAAAGAACGATGGCCGTGGTCGTGTAAACGCCACGGCGCTCATTCGTGCAGCTGCACGAGAACGGCGTAAAGGCTGCTCTTTTCTGAGCCATCCTATCTCCACCGCGACGTTCTACCGCGCACGTTGGAGGAACACTGCCGCGTACTCGAGGCATTGCGCACAAGCTTTCAGATAAATCAGTCGTTGTCTCGATGATGCTTCCCCAACGTGGGAGAGGAGAGGTCGCGATGTAGAGGGGAGCAACGCTCGAGACGGCTGCACCGAAAGGGCAGCTCTTGAGAGCAATGCTCATATATCAAGCCGTGAAAAACCCACATAAACACATTGGCTTAAGCAACAGCAAGTTTGGCTTTTTACCTTTATCTCAAGCAGACATTAATTTCCATGTTCTTTGCAAACATATCCTGATCACTTTCATTATCTTAACTTCAACATTCAATAAACATTGTTCACGGATATAAACAAGCGTCACGCACGCATGTGCAAGGCCCATCCGTGGCCGGGCAAGTATTTACTCTTGCGATGTACACGCTGGCTATTTGGAGGCCTCCGGGCAAGCCCACTGGGACCCATGCCCTGTGTAGACTGTGGCACGGGATGGATTCGAAGTGAGTCGATGAGACGTGTGTGTGGTGCTTCATACGGCAGGGCAGTAAAAGCTCACTTTAACGGACCCTCTATTCAACGGACGTCGAAAGAAACGGATGTTGTCCGCGATTTCTGAGACAGCATTCTTCGTTTCGTAAATAATTAAAATGCGTTTTTTTGTGTTTTTTTATTGCTGCCGTGGGATAAATGCATTACTTTGTTTAATAGTGTTTATAATGTATAGGTTGCTATAAAATATGACCATTACTCCCTATGTAATATCGTAATACAAGGACTTCTAAAAACACTGTCCCACCTAATAGTTGAACTTTTCACTAATGTACCGAAGACCACGGTGGTGATTTTCAAATCGGATTGAAGGAGGATTTTGCCGAACGTGGCAACCCAGTGGAAGATTCGGGTCCAATCAAGAAATATTCGTAAAGGACGAAACTAAATGAACCCCTTGCCATCATCTCTGGCTGAGTTATAAATACCATGCGTACGAGGCTCATCGCAATAATTAACAGCGCAATCCGCTGAGGGCACGTGAGTTCACACTAGAAATAACTCGAATCCTGCTGGTGCGCGAGAATATAATTAAAATGAATTAAGCGTTAGTCATTTTAAAACCCACGGTATTGCTTGCCATGAAAACACGCCTTCCTTCACGACGGTGGAACAATGCCTCCTCAATATTTCTCCACTCCAGTCGCTTCGTCAGAGATGCGTAATTTATTTATAAGATGTTCACACGCTGAGTCCGTGGGCCTTGTAGGAGCTGGTGGGACTTTTGAGGATTTCCTTCGGGATAGCGGCGTCTAGAATTGTATCTCCTTCGCGACGTTTCGCCCCCTCCAAGCTAATAATGATAACCGCATTTAGAGAGCGCTTTTCACTCGAGGATCACAAAGCGCTGCACAGAGCTGCAGAGAGAACGGCACGTCAACAACAACGACATTAGGTCGGAAAAAATCAGCAACAATAAAACATTATTGGGGTTTTTTTAATATATACTGGAGGCATCTTCAGTCGAACGCCGCCACCGCCGAGGTAATAATAATAATAACTGTATTTATAGAACGCTTTTCACCCGAGGGTCATGCCTCCAACGTTGCGGACGAAACGTCGCGACGGAGATGGAGGCAACGCTCGACACGGCCATCCTGAAACAACAGCTACGGGAAGCAATTCCCAATAAATCGAACCATGAAAACCCCACATCCGTAGATCGGCTGACCTTCGTCGATGTAAATTATTTATTTTTAAATACAATCTTCCGGGTCCGCTAATCGCACGCCACACGCCGCTTGCATCCCATCGCATCTCCTCCCAAGCACGGATTTCTCTTCGCCGTTTTATATATATATTTTTGTTAGCAACCGAATGTAAACCTGAACCAGATGCGAGAGCGCCGTGTCGGCCGCTCGCAATGGGCTCTGATCTCCAGAGCTCACTGCGGGAAAGGAACACACACACACACACACAAAAAAAGGCCCTCTCATTTTTTTCTCTCCCTCTCTCTCTTTCCCAGGCAGCAGCCGAGGCACGGCGGCATACGGAGAATGTTAATGAAACACGCGGCATCTTCGTGCTCGCGCAGAAACCGTGCATTCCAGAGCCTCGCGCGCAACAGCGCAGACAGGCGAACGGAAAGTCAGATGATCTTGGCAGAGTCCTGCAAGGTCTCAAAAACCTCCTTGTGCTCCACCGCCGGCGGTGATAATAGTGGCAATGGTGGTTGCGCTTCGAGATGCGCGCCCTTCACCCGAGGGACGCAAAGCGCTTGCACGGAGCTGTGGAGAGAGGGGCTCATCAACAACGACGACGACGACGATGGTACGGGAACGGAAAAACAACAACAACAACAACAACCAGAACAACGTAAGCACGATAACCACGCAGAAAAACCGGGCAATTGTAGAAGTAGTTGGAAGTGGGGGGGGGGGGAAGCGGCG
>JAZEWT010000010.1:2110413-2121979 GCA_036362905.1 Mordacia mordax | reverse complement strand
ATCGCTCCTGCTGGGGTCTCCCTTGATAAAGAGGTCTGGAGTCCATCACTCCTTCTAGGGTCTCCCTTGGTGAACAGGTCTAGAGTCTAGCGCTCCTGCTAGGGTGTTCCTTGGTGAACAGGTCTGGAATGCAGCGCTCCTGCTCGGGTCTCCCTTGGTGAACAGGTCTGGGGTCCAGCACTCCTGCCAGGGTCTCCCTTGTTGAACAGGTCTGGGGTAGGATCTTCCAGACAAATAATGATCCGAATACCCTCCAACTGCAGGAAATCGGCGTCAGGAAGTGGCACCCAGCCATAACGCTTTGCTCCAATACCCTTACCATTGCGAAGGCAACCGGCCAATCCGAATCAACCTGGGTAGCGAGCGTTGAAACCAGCAACAACATTATTATTATGATTAAATTACGTAGGCTTCGGTCCAGATTCGTTGATTTACGTCTCTCACGAACCGGAGAAGGAACGACTCGTCTTCAGGTTTGTAACTCGAATCCTGAACTCGGTTGAGGATCTGATCTTCGCAAGCTGCGTTTACGTTTTAACCAACAATCCCCTGCAGACTGATTTCTCAGCAGTGAAACCAATACCGTCGCCCAAACGAGATGCGCTTGCTCCCTCTGCTAAGAATGTCCTCTTAACGGCATCATGAAAATAAATATAAATATTTCTTCATCTTTGAAAGAGGGCGGCGCGGTGAGCAGCGCTGCTGCCTCACAACAAGAAGGGCCCGGGTTCGAATCCCGGCTCGGGTGCCTTTCTGTGTGGGAGATTGCATGTTCTCCCCGTTTCCGTGGGGTTTTTTGCCGAGTACTCCGGTTTCATCCCACCGTACAAAGACACTGTTACTGACTAGTTTAATTGGCCTGCTGAGAAAATTGCGTCCCCCCACCCACCCTAAAATAAAGGGTCCTGCGATGTACTGGCGTCGCATTCTGGGTATAGCCCCGCCTTGGAGTCCTCGGTATACTGGGATAAGCTCCCCCCGCCCCCTTGTACAGGATCAAGCGGGTACTTACACTGACATATTGAGCAGTGCCCTGTCTTGCAGACAGCGCGTAATTTGATTTCGCTCAAGTGCTTGGTCACGGTAACCGGGCCATTAAACTGATCCGAGGATTAGGGCGTCTGGGGAGCTCAACAAGGGGGGCAATTAGTTTTAATCAAGTGCACCTGTGACTAAAAATACCTGGGATCGGAAAGAAAAATTACCCTGGAAAAATAAAACGTCACGACAGTGAAATGTGTGCAAGACACCCGCACGTCGTTCGGATATTTTGTGGAGATTTCGTGGAACCGCTCGTCTCCGTCTGCTCTTTCGGGAGAGCCGTGTCGAGCATTCCTCCTCTCGCCGTCGCGACGTTTCACCTCCGGCATTCGAGGCGCCGTCGGGCTGATGACGATGCCGCCGCACGTTGTGAATGTCACGCGATTGAGGATTGCTCTCGAGGTCTCGTCATTCACGTCGAGCCGTGAAAAATCGTCAGCAATTGGTAAACGGCAAAGGCGCAGCACCGCAGTTTCCTGCTCTCTCTCCACCGCTGGATTCGCACGCATGAATCACCCACAGCCACGACAAATCATGCCCTGTCTTGACAGTCCACCTACCAAAGTGTTCAGTTCTTTAGAAGCATTTGTTGTCACACTTTACAAATCCCAGATTATATCGTCTCATCTCATTGTCAGAATCGCGAAATCCTGTACAGGGTCGCGGTGAGCTGGAGCCTATCCCGGCGGACACAGAGCGCGAGGCAGGGATATACCAACGATGGCACGCCAGTCCATCACCGGGCACTAAGGGCAATTTGGTCTGCAAGCCAATTAACCTATGCAGCAGCATATTTTTGGACTGTGGGAGGAAACCGGAGTGCCTGGCAAAAACCCACGCGGACACGGGGAGAGAACATGCAAACTCCACACAGAAAGCCACCCGAGCCGAGATTCGAACCCGGGACCTTCTTGCTTTGAGAACAGAGCGCTACCCACTGGGCCACCGTGCCGACCATCCCAGATTATATGTGAAAAAAAAGACCAGGCCAATGAACCTTCACCCTTGCCTTGCCCTCTCCCACGTACCTCCCGATTCGGTGGTGGGACAGCGGGCATATTGAGTGGCGCCGCCTCCTCACAGCAAGAAGGTCACAGGTTCGGTTCCCAGCGCGGGCGAGTCTCTGTGCGGAGATCACATTGTCTCTCACCGTGTCCGCGGTGGTTCTCGACTGATACTCCGGTTTCCTCCCAGTGTCCAATGACACGCTACGGGCATTGATAATGATGACGGTGAACGCGTGCAGTACACGGCACACACTTTCACGCACAAAGAGGCAAGATAGTTAGCGAGCACCTATAAAGGGAGGCACGGCACAGGAGGAGGTGGGTAACCAGCACCACGCCCGGTCTCCTTTGTCTCCTTAGTGGCAATGTTTATATACTACACTACGCACTCATTTGAGACTGAGTCGACCTAAAGGAGGCCCAGGACTGGCTCAAAATATCATCACTCGTAATCGCCGTGGGCAAGATTCGTGCTCGGGTAGCCAAGTTTGTAGCACAGCACGCTCACCACCGAGCCAGCGCTCCCCACTCATTTGAGGCTGAGTCAACCTAGGGGAGTCCCGGGACCGATTAAGATATTCTGCACTCGACCTAGTTTGGAGCGCAGTCAACGGGTTAATAACGCCGCTGACATACGCGCCGCCACCCCCACAGGAACGCATCACACACGCGCCCACACGGACCCATTCTCACTCTTACACTTAGCAATAATAATAATAATAATTGCACTTCCAGAGCGCTTTGCACCCGGGGCTCACAAAGCGCTGCACAGAGCTGTGAGAGAACGGTGTGTCAGCAACGTGCAGTAATAGCTGCGAAATTGAAAAAAAAATCGTTAACACTTTCAGAACGGTCCGTATTTTTGCACGAATGAATATGTGATCAGATCTTTTATCTAAGTCCTCATAATAGAATAGAAAACTTGATTTAACAAACATCAAACAAAAAACAGGGCGGCGCGGTGGCCCAGTGGTTAGCGCTGACGCCTCACAGCAAGAAGGTCCCGGGTTCGAGTCTCTCGGCTCCGGTGCCTTTCTGTGTGGAGTTTGCATGCTCTCCCCGTGTCCGCGTGGGTTTTCGCCGGGTACTCCGGTTTCCTCCCACAGTCCAAAAGCATGCTCCTGGATAGGTTGATTGGCTCGGAGACTAAAATTGTCCCGCAATGCCCGGCGATGGACCGGCGTCCCGTCGTCGGGTGTATTCCTGCCTTACGCCCTGTGTTTCCGGGATAGGCTCCGGCTTCACCGTGACCCTATATAGGATTAAGCGGTTTCAGATAATGAGATGAGAAACAAAAAACATCAACTTCTTCATTTATGTGCTGAGCCGATGATCCATCGTTCAATTGCTTTTTGGGGAAAAAGTTATCAAAAAACTTACATTCAGTAGCTGGTGGCAACCCCTGTGCAGCAATAACTTCAGTCAAACGTTTCCTCCAGCTATTGATCAGTCCTGCACATCGACGTGGAGGAAGCTTGGACCATTTCTTAATGGGCTTTCTTGCAAGAACTGCTCGCTTCAGATCCTGCAGAATACCAATCGGGCTAAGGTCTAGACTTTGGTTCGGCTGTTACGAAACGTGACATCTCTCCTGCTTCCGTCGTCCATTTGTAGACTCGCTTGTGTGTCTATATGATCGTTTGTTTTGCTGAATGACCCACCTTCTGTAAAGCCTCCGCTCACGGACAGATGCCCTGACAGTCTTGATGGCAAGCCTTCTGGGGTTCCAAGGCAGCAAAGAAGCCCTAAGCCATGAATTCTCCCACCACCAAGCTTCACGTTTGGGAGCAGGTTTCTTATGTTGGAATGCAGTGTTTGGTTTTCGCCATAAAACAACGACTCATCTGTCCACGGAACATTCTTCCAACAATAGTCTCTTGGATCATCCGGGTGGTATTTGGCAAAATTCAGATCTGTGTAAATATTCTTCTTGGAGAGCAGTGGTTTCCTCCTTGCTATCATCCCACGCACACCAGACTTGTTCAGGATTTTCCTGATGGCAGACTCAGGAACACTGACATCAGCCAGTGCAAGAGAGGCTTGCAGATCATTAGACGCTAGCCTGGGGTTCATTGTGACCTCCTGGGTTATTGTTACCTTGCCGTTAGAGTGATTTTTGTTTGACGACCGCTCCGAGAAAGATTAATAATGGTTTTGATTTTTCACCCATTTGTACAGTCTGCCCTAAGGTTGATTAATAGAGCCCATATATTTAGAAATGGTTTTGTAACCCTTTCCAGACCGATTAGCGTCGACAACTGCTTTTCTGAAGCCATCAGAAATCTAATTTTTTATCAACGCATGATACACTTCAATTTGAAAGATACACTTTACAAACCTGCATGGTTAAGACCAGACTTTTATGGTGACGCCTAAATTTGATCTTTATCGTATCGAGCGGGTCACCCAAACTCATTCCTAGTCATCCCATGTCCAAGCGTCAGTAAATCCACTGCCGGATGAAGGCCTCTCCACCCGGTGTCAGTCACGGAGGATTGTCATACCTGACCGCACTGCGGCACTTAGCCCAGTGCAGAGATGAGAATCTCGCTCAAGAGCTGCTGTCTCTGGATAGCCGTGTCCAGCGTTCCTCCTCTTTCCTTCGCGATGTTTCGCCTCCGGTGTTGGAGGCATCGTCAAGCTATTGAGAGCAATTCTCATGCATCGAGCCGTGACAACTTATTCCTTGACAAAGTTTAGTTATTATAAATTACGGTGGCTGCAGCTGGAATTCGAACTTGGGTCGCCAGCTTTGTAGTGCAGACAGCCCGTTAACCCACCGTTCCATTAATTCTGTCTAATCCGGTCGTGAGTGGAATCTAGTTCATCATTCAGAAAAATGGCTGACAATATTTCTGTTTATGATGATTCACACACTCTTACAAAGATCCCCCATAATAGCCTTAACAGACTGCTGTCCGGCACACGAGCGGGTGGGTGCTCAGTACCACGCTCGCCACTCAGGTCTCTCTCGTGTAAATGTGTTCCACACGGCACAAAGGTGCTCAACTTAGGCAAGACCTAGGACTGGTTCAGAGAATCCTCAGTGGTGTTAGCCATGAGTGGGAATCCGATTTGTAGCTCAGCACGCCAGCCGCAACGCCACACTCTAAGCAACACACACGTGCGCTCACAATTGATAAACACACGTCCCGGTGTCTCCGGCAAGAGCAACACCCAACAATCCCACGTTCACGTGGGAAACATCCCAAGGCTGCGGTGGTGTGCGCACGCAACCGTCACATCAAATGCACGTCATCTGTTGCGCTTCCGATCTTTCACAAGCCTTCACCGAGACGCAGGAACCTCTCTCCGGTTTTTATTTTCTCATTCTGGGCTCTCGTCAAGGTCACTCGAAACCATGGGGGAGGCGAAAGCCACCTGGTCAAATCGGGCCTCCGATTACGAATTCACGTCAGGTACACGGGCACGGGGGGGGGGTAGAGGCCGGTGCGGACGGACTGAGCCACGGCCGCCCGCTCGATGGCTCATCGTTGAAGGCTGCGGAGGCCGGGCCGTGACCCCCTCGGGATGTCCTTCATCACGCGCTGGCAGCTGCCTCCTCCTGCGTCGTTCGCGCGGAATTCGCGAGAACGAGGCGGTGGCGGCACAGCCATGGAGTTAATAATAACAATTCAATAATAATAGTAATCGTCATCGTGTTGCGGGCGGCACGGGCGTCGCTATCGACTTGGGCATGTGTGCAGTTTACACGTTCTCTGCCCGTATCCAAAGACACGCTGCCGCTGCCTTGGTTAGATCTGGTATTTTTAGATCTTTAACACCCGTGTAATTGCCAGAAGTCTCGCCACAGCTCTCATTATCAGAAACCGCCTGGTCCTGTATAGGGTCGCGGTGAGCCGGAGCCTATCCCGGCAGACACAGGGCGCAAGGCAGGGATATACCTACGATCGGACGCCAGTCCATCATTGCGCACTGCGGGCAATTTAGTCTGCAAGCCAATTAACCTATGCAGCAGCATGTTGTTTGGACTGTGGGAGGAAACCGGAGTACCGGACAAAAAACCCACGCAGACGCGGGGGAGAGAGCGTGCAAACTCCGCACAGAGAAGCAGCCGAGACGGGAATCGAGCCCAGGAGCTTCTTCTTGCTATGAGACAGCACCACGCCACCTTGCCACCCAAATGAGAGAGGAGGAATGCTCGAGTGAGCAAGGCTTTGTACGGTAGCCTCCGGCCGAGTGGGAGGTTGCTATTTCTCTCTTGCTGCTGCTGCAACAACATTCAGCAGACTGCCCACACCACTGGAACGCTCGCTCGCTCTCTCTCTCCGCGAAAAAGCCCAGCATCATTAATTCCCCTCCATTGTTTTGTTTTTGGTCCTTACCCTTTGTGTGTACGATGCTTGAGCGTTCAGCGCAATTGTTCGCACGATTCCCAAAACGTTGCCTCGATTTAGAAATCTGGCCGAGAGAATTGCGTCCATCGGCTTGCCGCACGTTTTTCAAATGTATTCCTGTGTTCTTCAAATGCTCCAGAGGAGCAAGATTCCATCGCCCGTACAGACTGTTGAAATGCAGCCACGCGCTAATTGGCCATGACAACTGGAATCCAAGCAGCGTCCAAATTCTGTCACTTTTCGGGACACTTTACAAAACCGAAATTAAACTGAACAAATCAGACGCTTGCATCATTATCCTCTTCACCATGAGCCAAGATTAATCAACTGCTGGATGAAGACATCCCCAATTTGTTGCCATCTCTTACGATGCTGGAATATAAGGTTCCGTTAAACACTATAAAATTCAAATGCTTCAGTATACCCAGTCAATCAAACTCATCAACGTTCTTATAAGAAAATTCACAACGGCTTGAAATTAATGTAAACGCACAGATCTCAACGTTTCTACCTGCACACCCCACGCAAATAACAACAATCCAGCCGTGTGGGTTTTCGAGATTTTACCTGCTGTACCATTGTGCTTCTTCCCAATGAGCTACCGGGTTGTATCGCGTGAGCTTCATCCTTCGTGGGGCTCGAATCGTCAGTTACGTTAAACCGATCGCTCGTCTCCGCGCTCCGACGGAGCAAGTATGCGCACGTCTCTCCGGGCGCACGACCCAGCGGGGAGTGGTGGGGGCGCGGTCGCGTCACGCGCACGTCACGTCGCGTCATCGCGTCACGAAGGCCGATGCGTTCTAACAGCGCGCCCATTTACGCGGAGGCCATTACGGTGCGGGGTACAAACCCCACGGTGCGCCAATGCGTGCGAGGATCTGCTCAGGGTGTCGCCGGTCTGCATCTCTGGCCTTCGCAGGATGGGTGAATTTATAATTCGTGCTTCCGCGTGGCATAGCATTCGTTTATTTGCTTTGAGGAATTGTACTCGAGAGATGCCGTTTCGGGATAGCCGTGTCGAATGTCCCGCTTCTATCCATTGCCACATTTCGCCTCCCACGTTGGAGGCATCTATGTCAATCCCGAAACAACATCTCTCTCTCGAGAGGGAAATTCACAATTATCTTATAATTCTTTCTCTTGGCATTTTGGAAAGCGCCCTTGCGGGGCGTCCTTCGGAGAACGGCGCAATAAAAATCTTTGAAACAATGATAATAAAATTTGTAACTTTCAGAAACTACAGCCTTGGTTATGGATGACACATGAATAACTCGGCGCTAGGGAACAGCACAGGGGAAGAGGAAGGCAGCCGTGCAACCAGCCGGCGCCAACAGTCGGGAGACACAACATGGTGCATATGATGTTATCAGCCAATGAATTCATAATCATCATTATCAATAGCCGCTGAATCTTGTGTAGGGTCACAGGGAGCCGGAGCCTAACCTGGCAGACAGAGGGCACAAGGTGGGGGGGCTATTGCCAGGAGGTGACGCCAGTACATCGCAGGGCACTGGTGGCAATTTACTCAGTAGGCCAATACTCGTAGAAAGGAGCGTGTCTTTGGACGGTGGGAGGAAAACGGAGTACCCAGCCACAACGCACGCGGGCACGTGGAGAGAGAGAAAGAGAACTCGCAAACTCCACACAGAAAGGCGCTCGAGCTGGGAACGGAATCCTAGACCTTCTTGCTGTGAGGCGACAGCGCTCCCCACTGCGCCACCGCGCCGCCCCTGCCAATTAATGAATCGGAGTTTTTTTTTCATCGTCGTCATCACCGTCGTCATCGTCGTCACCATCGTCGTCATCGTCGTCATCACCGTCGTCATCGTCGTCACCATCGTCGTCATCGTCGTCATCATCATCGTCATTGTCGTCATCACCGTCGTCATCGTCGTCACCATCGTCGTCATCGTCCCCTCCCTCGTACCAGAGCTTGCCCTGCTGTCGGCCTCCGCCGAGAGAACGTCCGGGCTCGACGCCTTGCCGGGCCCCCCGCTCGCCGCGACGCCGCCCCCGCCGCCGTCCGTGTCCCCCGCGGCGTGGGCCGGGGGCCCCGCCGCCGACGCGGGGGGCTGGGGGCCCCCCTCGCCGCGGAGGCCGAGCTCGCAGAAGCGCTGCTCGAGCAGCTGCACGGAGCCGGCGGCGAAGCACGCGAAGCCGTCTTGCTGCTGCACCTGCACGGAGACGCGCGGACACGGGGAGTCTCGACAAAGAGCAAACTTTGGGGTTTTTTTGTTATCACCATTCCTGGCAAAGAATACAACCGAGGTCTTTAAAATACCAAGTAGACAGCCTTCACAAAGTGCCACGTTGTACAACAAACACACGCTTGTGGCGAACGTGCAGCAAACAAATGTTTTGATAATGTGCGATTGTCCTTGAAACTGATTGGCTCACAAAAGAGACGCCTTTCTTTAGAACCCAGGCTCACCAGTGTTAGACAGGTGTTGCCCAAAGGCAATGAGCTTAGGACAACGCAATGTCAACGCATTAGTAGCTCGGCTCGAGCTGTTCAGTATAAGATTTTAACACTTATACTTTTGCTGCATATGGTGAAACCGTTTATGATTTTACAGTCTTTTATTGGCTAAAGGATAACGGGAGATACAAACAAACGTCGCTAATTCATTCCAAGTACCCGCATAAACCTGTACAGGGTTGCGCGCAGGTAAGAGAGTGGGGTTGCTGGAGCCTATCCCAGCAGATACAGGGCGCGAGACAGGATTATTACGAGGATGGGATGCCAATCCAACGCAGTGCACTGGGGACAAATTAGCCAGCAGGTCGACTGACCGAGCCAGCGTGTTTTTAGCAGGTGGGATGAGACCGGAGTACTCAACACACAATGACAACACGCAAATTGCACACAGAAAGTCACACTCTCTTACTAAGACAATAATTTACAATTCTGAGCACCATTCACTCAACGGCTGCTTGGCTCTGTGCATAATATCTATCTAACAAAGAGAAAATGTGCACAGGTATATAAATCGAAAAACTTTAATTAAAACCGAAAAACCGCATCTCATCTCATTGTCAAAAACTGCTTAGTCCTGTTCAAGGTCGTGGTGAGACGGAGCCTATCCTGGCAGGCACAGGGCGCAAGGCAGGGATATATCCGCTATAGGAGTCAGTCCATCACCGGGCACTGCGGGTAAATTAGTCTGCGAGCCAATTAACCTATGCAGCAGCATGTTTTTTTGACTGTGGGAGGACATCCGAGTGTCCGGCGAAAAACCAAAGCGGACACGCGGAGAGAACATGAAAACTCCACAGAAAGGCACCCGAGCCGAGATTCGAAGCCATGACCTTCTTGCTGTGAGGAGGCGGCAGCGCTACCCATTGGGCCACCGTACCGCCCCGAAAAAGCACATCTTGAGAGCAATTTTTAATTGACACCAAATCTCAATCTACGAGTGGATGACAGCCGTGCCATACCGTGATGGCAATGTGAATTTGTGCACACCCTACTTCGCCACACTGGGTTAGCTAAGAGTGGCGACCGTATGGAGATTGGGAAAGTGCCCAACCACGTCGCAATCGTTGACAATTCTCTCAAAAAAACCCCTGTCAATCGAATTCAGCATCTGGCAATCTCACTGGGCCCATCTGGGTCATAGCTCGGCGCGCTAACCACTCTACCACCGCTCCAATTTGCGCCTCGGAGCCCTGAATAATAGTTGTGGCGGGTTAGCGCCTCTGTACATGATTAGCAGCAGCACGGCCCCACCACGACGAACACAGACTGGGGAACGGACGAACCACGATATGCCTCTCATCACACCAAAGACCACGTTGCCCCGTAGAACCTTAACAGACTGCAGGGTCAAGTGCTGTTAGCGAGTAGCACCTATGAAGGTCGACACGGCACACAAGGCGGTGGGTGGCCAGCACGACGCCCTGCCGCCTTTGTCTCGCTAATTTCGGGCTCGGGGTAAGTGTAGGACCGGTTCAAAGCATCGGTGTTGGCCGTTAGCGGAAATGAAACTCGGATCGCCGGGTTTGCATCGCGATAACTGATGCATCACCGCTCCCCCACTAACCCCCCTCCCCCCCGCTAACACCCCCCACCCCAGCGGACTTGAGAAGCCCTTGCCTCGAGCGATTACGGTTTATCTCTGCCGCCGCTTCCGCAGGGGGAGCCGCTGCGGAGTAAATATAGCGGCTCCCGAGAGGGCCCCTGACGCGAGACGAGGCGCTCGGCCAGGAAGCCGGCAGGGAGACACTTTCGTGCCCGTGGCTCAGAGACAATAACCTCCACGCCTGTCACCCGGGGATTTGTTCCCATCTCCCTGGATCGCATCCCACCCAGCGCCCGCCCCTTCCCCTCCCCCCCATTGTCTCCAGATGCCTCTCTGTGTGGACTGTGTGAGTTGTCTCCCTCTGTGTCCGCGTGGGTTTTCGTCGGTTACTCCGGTTTCCTCCCAGCGTTCAAAGACAAGCTGCTGCCTAGGTTAATTGGCCTCCTGAATGAGTTTCCCACAATACCCTGCGATGTACCGGCATCACATCCTGGATATAGTCCCGCCTTGAGCCCTCTGTCTGCCGGGATAGGCTCCGGCTCCCCACGACCCTGTACAGGATTGAGCGGGTATTGGTAATGATGATGATGGCATGCGTACCAGCTGTGGGGTGGTTATATACTTGTGTGGCTGTGGGGAGCGGTCAGCCACAAACCTGGCGACCCGAGTTTGAATCCCGCGCACTGCCACTAACACCAGTGACGATTTCCTGAACCGGTCCTGGGCCTCCCCTAGATCGACTCAGCCTCAATTGAGTACCTAGTGCAGTGTGTAAACATTCCCACTAGGGAGACAAAGGCGGCCGGGCGTGGTGCTGGTCACGTGACCCAAACACTCGACCAAAGCCTGTCTCATAGCAATAGGACATTTTTCCTTTTGCCAAAGTCTTATCGGGGTATCATTCAACCAGATACCTGGAATTCCACGTTGAGTCAGTCTCGACCAATCTTCCCTGCTCGACGTATAAACCTAGGGAAATACTCATTCACCTAACAAAGCACGTGTATGCGTGTGCCGTGCTTACAGAACTTGCTCTGCATTTGACTGTAGTAATAATAATAATAATGGGCGGCGCGGTGGCAAAGTGGTTAGCGCTGACGCCTCACAGCAAGAAGGTCCCGGGTTCGAATCTCTCGGC
>JAZEWT010000010.1:2016051-2027904 GCA_036362905.1 Mordacia mordax | reverse complement strand
CAGCGTTATGTCGCTGTAACATCATTATTTGTGAACTTCCACTCGCGATGCGAGGAGGCCTTCATCCATCAGCGCAGGGTGGCACAATTTGAAACACATTTTATATTCATCAAGAGACGGTTTCAAAACAACATTTTTGGCGAGACGATACCGACGCGCGTTCCAAAATATTTTGAATCACTGCCGCGCCATCGTGAAAGAAGACTAGAAATAAACTGACCAGCGCGGGGAACAGCGCACAGCCCTTCGTCTTGTCGTCCGCGCCACTCTCCACGCACACCACGCGTCCCACGGTGCCGTCGTCAGCCACCACTCGCTCCGCATCGTCCTCCTCACTCCACTCCGCCACCTCCTTCTCGTCACCGCCGCCGCCGCCGCCGCTGCTCGCGCACGCGCGACAATAGGGGAACACGCGCGTGCTTGCAAACGCTCGCGGCCAGCAGCTCATAAAAACAGGGCTGTCTCGTTAATAACAATAACACAACATTAATAACAAAAGAGCAGCTCTTGAGAGTAGTGCTCGTACATCGAGCCGTGAAAACACATTGCAATAAACTAAAGGACTTACAAAGCACACCCTGTGGTGCTGTAATAATCAGTTCATGTCTCATCATCGGCAGAAGCGCTATTGCGTAAGCGTTTTTATTTTAGCTGGGAGGAACCGTTGAGCTATGTAGCTCTTTTTAACCGTTGTCCATTACGTAAGGGTAAGTTAGTTACTTCTGATTTAACCGCCCCAGGCAGGACATTTATCTCCGTGCGGCGAGGATGTCACCGCCATGCCACTCTGCCGCGATAATCATAATTGCATTTACAGAGCGCTTTTCACCCGAGGGTCACAAAGCGCTGCACCGCTTGTGTGGTTAGCCTCACAAAGGGGTTAAGACTTCGACAGCGGATACGCTTCCAGACGGACGTGCGACTGTCTTGCCGAGGAAAATGCGAGCGTGTAATTTAAAACAAACATTTCTGACTCGGGTTCGTGACCAAATGCATCGCCATGACGTTTGAATCACCAAACTAAACACTGCAATAGTCACCTGCAGATGGTTGCTTGCTAAGCTGTTATCTATATAAAAGCAACTGAAAAAAAACTATAACACAAACATCATGTAAAGATATGCAGTCACTACATAAATATAACGTTTTTCCACATTAATATATACATTGTTACGTGAAAATTTGTTTTGAAAAAAAACGATCGTGAAGCTGATGATTGCTTCGAAAAGCTGCTCTCTCGGGACAGCCGCGTCGATCGTTTCCTCTCTCCACCTCGCGACGTTTCACCCTCACGTCTGAGGATGCCTCTAACGTGTGAGGCGAAACGTCGCGAGGTGGAGAGAGGGAGCGATCGACGCGACTGTCCCGAGAGAGCAGCTTTTCGAAGCAATCATCATGCATCGAGCCGTGAAAACCACCCATCATTAGATCGTGAAGCTGTCTGAATAGTTACCACAGCAGTTTGTGGAAACAGCACCCAGAGCCAAATGATTCTAACGTTATCATACTGGTCTAGCTTTTCAGAGCAGAGAGGAGGAGCACACGGCACGGCTATTCCGAAAGAGCAGCTTCGGAGAGCAATCATCGATTCTAACTTCATTTACAATATTACAGGATAAAACCCAAAGTATGAAATGAGGCTGGAATGCTACTCTGCACTGATACTGTTCACTATTCATCCATGCCAGGCATAAATCTTTCCACCTCCAACATGCAACAAGGGTTGGGGGGAAACAATATTTATAATCCCACATCTCTCAATTCGACAGCTAAACTACATCAGTGTAAAAAAGAGCTGACAACAAGATAATGAAAGGGATGGAACAACTTATTGCTGTGCCTTTCACACGTGTCACTCAAAACGCCAGGTGCAGCGATGCAAAGCTGAAAATCGAAACCTCTGAATCGGAAGAGATCACCTTCAGTCAACCTGCATTTAAACTGTAAAAAAACCCATTGAGCCATGTAGCTCTTCTTAACAGTTGTTCAGCAGGGAGGGAGCAAATAAATTAAAATATGTCGGGGCAAAGGGGGCAATTTAGTGAAGACAAATAAGCCGAGGCAGTTTTTTATTTGGATTATGGCGATTTCCTATGGGAAACCCATACAGACCCATGGAGTGCATTGCAAACTGCACAGTAAGCTACTGAGCTGGGGGAGTGATCCCAGAAGCGCTACACCGCGGCACCATGCCGCTCATAAACGTAAAGTTTGCGGCATGTCTCCGATGCTTTGGAACGATCGTACGATGTCTACAAGAGGGAACCCAGCGCTGGCGAGCCGTTTCCAGCCTCATTTCCTTCAACCCACGAGAACATAACTATCATGGCGGCAAGGTGACGCAGTGAGCAGCGCTGCTGTTTCACATCAAGAAGATCCCAGGTTCGATTCCACACTCAGGTGCAATTCCGTGTGGAGTTTAAGTGGCGTTCTCCCCGTGTCGGCGTGGGTTGTCGCCGGATACTTCGGTTTCCTCCCACCGTCCAAAGACATGCGACCTAGGTTAATTGCCCTGACTGAATTGTCTCAGGCGCCTTCAGATGTTGTTACTTTCTTACTCTTCCCTGCTGGACAAAGGTGACAAATAGATAAAACGCTCAACGGTTCCTTCTAGCTTAAATAAAAAATGACTGCCACTTTGAAACAGCCCACGGAAGATATTTATCTGCCAGTGTGGTCACAGTCGCCGCAATGACATGGCCCAGTGGTAATACATTCGCCGCTTATTGCAGAGGAACAAAGTTGAAATCTGGCCGGTCACCCTGGCTATTACCGTCAGTGCCATTACTATAAAATAATTGCTGCAAATTATTCAACTGATATTTGGCGAAGCCAAGTCGCCTGTAATTGTGAAACTACTGCAGACGGTCTGAGTCTTCGTGACAGCATTGTGCGCGTGGAACAGAGCAAGCTTCAAATAATATAACTATTGCCATTACTAATAACCGGGTACTGGGGCGAATATTTAGCTACCTGGAAACCACTACGTTTTTAAGCTCTGCACAAATCAGCCCGTGCATACTTTCACTTAACTGCTTCCATTGACAGAAGTGATGTTATAAATGCGTATCATTTTTTATTCATTAATTCATATTTAGCAGACCCCCGTCATCCAGAGAGACTTACATCATGACAGTGGTGTGAGGAAACCATAGAGCGGCGAGGGGAAGGCAGCCATCCATTCAACCGGTGCCAACATTTTCCAGACACTGCGTTATATGACGGTGTTTTCGGCCATTTAATTAATAAATATGTTTGTTTAGATGTGGGAGGAAACCGGAGAGCCAGGACACCCACGCAGAACAGAGGGAGAACACACATTCTCCGCACAGAAAGGCGCGCTAGGCAGGAATCGAACTGCCTGGGGCAGGACTTTCTGTGAGACGCAGATGTTACCACTGTGCCACCCTGCCGCCCGATGTGACTTAATGTTGTGTATTAATGCGCATATTAAGTTGTTAATAATGTGTGGACTGCCGAAGGTGTCTCAAAACTCGATTCGGTCCTCGGCAAGGAAAAGATTTCCCAACCCTGGCCTATTAAATATAACCCTACCTCTTACCCACTATATGTGAAAGGCATTATGGAAAGCGAGGAATATACTGTGGAGTGAACCATGAAGGCATTATGACAATTTTCAGCAACAATCTATTGTGCGCCAGTGTAAGGGACCAATTCTGTCACACGCAATATCTATCCAGGGCCAATTTGGTGATATATTCCCCGCCCGAAAAGGCTCAATACCCCTGTGAACAAGCTGAATGTACAGTTAATCTCACTTGACATCAGGAATGTAAACACACATTTCATTTGATGAGCAGCAGCGCTTTCATAACAAGAGCGCAATAAGCACAGCCGACCGCGGCCAATTGGAACACACCGAAAATTAGCATTTAGCCGCGCGCCACCATTAAGAGCACAATTAATAAGCGATCATACAGGCTCGTTATTTTCATACGGCGGAATACTGAGTCATTAAATACCCTGCGAGAAGAGAAAAAAAAATCAATGCTCTTGAGGCTATGTTTCAAAAGCAATTAGAGACTGTTACATCACAAGCAGAAAGCTCTATTGCCAGACTACAAGTGAAGAACAGAGCTTGTGTTCGTGTTCTGCATTCCTAGAAGGTCCTCACAGGGCCATTGGAGCTCCTCATGTTTGCCAATTACAGACTTTAGCCGTTAAGTTTTACTGCCGTGACCACTTTCGTTCAAATCTCACACGGTCCGCGCGTGAATAAAAGCCCTTCAGCAGACTGCTGCCGCTAAAGGCACTGGGTATTGGAATCACGCTGTACTTACACGGGCACACAAAGCACTCCACAGCTCGCATGTTGTCTGCACCAAGGGGTTCTGAACCTTTCGCACGGTCAAGGCACACTCCGGGCCTGGTCTCCGCGCGCCACGAATTGGCGATCGCGGCCCACCGAGAGGTGGCGATCCGCCAACTTGAGAACGGTTGGCCTACAGCGGGGCGGCACGGTGGCTCAGCGGGTAGCGCTGTCGCCTCACAGCAAGAAGGTCCCGGGTTCGAATCTCGAATCGGGTGTCTTTCTGTGTGAAGTTTGCATGTTCTCTCCTCGTGTCCGCGTGGGTTTCCGCCGGGCACTCGAATTTGCTCCCACAGTCCAAAAAACATGCTGTTGCATAGGTTAATTGGCTCGCAGACTAAATTGCCCGCAGTGCCCGGTGATGGACTGGCGTCCGATCGTGGGTGTATCCCTGCCTTGTACCCTGTGTCTGCCGGGATAGGCTCCGGCTCACCGCGACCCTGTACAGGACTAAGCGGTCTCTGACAATGAGAGGAGATGAAACGGTCTATGCCAGACCTTGGCGCAAGTGCTGTTAGTGAGTGTCTATTAAGGTTGTTCAGCAGACCGCTGCTGCATTTGCAATAATAATATTTGCATTTCTAAAAGAGCAATCCTAGGCACCAATAAAAATGACATTCGTCATTTATATACCTGTGTGTTCCTTAGTGTGTCTCTGATGGAGAACATAAACATCAACTTTTACACACTGAAAACATACATTTGCATAGCCGCAGGTTATCTAAAAAACAATTGCTCACCTCTTTATGTTTTTTTTATAATTTGTGTGAGTCTATTGATTATCTCCTGCTCTCAAGTTGCAAGTTGCAAGTTCTAAAGTATACATATATATAAAATGTATTTTTTACGGACAAATTCATCCAATGTGCCCCAATGCTTACTTTATTGAGCTTTTGTTTCCGGGTTAAACGGCCAATATCCAGATTGACCTAGGTTGGCTGGATTCCCCAAAATAGTAGGGATATAATTACAGAATTTTAGAGCTGATTTCTCTTCCTGACGCCAACCACTTTTAGTTGTTGGGTCTTCATATCATTGTCTGCAATCTCCGCCCAGATCTGTTCATCCCAAGGGATAGCACACCAGCTGTGTTAGACTCTACGTGAGACAGCTCTGGGGTTCATTGCAAGACTCAAACCCCTCCACCAAAATCCACGAGGACGTAATACGGGATGCTTGCTGCATGTGCCCAGATCGCACCTCCATTCGATGGGTGACACAGAGCCTTCTCGCGCGCGGCTCCCAGACTCTGGAATGCCCTTCCACTGGAGATTAGGTCAGCTGAGTCCCTGGGCACCTTCAAATCTCGTCTCAAGACTCACTTGTTCCCTATGGACTGTTGATGTGACTCGCTGTTGTCGCGCTGGGATGATGGCTAGCTGCCGACCCGCGCCTGCTCAGGAATACTTATGCCTTCCTTCCCTGTTAAAACAATTATTTTCATCGCTAATTTTTTGCCCTTCTATAAATTACAGCAAGCACCTGACAGTCAATTAAACTGCTCTGATGTTGTTGTTGTGCTGCTCCTTCCACAGCTCAGATTTGTAACAAAATATGTTTGATGTTTTTATTTGCCATTCATACGTCGTTGTTGTTGCTGACACGCCATTCTCTCCACAACTCTATGCAGCGCTTTGTGACCCTAGGGTGAAAAGTGCTCTAGAAGTACAAACGCCATTAATTCATTACTTACACTGCTCCTTCACTGCAGTAACAGCAAAACCACACGCATAGGCTCCTGAAGCCCCGTTGCTAGCAGACCTCGAGTGAACATTATCTTCATACATTGTGATACACAAGAATAAAACACAACATTGTCGAATCTGATAAATTAGCAGGAAAGTGCCCATCTTTAGGGAGCGAGAGAGCAGAACTATTTTCGGATCTACAGCTGGACATCCCAGATTATCCTACGGCACCGTAATAAAATCAAAACATTTTTTTTGAAACTCGGACAAGCGGCCGGTTTAAAAATGTCGACAAACAGTTTTACCTGAGATAACACAGCGTAGCGTACACACACCTCGGGTTAGCAATGGAACACAGCGCGTTACTTACGTCAAACCTGACCTCCTGCCCTTTACGGATTTTCTTCCGAGGACCGGCGTGCCAAAGTGCTCCGGATGTGTCAGCGGGAGTTGATCCAAGCTCTGCGGTACCGGCGGCGTGCCGGTTTTCGGGGTGGGTAGAAACATTTCGGTACCTTTTTAGTAACCACGGCAGGGCTCATCTCATCTCAACCTCATTGTCTAAAAAACGCTTAGTCCTGTACAGGGTTGCGGTGAGCCGGAGCCTATCCCGGCAGACACAGGGCGCAAGGCAGGGATACACCCACGATAGGACGCCAGTCCATCACCGGGCACTGAGGGCAATTTAGTCTGCAAGCCAGTTAACCTATGCAGCGGCATGTTTTTTTGGACTGTGGGAGGAAACCGGAGTGCCCGGCAAAAACCCACGCGGACACGGTGTAGAGAACATGCAAACTCCCACACGGAAAGGCACCCGAGCCGAGATTCGAACACGAGGACCTTCTTGCTGTGAGGCGACAGCGCCACCCACTGGGCCACCGCGCCGCCCCCGTGAGGAGGCGACGGGACGAAAACCGAAAAGGCGCACGATGCGAGCAAGCGGATACCTCGCTCTTGGCAAAGTGTCGCTCGCCCTTGAGCCGCAGGGAAGATCGCCGCAGAACCGTCTCGTCGCCGTCGTCGAAAACTGGGGGCGGTGACGACGGGGGGAGGAGTTGGTGAGCGGGCGACGGACGGAATGCACGCGCGCGCGCACCAAAATCGTGCTCGCAACAACGCATGGTTTATGATTCGTCCATGTTCATAGAGAACAAGTTAATCTACTTAAAAAAAAAAAATTACTCTACACCAACTGCTGCACAATGTGACCAACAAGAAGACTGACCTCGTCCACAGGCTGTGCTGCTCTCGACAGAATAATAATTTCCAGCCTTTGCTAATTACCTACATTCTAGAGTGGCCCAGTGGTTCAGAAGTCAGGGCACCGATATTCTGGGTTTGAAGCCAGGGGGCACGCTTGTCATTCAACTGTTCTTTTCAAATGCGGTGAGTTTATGGTCTAGGCCTGGTCACGAATTATTGCGTAAAACTGCATTACATTTCGGTCGATTGGGCGTTCTATCTCTCAATTCCATCTCGGAGAAGTGAAAAAACATCAGCCTGAAGTCTGTGCTCGACATCCGAGTGCGGCCTTCGTCTTACAGTTGCAACGCGACTGTGAAAACAGACAAATCATCAAAAAAAATCGAAGAGATGCTCGCAATGGCCTGTCACGCTCACCGACAGTGTACCAGCTTGCATCCGTCAACTTGCTTATCATGCCCTCTTGCAGAGTGCCATCCGACATCCTGATTTCCACTGCAGCGCCGATCTGGAATCGTCGGCAGGCACAGGACACACGTCTTTAGTCAATTATACATTGCGTACGTACACGTACGTACACCTGAGTCGGGCGAGGCTGCCGTCTGTGTTGCCTCGAGCTGTCAACAACGCGGGCGTCGCGTTTCTCTCCGGCCTGACTCTCGCCACGACTCCCAGGTTCACACTGAGTCGAATGCGCACGCGATCTGTGCATGAGCGCATGCCCATACACACAAGGCGAGATAGCACAGCAGGAGGCACAGGCGGTGCAGCTGCCAGTCACCGCAGTCAGGCGACCTCTAACGCCTGAGTCTGTCGTGTGGCCTCCTGCAAGCGAGCCTTCGGCAAGTTACAAAGCTTCACGGTGCATATGGCTCGGCACAGGCACTTTGGTGAATCACCGCCGCTTAGTGGCGAATGGTTGTTGTTGTTAGACCGACACACGTACGTGTGTAATTATCAACGTACACGTGAATATGTACACATGCAACCCTTATGTCAATCTGTCGCTGTAAGATGGTCTGCCTGCGCCCTGTGATCCATGAGGGTTATCCTAACATAATTCACCACAATAGTTAGCTTGGCAGGGCGGCACAGTTGTAGCATCACCGCCAGGAAGACAAAGTCGGCCAGGCGTGGTGTTGGCAACCCACCCCCTCGCGTGCTGCGCTGGGCCTTTGTAGGCGCTCGCTGTCAGCACTTGACTCCACAGTCTGTTAGGGCTACACGACGGACCTTTGTCTTTACGATATCAAGGGACCCACCCGGAGGCATCCTTTTATTTGGTCGTCCTGCACAACGTGGGACGAGGAGTCCTGCTTGAAAAGGACCTGGGAAGAAAAAAAAAGTCGCACAGAAAGAAGACTCACAACTCTGCAGCAGTGAAAGTCCGCAGTGAAGAAACCCCAGCGATTTGACACTTCCGAATTTGTGAGACGAAACGCGTTCGGATAATACATTAGTAATGCCGGCAGGTGTGCTTGCGCTGCCATCATAACAACAAGTTGGCAAATTGTCTTTTACAATTTATAAACAGGTATAAATAATAAGTGTGTTGTTATCTGCACAGAAAAGTGTTGAGCGGCGCTACGGTTATTGGCGCAGTGCAGCATCAGCACAGCAATACAAGTTTAATTCCCATCCACGAGTGACACCAGTGGCGTGTGATATTCAAACCAGCCCTGTTGTTTAACCCCCCCCCCCACGAACCTGCACTCACCAGCATGGGGGACGTGCGGTTAAACAACCCCCATGACCGACATGGCGTACATCGGAAAGACCTTCGTTCAGCAGCGGATTGGCAAAGGCTTGAAATTTTTACGACTGCTCCAGCTCTCTGCCTGTTGGCCCAACTTCTTCCCCGTTAGCACTTCCTCCAAAGGCTACGTACCCACTCACTGGGCACTTACCATTTGCAAGCGGCATTTAAAAAAAAAAAGATCGTGGCAGTCACATTCTGAACGGACACGTATCGCCCGTCATTCATCATCCGCCTGAAGTGAAGGTAAATAAATGCGTAGCGATCGCCTGAGATTTATGTAATGAGCGTCCCTGTATCCTTCAGATGTCTTCAAATAACAAAAAATAATTCACAATTCTAAGCACCTGTCACCCAAGAATTACAGGGTCCTGTACATAGCTGGGATAAAAATAAATATGTAAATGGTTAAAAAGGTGGATAAAGCAAAAACACTAAAATGAAGTAAAACTTTCGCTTTCAAGAGTCCATATCTTCCTTAAGGGATGATAATGCAATGGGTAACGTTCTTTCAAAATGAACCTTCAATCTTCAGAAGACAACCCAGAGTTCACATCACTAATATATGGACTAATATATGAACCATCATGAAGTATAAAGCAAAAACATCTTGAGACTAAGTGATGCTTTTCAAAGTAAAGCAGTGTGTTTAGTTTGTTAAAGCAGTTTAGGAGGTAAAAAAGTGTGTAAATGAACACACATTTAATCTCATCTCATTATCTAAAACCGCTTAATCCTATATAGGGTCACGGTGAAGCCGGAGCCTATCCCGGAAACATAGGGCGTAAGGCAGGAATACACCCGACGACGGGACGCCGGTCCATCGCCGGGCACATTTAATCATCTATATAAAATATATGACTACTGCTATTCATTAAACAAGCCATAAGCCTTATTTAAACGCAAGGTCCTCCGCTGCGATTGTTTGACCAATTCATATTTAGGCGGTGTTTTGCTTAGGAGGAAATCTGAACGCCTGCGTAAAATACAGGGACAACACAAACAGATCCTCACAGACGGGTTCATAAGTCGCTGTACGACGTCAACCCATGATCCACTAACTCCAGCATCAAAAACAATTGATGCTGTCATACATGCAAACATCACTGCATTCATTTTCGCTGTGTACCACGACTACGGCTATGTATATAATGCGCACACAAACACACCGACTCACCTTCACTTTCACCAGTTTCTTCACACTCTTGATTTTGGCCTCGCAAAAAGCGCCCCGATACTTGGCGCTCACGTCTGTGCCCACCAAAAGGTAGGCAGGTTCATTCATTGTCTTGTCACCGAACACGGCACGGTCATGCGCGCAAACACACAGAGGGGAAGAGTAGAAACATTTATATCAGCAAACCGCCAACATTAAAATGAACAGATCGCACAAAAAAAACAAACTCATTGCTTTTCAACTGGGGTTGCATTTTAACGCTCGTGCTCTCGAAACTTTACGCGTGCGATTGAACCGCAACGAATGCTCACGTCCATGCTGAAGAGCTGAGCAGGAACAGCGTCCATTTTTAAACGCCATTTAAAAGTATTTGGATGAGAACGGACAAGGGTGTGCAAGCCATAAAGTATAACAATGGAAACATAAAGCTTTTAAAGTATTTACTCAATTAAGGTTGGGTTAACATGAACAATTATCAATAACTTCAACAGGTTTTAGTCCAGGCTGTGAATTTGTGTAATGTATTTGTGCATATTAAACTTAGAAGTTAGTGTATAATCACGAATATAATAAAAACATTATGTTGCTGTGTAAATACCACGCCATTATTGAGCATTAAAAAATGTACAAGTGTTATGAATAACAGCCAATCCACTTCTGGATGAAAGAGCACTGTTTACGCAAACAGCTGTTCATTTATTCTTAATAACATCAAACGCACCTCTTTTCTAACACTCGCTTTGCACAATACTCACACGTGTATGTGTGTGGTATTGCTAGATGAGGGATGTCAGCTGCTCTTAAGCATGACACAATAATAACAATACTTCCCACTAATATAATGTAATCCAAACATCGTCAATAATCATCATCATTATGATCATTAATGATCAAACATCATCAGCACTGCCGAATGAATGACTCCGGAAGCTGTCGCCATCACTCAAGATCCTATCGCCAGGCCGTCAGCTCCTCTTAAACATTACATCCCAATAAGTAATTATCCCACTGATAATATTAAACAAGCCACTCATGTAAAAAAAAATAAAACCTGCAGTCTATCAGACGCTTCTGTAATTAAATTATTACAAACGTAGAAACCTTTATTAAGCTGAATTCCTTAGGTTGTGGACATGTAGTGTAGATACATTCCTAACACTGGAATTTCAGCGTGTTGCCAGACGACTGTTGACACAAATTTCACAAATTGAAAAGACTCTTTCTGGCGACTGACTTTAAGTGGGGAGCAGGTGACAAAGAGAAATGCATTTCGTTTACCTTCATGCCTTTTTGCCTCAAGGTCAGGTCATTTAAAGTTGTCTTCTCGTTCCTTTATGCTAAAAATGAAATGCAACAACAAGCCCACAGAATTACGGACAACTTTGCTCATTCCGTCTTTGATTGTCATCGCGTAAGCAATTCGACAAGATTTTGCAACAACCACTGTTCTCATGGGTTTAACAAGTGTGTTCTTTTCTCTCTCTCTCTTCAAAAATCAGTAAAAGATTACACACACGGTGAAACAAAAAAACACATTCGCCTCGTGGGAATTTTTTAAAGACTAGTTATAAGGAGCGAAGGCAAACGTCAAAGTTGTACGTGTCCAAGTGTGCTGATGATTGCACCAGCGTGCCACACGCCACCTGCTTGGACAACGCAGCTCGTGTCACCCGCAGTGCCCACGCACGTGCGCGCTATG
>JAZEWT010000010.1:1986711-2001172 GCA_036362905.1 Mordacia mordax | reverse complement strand
CAAAAGTAGGGGTAATGTTAGGGCCCTTCTAAAAGGATCAAACGTAACACCTTTAAAGAACATTGTACATTATTTCAGACTGGCCGGGTAAACCAGATTATAAACGACTCATTTAAACGCATAATGTTTGCATTTACCAGACTTTCATTTACACTAGTCTCTATCTCAGTTGACGTATACCAATTAGCGATTCACTAATTAATGTGGGAGATGTGTGCTACACCTTGGGCTGCTGTTTTCTGAACTAGTTCCGAACTGTTGCGGATGGACAAATGAGACTCATTTTTTAATGAAATGGCAAGTACATGCTGATAGTCAACACTTCTGCTAATAACTATTTAGACACATAGTGTAAACCCAGTGTGCAGATAATGTAATTAAGAAAACATGCATCTTTGAAGCACTGTCCGAGTTAATATTTGTGCAACAAATTCAGTTGTAAACATTTGCATTCATTTACACTTCAAAAAAATATAGTTAAACTTCGCAATATTTCATTTAATTACGTTTCTGTTGTTCACGTGTAATGTGTATTTGGGTGCGTTTTCTACACTGAACCTGCCTTTGTAAAATTTGTATTGAATGTCACACAGAATGAATGATCAGAAATACAACGTGATTAATGCAATGCTTACAGTGTTACTTTGTTTTAACTTGTGCATCTTTGTTCACAAATAAAGCCTCCATTCTTTATGTTCTTTGCAATGACCTGTATGATTAGATGAAGGAGTTTGCTTTTTACATAGGATATGAATTACATTAAGTTATTGCTTATTTATTTATATTTTCAAGTAAGGGCTTTTTGGTGAAGTAGGTACCAAAGTTGGATTTTCGGCCAGTGATGAATGGTAGCTCGGTTTCCCCCCCTCCTTTACAACCCACACTGATGAGTGTGGTGAAGTATAATCAAACATCCTCATCCATCAGTGTATTAATAGTATTGTACACTCTTAAAGGCGTTGCAAGACGCGTGCAGACACGACCTCTTGCATTCATCACAATTTTCAAATAACGTGACTAACTCAGGACCCAGGATGATGACATGCCATATAAACACGTGGTGGCTGAATGGATAGAGGCCTAGTTATCATTATGGGGTGGACGTTTAGACAACTTTTTGTAGTTTTAATTTTTGTTTCAGCAACCTTTTTGCATGACTTGTAGCGGCATCTTGAACATTTGAACGGACACCCCAAGTAGGAAATTGTCCTTGTGGGCACCAGGTGACCGCATCTGGACTGATCATTCGATAGCAGATATATGCATGTTGAACAGATCTCAAAATCTTCTGGAGCATGAAAGGTTATCAACGTTTCGCATAACAAGGCCCACTTGGCCCACTGAAATAAAACTGACAAAGAGGAGGAATAATTGTAAACCCGTGCCTGCTTCTGTCCTTCAAACAGTAGAAATGGGTACAATCAACAGGTTAGTCATGATCATCTCATCTCATTGTCAGAAACCGCTTAGTCCTGTACAGGGTCGTGGCGAGCCGGAGCCTATCCCGGCAGACAGGGCGCAAGGCAGGGATATACCCACGATGAGTCCATCACCGGGCACTGCGGGGCAATTTAGTCTACAAGCCAATTAACCTATGCAGCAGCATGTTTTTGGACTGTGGGGGGAAACCGGAGTACCCGGCGAAAACCCACATGGACACGGGGGAGAGAACATGCAAACTCCACATAGAAAGGCACCCGAGCCGGGAATCGAACCGGGGACCTTCTTGCTGTGAAGCAGCAGCGCGACTCAACCGCGCCACCGCGCCGCACCAATCAGCAGGTGTGGTGGGGTAAAGTGTGGGTACATCCATCACTGGACACTCACTAGATCAGGGGTTCATAACCTCAGGTGTGGTGGGGTAAAGTGTGGGTACATCCATCACTCTGGACACTCCCTAGATCAGGGGTTCATAACCTCAGGTGTGGTGTGCACTCTCCAGTGGACGTTCTTCTACCCGCAGGAGTGTGAGCGGGACATTGCAGGACTGAATAATGAAGCTACGACTTCACACTTGCTCTGAGTTTATTTACCTATTCGTTTTGTGCGTTGTTGCTTTGGTCAGTGAGAATGTTTGCTGGATCGCAGGAATCCCGCATCTAGAGCTTGCAAGCTCACTGAGTACTTTCTGCTGTATGAATAATCATCTATCGATATTTGTGTTAGAGACCAGGAGCCAGTGTTAGAGATAGACAGTTTTAAAGATAGGAGCCCGTGTTTGAGATAGGAGCCAGTGTTGGAGATATGACCCAGTGTTAGACAGGAGTCAGTATTAAAGATAGGAACCAGTGGTAGAGATAGGAGCCAGTGTTAGAGATGGGACCCAGTATTGGAGATATGACCCAGTGTTAGATAGGAACCGGTGTTAGAGATAGGAGGCAGTGTTAGCGATAGGACCCAGTGTTAAGAGATAGGACCCAGTGTTAGAGATAGAACCCAGTGTTAGAGATAGGAGGCAGTGTTAGAGATATGAGCCAGTGTTAGAGATAGGAACCAATGTAGAGATAGGAGCCAGTATTAGAGATAGGAACCAGTGTAAGAGATAGGAGCCAGTATTAGAGATAGGAGCCAGTGTTAGAGATAGGAGTCAGAGTTAGAGATAGAACCCAGTGTTGGAGATATGACCCAGTGTTAGAGATAGGAGGCAGTATTAGAGATAGGAGTCAGTGTTAGAGATAGAACCCAGTGTTGGAGATATGACCCAGTGTTAGAGATAGGAGCTAGTGTTAGGGATAGGAGTCGGTGTTAGAGATAGGACCCAGTGTTAGAGATAGGAGCCAGTATTAGAGATAGGAGCCAGTGTTAGAGATAGGAGTCAGT
The DNA here is from genome assembly GCA_036362905.1 of Mordacia mordax. Taxonomy (NCBI): domain Eukaryota; kingdom Metazoa; phylum Chordata; class Hyperoartia; order Petromyzontiformes; family Petromyzontidae; genus Mordacia; species Mordacia mordax. Next base: position 1,998,352 of record JAZEWT010000010.1, on the reverse strand, counting down.
GTTAGAGATAGGACCCAGTGTTATAGATAGCAATTTGAAATCTAACCAGGTACTGTATCTACCTTTCACTGTTACGTAATGCAGTCGCCTATGCAGTCTATGTATTGTAGAGGCTCTCGGCGCCTATGCGCTCTATGATATTTAAGCCCGGGGCCGTTGCATCTTCCGGGTGGAAACAATCACCTGGGGCGGAACACATTATAATTATCACCGTAAAACACCACCGCGCTTTCAATTACAATAAGCGATTATAGAAAAAAGTACTCATTTTTACTCGCTCACACAATTCGCTGTGTACGATTTCGCGGCGTAGTCATATTTTTCGTTGTTAAACGCGGTGCGCGGCGGCGGCAGGAGGAGGGGAGCGGTGGCGCTGCGGTGAGGGGAGAGGAGCGGTGGCGCTGCGGTGAGGGGAGCCGCAGTGCAGGACGCGTTCGAGTGCAGACCGGCTCAGCGTGAAAACCCCTTCACCGACCTCACTGGGACCCCCCCGTCAGCCGGCGCCAACCCGCGGACGACCGGCAAGGTGAAGTATGGTCAAACAAGCCCGTCGCGGCTGACACCGCGTCTGGGCGGGCTGGGAGGAGGCCTACATCCAGCAGTGGATTGACAAGCGGGCAATACACGTGTCAGTGTTAACCTTTAACGGCGAGAGGAACTGCGCAGCGCACGCACGTCGACTAAGTACTACTACAGCAATACCATGCTCGTTCTGTGTTGAGTTTGCGAGCTCCTCTCCCCGTGTCAACGTGGGGTTATTCGCCGGGTACTCCGGTTTCCTCCCACCTTGGCTAATTGGCCTGCGGAATCAAATGGGCCTCCGTACCCGGCGATGTACTGGCGTCCCATCCTAGGTATAGTAGCGCCGCCTTACGCCCTCTGTCTGCCGGGATAGGCTCCGGTCCCCCGCGACAGGGTTTAGGATTAAGCGGGTACTGATAATGATGATGATGATTACAAAACGTGCAGTTGTCAAAGTTCTAACTTGCAACGTTGTTATACATACAAAGCAACATACGTTATAGCGGTTAAATATACTCGTTCCATAGGCTTGCAAGTTTAAGCCAGACCACGGCAGCTGGTGATGGAGGCCCTCAAGACAGCAGTGGATCGACCATGGCTCATGATGTTATCCTTTAGCAGAAGCCTTTACGCGGAGCGACTTACATCATTGCAGAGGTGTAACGTGGACATTACAGAGGGCCGAGGGGAAGGTAGCCACGCAGTCAGCCGGCGCCAACACGTGGCCAGACGGCGCCTTCTATATATCGTGATGTTATGGGAGGAAACCGGAGAACCCGGAGGAAAACCCATGCACAGCAGGGGGAGAGAACGCAGAAACTCCACACGAAAACAACGCCCTAAGCGGGAATCGAACCTCCTCAGGCAGGGCTGTCTTTCTGTGAGGCCCAGATGTTACCACTGCATAGACACCCAAATGCTGAGTTTCAAAATGCATATCCTCGATACCATACTTCATGACTGTCATCACATACCTTTGTCAAGCCACTTCTGGATGAGAGACTTCCTTCCCTACCATGTAAGGTCATTCATTGGAGGTTATTTGACCATACTTCACCACGCTGGTCAGTGCCGGCTGGCGAAGGCAGGAGGTTTTGCCGCACCGCCACCCAAAAGGACCACAGCGTAATGCATCACCGCGTTGGCGTATTGCAAGCTAGCACGTATGGTTGTCACCCATTCAAGCACTTAACGAGGCTCAAACCTGCCAAACGCCCGAGATCTGACGAGATGGAGCGAATTGGTCATAATCTATGATCTCGAGACGATGGAGTTGTGCTGTTGTTACAGGGCGATGGACGAGGTGCCGGAAGATGTCGTTGGAAGGCGAGTTTGCTGCGATGGAGACTACGGCAGCGTGCGTTTTGCCGGCGAGGTGCCTCCCACAAAGGGTATGGATCCCTTTTCCGTCGCCCATTTCATGCCCACATGCATCGCTCATCTCATCTCATCTCATTATCTGAAACCGCTTAATCCTATATATAGGGTCACGGTGAAGCCGGAGCCTATCCCGGAAACATCGCTCCTCCCATCCCTTATCCGTTCGCCCTGGCTTCGTCTGTCAGACCGCTGTCCCGAGCTAGAGTTGCCACCTAGAAGGAACAATAATACAGGACATATCGTGAGGGTTAAACTGCGTGAGCAATGGACGGAACCCGGACTTTGACTAAAGCTTGCTCGGTGAAAACGTATACATTTCCCCGCAGTACAGCTGCCTCCTCATAAGGAAGGCTGATCCCAAGATTTCCAGAACAGGTGGCAACCCTGTCACGAGCTCAGAGCTGGCCAACCCACACCCTAAAACCTTGTTTACTACAGTCCGTGGCCCATCGGTCTCCATAGCAGTAGTTCATTCTGACTGCTTTGTCCTGGATTTGGCCCAGGACTTGTGTCCCCAGAACATACCTTGATATTGCCACTTATTTACATGGTGTTGAGATGTGCTTGTATTCAGATACTTTATGAGTTAATATCATTATTATTGTACGAATGTAGGATTTTACAGCTTGATGTGTGATGCGAATTGCTGTCCAAAGCTGTTCTTTCGGGATTGCCGTATCGAGTGTTCCCTCTCCTTCCTGATGTTTCACCTCCCAAGGTTGGAGGAATCTGAAGAGAGAGGTGAGTGATCGGCAGAGCTATCCCGCAAGAACAGCTTTGGAAAGCTATTGTTATTGTTACAGTATTGTACGTTGGTTGAGAGGCATGGTTCGTGATGTTCGGTGTGGTTTGTGGACAGGACTATGGCTGGGTGTGGAGTGGGACGATCCGGAGAGGGGCAAACACGACGGGAGCCACGGCGGTGTGCGTTACTTTGACTGCCAGTGAGGAAGGACCCGGGTCCCGCACAACATTGATGCATCAGAGCACTGGGAAGCGCTCTTAATAACTGCTCCTTCAGGAGAACTGTGTCGAACGTTTTTCCTGTCTTTTTTGCTTATCCCTCCCACTGTAACTTGCTTATGACTCCCCGCTGGATAACTGTTAAGAAGAACTACGTGGCTCAGCGGTTCTTTCCAGCTTAAATAAAAACTGACTTGACTTTTTTCGACACGGCTATCACAACAAAGCAGCATCAGGCCGTAACAAATCAGCACCAATAACTCAGACCAATGCTCAGTATCAACGTTGCCAGTGTTCCCATTATATATGCATTTCTATATTTCTGGTGAACAAAATGTTTATTATGGTGGGTTAGAATTTGTAACTCTTGATGAGACGTTGATTTCACCTTGGTTTAAGTTAATCTCATCTCATCTCATTGTCAGAAACCGCTTCGTCCTGTACAGTGTCGCAGTGAGCCGGAGCCTATCCCGGCAGACACAGGGCGCAAATAATTTGAAATAAATTTGTGGCCTAACAGAGACGGCAGAGTGCAAACGAAATACTGGAAGTGCATTTTGGTGGTTGCATTCTGAGCAATAGGAAATAGAACTTTTTTCCACAAAACACAAATGAGTTGGGGTGGCACGGTGGCCCAGTAGGTAGTGCTGTCGCCTCGCAGCAAGAAGGTCCCGGGTTCGAGTCTCGGCACGGGTGCCTTTCTGTGTGGAGTTTGCATGTTCTCTCCCCGTGTCCGCGTGGGTTTTCGCCGGGCACTCCGGTTTCCTCCCACAGTCCAAAAAAACATGCCGCTGCATAGGTTAACTGGCTTGCAGACTAAATCGCCCTCAGTGCCCGGTGATGGACTGGCGTCCCATTGCGGGTATATGCTTGTCTTGCGCCCTTTGTCTGCCGGGATAGGCTCCGGCTCACCACGACCCTGTGCAGGACTAAGCGGTTTCTGACAATGAGATGAGAAGATGAGACAAATGAGCTGGCGAGGTTTGCCAGCAACACGTGCACAGACTGAACACCGACAATCGAGCACGTCTGCGCACAGTCATCTTGCGCCGCGTCATTCACAGACACCCGAAGGGAGGCTCGTTCATCCGGCCCAAGAAGGCAGACCTCGGGGTGCCATTGCTCTCAGCCATGGAGAAGAGGTACTCACGGCTACAGGACATCGGAGAAGACCTTCCGGAGTACACGTTCTCCACGGGCCTCGGTGCGCAGACGATTTCCGTGAAGCTAGTGGGAATGGATAAGAGCTTTCAGGAACAGCGGTGAGTGAGGCTCTCACAAGTGGCTGCGACTGATGAAACCTTCGTACGTTCAACACGGCGTGACAACGTGGTGTGATGATGCGATGATTGTAATGTGCTGTATGTTGCTTGCCAGCACAGGTGCCTTATGATGGTGAACTTGTCTCAACTCGGGGTGAGCAGTGCTGGCCCAGCCAATGCCATTCGAGAAGCATGCCCCAGTATCCTTGGCTCTTTGGTCAATGCCGCGAGAATTTATGCTAATCTAAAGTCCATTATCAAACCGCCACCGGATGTAAAACTTCACCATGCTCTGTCGGTCACGGAGGTTGTTTTGAGCATACTTCACCACGAGGAGTAAGTGCTGGTTGTTGAAGAGGGGCGGGGTGACAGATATCGCTAGCCACTGATTATCTTTGTTGCTGGGAACTGAACTTCTGTCAGCGAGGTCATAGCACATTGCAATGACTGCTACCATTCTACATTTACCTTGGCCATATATGGAGAGACAGTGTTTCAGAACTGTGTATGGTTGGGAGCATTGAAACCCATTTCACACAGTCTAGCCGTTTACATGAATGAATAAAATGTATTTTCGTTGAGAACAGAAGAAAATTGAGAACGCAAAATCACAAAGACATGATGACCTTTCCAGTCATGTGCACAGTTTCATCCTGATGTGATTCTGGAAGCTTCTGGTTTTTTGTCCTTCACGGAATGAAATCAGACATCAAAGAGCTGAACCTCTCGCTAAGTTTATTGCATTCGTGGCAAGAGGTGGCCCTCATCGCGGAGCAGCTGTGCAACCTCTCGATCCTCATCCTCGGGTGAACTTGCACGCATTCGTCTGCTCAGCTGGGTTGTTGAAATATACAGGAGGTCCTCGCCCTCACGGGGTTGCGTCCACGGGAAAACCTGTTCGGCAAACGTGCGACCTTAGGCAGATCTGTGAATGGAAATACGAAGGCAGCCAGGTTTTCCTGTAAATTCACCTTGGATAAGGGCGACTGCTTAATAATAATAGTTATGACACTCGATAAGGCTTTAATTTGCTGAGCTTAAATCACAGATTGGGCGGTGATGCGTGCACCTGCACTCAATTGCCTGACCGACCCCACCAGTAGCGTATAGTGTTGCTAATGACCCTATCATGTGAAATAACAAGGCATTCACACATGCTTGCTTTTGCGTACCGGCGAGTACATATACTGTCACGTCTCAATCCAATAAGATTTAAAAAAACAACCGATATTTTACATTAAATTGTTTTGCGCATGTGGTTTGTAACTCAATTGATATAATGATACACACAGGATAATCACAAGTATACATCTAATACCCCTCCACAGAAGCCTTCAATGAGTCTTCAGACTTTTTCAGGAGGGTTCTGTGTGAGATGTTTGGTAAACTTCTTCAGCAGAGCTGAATTATGGCAGTATCTACCTTTGTAATGATGTAGGTTTTCACGGCTCGATCCACGATGATTGCTTCGAAAAGCTGCTGTCTCGGGACAGCCGCGTCGATCGCTTCCTCTCTTCACCTCGCGACGTTTCGCCTCGTGCATTAGAGGCATCCTCAGGCGCAGTGTTCGTGTGTCGTGTGTGACTCCTGTTTACTTATATATATTATTTACATATAAATAGGAGTCCCGAGAGAGCAGCAGCTTTTCGTATCTACCATTGCTTTTCCCCAAATGGTCATTTCAACAAGTCCCGTGTGTTCTATATAACACAATTCCTTAACAGGTTGGGTCGCTGCATGCGTTAGTGGTACGTAATGAATGAATATACATTTGCTCTGTACGTGTGTGGCGTGCAGCAAAAATCGTCTCCGCATTCCCGAGACACCCGGCTCACTGTCTCACTGCTTCTCCCAGCTGACAGTCCTGGTCCTAAACTCCTGCTGCTTAACATGGTCGCAGGTGAGATATACATGTAGGTGCATGCACAGGCATTTGCCTGTATGTGCTGCTTCACGTCCACCACTGCTGTTACGTAAACTGTGACAGCTTAGCCGTATTGTTATTGTGGAACGTTCCGACAAATATACGGTTGCCTGTGTTCCATGTGTATGTGTGTGTGTGGGTGGTGTTGGTAGGTACTGGTGTGTGCCGAAATGTGGCCAAATGTGGAGCAACTCGAGTTGATGAAGAACAATATTACTACTCTGGAGAGGTAAGAAATTGTAAACACAGTATACTATTCACGGACTTAGCGCCTCCACACTCAAACTGTGAAGAGGGGTAGATATGAATTGCTTTACGTGGGACTATACCTATCGTCGATGAAATTCATTTTTGGGTCAGGTCATGTAGAAAATTACAAAATTGTGTCGTTTAACCCTCCACCACCCAACACAGCTAATCAGTAAGGGGTTGTCACACAAACATAAAACGCGTCAATTCCTTTACTATCTCAGCACACCGGTCTGTTGAAAAGTCTGCCGGGATAGGGTTCGGCTCACCGCGACCCTGTACAGGACTAAGCGGCTTCTGACAGTGAGATGAGATATTGGTCACGAAAGCCTTCGTATTAAATACCTACCGCATTGCTTGTGCGATGTGCAGGCCGGAGGGCGTTCTGCAGGCCTTGCGCAGCTTGAATTTGGAAGGGAACTGCCTGGAGAGCAGCGAGCAGATCAACCACATCGCGATGCTGCCAAGGTGGGCCAACACGCATCACTCCAGTTGCAATGAAGAGGATGTGTAGGCAGAAGTGTACGAGCGGAATGATATATATTGTCGCCGCTTAGTTTATGAACACTGCATGATAACGTAAAGTATACCGTAACTTAACACTTCTGGCTGTGATCCGTCTTTGCGTTGATGAAGAAACATACTAGACTTGGCCAAGATTAGTATTTTAGCAAAACATTAATTTGATGGGTGAATGTAGTAACAAGAATGATCTTAGCATTCACGAGACACTTCAGCCTTTGTCAACAGCCCTTCTTTTTGACCCTAATGAAGGGTCGTTGCCCACACAAATACCCTGTTTTATGTATTTTTTTTTCTAATGTTCAGAATGAATGTGCTGTGCCGATCAACAAAATAAGAGTAGGGTTCAAACTGAGAACTATCATTTCCTTGTCTAAATGGGCAGCGTAAACGATTAGTGGCTGCAGAGGTTGTGTTGGGCAATTTACAGAATCGTCTCTTTGAGATTATGCCGACGGCTGCCGCTGATGATTCCCAGTAATTGCCATCCTGACCTCTGCCTGCTCTCCACTGCAGCCTGGAATCGCTGCAGCTGAATGACTGTGGCTTGACTCGCGTTCACTTTGATGACGTCCAGTACGGTCAGTCTGTATAAAACGTGGTGATTACACATTCTCTCCCCGCGTTCGCTTGAATTTTCGCCGGGCACTCCGTTTTCCTCCCATAGTTTGGTTTATTGTCCCGCTGACTCAATTACCCCATGTGCTGAGATGTTGTAGTTTTGCTTGCTCCTCCCCACTGGACAACTCTTGAAAAGAGCTAGATAGCTCAACCGTTCCTTCCAGCTGAAATAAAAACTAACCGACTGGCTGTCGATAATTCAGTCAACATGTTATTATTTTTGGTCTAAGTCTTGTTGGGGAAAACTTGCAGAATTTCAGTGACGTTTTAGCTTTGATTTAATTTTTCTGGTAAAATGAACAAGAATTGTTCCTTCCCACTGTGGTTAATGAAGGGGGCAGTGTTTATATGACTACATTACCGTTACATAATGCTTTTTCTACATTTATTTTTCTTGTTTTGACATTGTAGGCTGCCACACAAGTATGTTCCCCAAGCTGAAGTTCGTATCCCTCTACAAAAATCAGATTTCAGAGGTACATTCCTTTCATTCTGATACAGCACTTAGATCTTCTGCAAAGCACACCACACTACGACGTGCATACACGTGTAAAGTTTACTTTTATGCACAATTTAAACTCATTTGTGTCTTGATCGCATGCTTGTAGTCACAAATAAACCATGCGTTCCGCAAGTGTTGCTTAGTAGGGGTGCCTATTTATTCATGTTCATTACACATTGCGTGAGGCGACAGCAAAGCTTCCACAAGAACAATGCTACTATCATTAACTAGTGATATGATATTGGTGTCGAAAACCGACACATACTCCTATTTAAATGCACAATCATACCACCCCACGCACACAAAAAATCCGCTCTCATCAAAATTCTCATCGGGTAAAATTAATATCTGATGATGAAAGCTATTTAGTCCTGTCCTGCTGAATATATGTTCAGCCTTGTTTTATTTTTGCACCAGGAACCATGAGAAAGGTAATTTCGTTCCTCTATAAGCTTAAAATTGTATACGGATGCGATGACAATGAAGGTAGGAGGAGCGATCGACGTGGCTATCCTGAAAGAGCAGCTTAGGTAAGCAATCATCAACGACATTGAAGTTCATCTATCTGTCTAAACATTTAAGGAAAGCATTATAACTTAACAATTATAACGCTCAAATTAATAGAGCTCTTCATGCAATATAGTACGAAGGGTGAAATTAATAATGCAGTGAAAACAATTTAACGACGATACATTCCAGGAGTGACTTATAAACTAGCCAGAAGTCTCGAAAAACTAAACTAGAGTAAAATTTAGCACAGCGCAAAGAAGAGAGACACTTTTAATTAGCGCCAAAGACAAGTTACCAAAGGTCTCCACAGAGGGTGTCTATAGCAATACCAGCTGAATAGCTACAATGGCCATCTGGTACAAGGTACCGCAGTATTCGGGACAGACCTACCAGACCCTGCAACAGTTTCTTCCTCCAAGCCATCAGGCTCCTCAAATCCATGCTACCCTGCCCCTCTTCATCATAACCAGCAGTGCACAGACGCTGCACTCCCCAAACGCATGCATACCTGCACTGGCCACTTCACTCTACTGTATGTAGTCTATATCATCCGCGTGTTTCCTTCTGCTCTGTTGAAATGTGGATTCAGCCTTCTTTTGTTTTTGCACTGGGACCACGAGAAACGTAATTTCCTTCCCCTGTATACTATAATTGTATACGGATGGGATGACAGGTTATCTAACTTGTAACACCTCTATAATAAACCATTAACATAATGTTTAATAATTCATGCTAATATATTATCCCCTCTGGATCCTTGCACAAGTAGGCACACTGATGACATCGGAACCTCCCTATATATAGAGACCCATAATCCGAAAAACATTTCCAGAACCTCTGGTCCCAAATTGGCGCGAGTACCTAATGACGCTGATTGCAATTATCAGCGAAAAGTCGTATTTCATTGTAAGTGTTGTGGGTTTGCTCTCCAACACACCGGTGTGCTTAGAGATCAAATAATTGACACATTCTGCTCACGTGACAAACCTTACTGATTGGTTGTGTCGGGCGGAGGTGGGTTTACGACACTTATATTTGTTATGCGACCTAGCGCAAAAAGGGATTTTATGGAAGACATTGCAGGGCTGCACCTTTGACCCCCAATTATTCCGTTTGCATCTAATGCCAGTATTCCATTTACCCGCTACTTCTTCCCAACTCCCGGCATTCTGTTCCTTCCCGTGCCTCCACGCCCTTGTGCCACAACCTGTTCAGTGGAGCTCCGTGAATGAGCTGGACAAGCTGCAGGGCCTGGAGGAGATGAACCTGAGTCTGGAATCCCTTGTGACACCCGACGTCAATCCAAGCACGGTTCGGCAGATCATAATCGCCAAGATCGCACGTCTGCGGGTGCTCAATCACTGCCAGGTTCTTATTTTATTACTTTAATGTTGATATTATCTTGGTAACGATAACTGTTGTACAGATTTGGCAAGTGTGATAGTTTGGGACGGGAGAAGCGTGCGCAGGACGGCAGACTTTACTGATGGAAATCCACTGCTATTTATTAATCCACACTGTGGCAATCAAGTGGATCGTTTGACCGTACCTTACCACGTGTGTTCAGAGTGGGTTGGTGAAGGGAGGGATGCAAAGGGCTGGTGCCGCTATCACTCGTAAGTGGTGGCCAGGATTCTTACGCAGTTCATCAGATTTATGGCGCAGCGCGTGACCCATCGTCGTCACCCGTGCAACCGGAAGGCAGGTTACAGAAACGGAGAGCATCCATATCGGTTAATACAGCTCCATGTATGAGAATCGCTTCCCAAAGCTGTGCTTGCACGTGAGCTGAGTCGTGAGGTGCTACTCACTAACAGTGCTTGACCCTTCAATGTGTTTAAAACAATACGCGGGGGATCGTTGTATTTTCTTTGCGATGCGTGCCTGGGTTCAGGTGTGCAGAGAGGAGCGGCGTGGGGCAGACCTTGACTACTTGAAGCGCTATGGCCTGGAGTGGATCAAAGCCGGTGGCCGCCAGAATGGAGAGCTGGGAATTACCAGCGCAGAATTCATGGCCGCTCACCCACGTTACGCGGCACTCGTGCACAGTGAGACATAATAATAGTTTTATATATTCATATAGAACCTTCAACCCAGTCGTACCAGTGTGCTGCATAATCTTTTGTCTAAGTACCTGATGAAGCTTACTGCAATTACCATTTTAAATTGCGGGTTTCCTTTCCAACATACCGTTGTGGTGAATTAGTAAAGAATTGACTTGTTATGTTCACGTGACAAAACCTTACAGATTGGCCGTGTTGGGTGGAGGTGGGTTTAAGGCACTTGGTTTTTGTCCAAGATTGCATTATGCTGCAGGTACAACGAGAGGGTGGCACGGTGGCCTAGTGGGTAGCGCTGTCGCCTCACAGCAAGAAGGTCCCGGGTTCGAATCTCGGCTTGGGTGCCTTTCTGTGTGGAATTTGCATGTTCTCCCCGTGTCCGTGTGGGTTTTTGCCGGGCACTCCGGTTTCCTCCCACAGTCTGAAGAACATGTTGCTGCATAGGTTAATTGGCTTGCAGACTAAATTGCCCGCAGTGCCCGGTGATGGATTGGCGTCCCATCGTGCGTATATCCCTGCCTTGCACCTTGTGTCTGCCGGGATAGGCTCCGGCTCACCGCGACCCTGTAGAGGACGAAGCGGTTTTTGACAATGAGATGAGATGAGATGGTCGGACGGCAGTCTGCAACGACCAGACCGTGACCGTTCAGGGCAGCGTGAGCTTTGTGACTTTAAAACGTTTTGACTTTTTCTCTTTCGAAGAGTACGGAGCACCGGAAGACTCGGAGCTTAAAAAGCAAAGCCTCACTTTGAAGAGCAATCTTATTGGTGAGCCAACAGACTTATACATTGATTGATTCATAGTGTGCTGCAGAACCCCCTCTTAAAGACCCCGTTACCAACTTATCGCCTAACGACGGACTTTCATCGAGCCCAATGTGTTCGCAAATAATTTTTCATACATAACTTCGGAATGCACTTGTGTGGGGGTCAATTCTTATCATTAATTATAATTTTGCAGATGCCCTTATGCAGGGCAACTTACATCTTCACGCACGTACCTATTTATAAAAAATACAAATTCTCTCAGTTACCCAACATTTCAAAGTATCAAAGTGCTATTGTCAGACTCGTAGGTAAAGATTGTACAGATACGTCTTTGGTAGTTTCCGAAATAACGTAGCTC
>JAZEWT010000010.1:1967699-1980182 GCA_036362905.1 Mordacia mordax | reverse complement strand
TGGGGGTGTGGTGTGGTGTGGGGGGCGTGGGGGTGTGGTGTGCACAGCTGCAGTTACCTGCCCCACCAGAGGTGTGGTGTGCGGTCGTATCCGCGCTGCTCCGCGCTGCTCAGCACCTCCTCGACGTCCACGTAGCTGTCGTCGTCCGACTTCAGCAGCAGGCCGAAGTCGAGGGAAGCCGCGGCCCTGGAGCGACGGGAAACGCCGCGCGCGCGCGCGCGGTTCAACGGGAGGAACGTCCGACCACCGCGGGCGGCGGCCAAGAGTCCGCGGCGGCCCCCACGCCGTTCGCGATTGGCGCCACAAAGTCATCATCGCCCGATGGCCGTGTTGCGGGAATCGAACTCGGGTTGCCTGGTGCGCAGCGCAGAACGCTCACCGCTGCTCTGCTGCTGCATACGTTAACTGGCTCGCAGTTTAATTGCCCGCAGTGCCCGGTGATGGACTGGCGACCCATCGTGGGTATATCCCTGCCTCGCGCCCTGTGTCTGCCGGGATAGGCTCTGGCTCACCGCGAGCCTATCCCTGCCTGCGCCCTGTGTCTGCCGGGATAGGCTCCGGCTCACCGCGAGCCTGTACAGGACTAAGCGGTTTCTGACAATGAGATGAGATCAACTACGATAAACTACGCGACGAGGTGAGGACGGACGAGGTGAGGACAGACGAGGTGAGGACTGACGAGGTGAGGACGGACGACGAGGTGAGGACTGATGACGCGCCGACGACGTGTGGATGACGCGAGAATGGACAGGTGACGCGCGGAAAGCACGCCTGCGCCGTGCGCGGACGGGTGACGGGTGACGGCGCGCGCGGCACCACCAGCGGGAGACGAGCAGCATCTTGGCGGGCAGGCTGCGGTAGACGTCGGTGACGTTCACCAGCACGAGGTCGCCGTGCCGCGCCGCCTCGTCGCGCAGCCCGGCCGCCTCGCGGCGCATCCGCTCGGCCCACTCGGCGCTCCGGCGCTCCCGGCCGGACACGTGGGCCGCCAGCGAGGCGCCGTCTGGACGCAGGCCGCACCGCGACGGAAGAGACGGACGCGCGGGTCGGCGCGCGCACGCACGCACGCGCGCACACGCGGCCCATATACCAGGTGGGCCAGAAATAACTGATACGTTTCATGGTTACGGAAATACAAATGTGTCAGATTTTTGTGGCCCACCCGCTATTCTGCAGCAAGGCTTTGTACATCTGTGTGTCGAATACCAGGCTCGAATCCTTCATAGGCACAAATTAGATCTGCACACCACCAAAGCTTTTGATGTCCATTTCAGTTTTACTTTTGTGAGAATAATTGTTTCACGAAACTGTTCAGTTCATGCAACACATCTGAACATGAAACGGGAAATTTAGATTCAACGAAGCCAAGTTGACGCGCTTCAGATTACCAAGTGATAGAGAAGAGCCCTTCGTGGATGGTTCCCCAAACGTGGTGAAGGGGTTCCTAAGCTCCAATGAACCCCAAAGACATCTCACATGTTGTCTAGCGCTCCTGCTAGGGCCTCCCTTGGGCGAACAGGTCTGGAGTCTAGCGCTCCGTCTAGGGTCTCCTTTCGTGAACAGGTCTGGAGGAGGATCCAGACACAAAAAAAACGATAAAAAAAACCCTTCGACTAACGGAGGCTGACGTTACGAATGGCGTCCGGCCGTAATTTTCTGCTCCAATAACCCCTGCAACTGCGAGACAACGGGCCAACTCGGGCCAACCTGAGTCAACCCGGGTCAACCCGGGTGAAACCTGGATAACGACCGCTTAAAACGGCAACAGCGACGGAGATGAAAGTTCGCGCGCAGGCAGACGCGCGGCGCCCGCCCCAAACGCCACCCGACGGCGTCTTTGCCGCTCACCTTGAATGACGTAGGTGAAGGAACCCGCGATGACCACTCGTTCCTGTCTGAACTCCGGGAAGTCGTCCCCAATCTCTCCGTAGCGACCCGTCTGGCCAGCACATCCGTCACACGCGCTCATTCGCGCTAATCGTCCATTAAACATCGGGCACCGCAGGTAATCGAGGCGGATCTCCTAGTCCAGGGGTCGCCCTTCATAAGCGCATTGAGCGGAGGGGGAGTTTGATTAAGAGGCGTTCTGTAATTCAATAAAGGTAGCTTGGTTTATTCAAGCGCACGCGGCGACGCGCCGGTTATTGATGACCGCGCTTTATTTGGCGGGGCCCGAATTGATCGGGCCCTTGCGCGGGCGATAACGCGACCACGATCATCCGCAAATATCGGCCCTCGCTGACGCAATCCTTCACCGCGACTGTAACAATTAATAATGTGTTACGTTTACACGGCAGCGCCTTGCACCCAGGTGCTGCTTGAAACCGCAGAGGTGGAAGGGAGGCGGCCAGGCGGTTAGCCGGAGACAACCTGCCAGACACCGCTTCCTCTATATTAAGGTGGTGTCGGCCAAACCGAAACACAGCACAGCGGGAGAACACAAACAACCCACACAGAAGGGCGCCCGCGGCAGGAATCGAACCGCCACGGACAGGCCCTCCTTTCCGTGAGCCGCAGTGGTTTCCGCCGCACTCCGATCGACAGAGGCAGCCCGGCGATTTGGCGTAAATCCTCCGGTTGCGGCGAATCATGGGGCGGCGCGGTCGGCGCGGTCGGCGCGCACCGCGGCGAACTGCAGCACGCCGCCTCCCGCGTCCAGCGCAACGTCGGAGAGAACGGTGTCCGCCGGGGAGACGCCGTCCCACACCACGGTCCCCTCGAAACCCTGCACGGCAACACCGGCAAAGATGCCCCCACGTAACCTTGACGGACTGCAGAGTCGAGCGCTGCTCGCGAGTGGGCGACCATGAAGGCCGGCGCCGCACACGGGGAGGTGGGTGTCCAGCACCGCGCCCGGCACCCCTTTGTCTCCCTAGTGGCGATGTTTGCGTACCGCCGTAGGTACTCATTTCAGGCTGAGTCGACCCAGGGGAGGCCCAGGACTGTTTCAGAAACTCATCGCTGGTGTTGTTGGCCACGAGTGGGAATCGAGACTCGAGTCGCCGCGTTAATAGCGCAGCGCGCTGACCGCTCCACCGCCGCTCCCCCACCGCTCCACCGCCGCTCCACCGCCGCACGCTACTCGCGACCGCAGCCAAGCAGACAGCCAGCCGGGTTAATGCCCAAGCTCTGCAGTCCTCTACACATACACGTGTTAAGATCTTTCCACCCAATCAGCGTTTACACGTGGCAACACCGGAGAAAGCCCGGGCGTGCGAGGGGGAACGCTCTAGCCCACTGCAGAACACGAGGAACTAATTTCGTTCCTCTCTATACTGCAATTCTGTACGGATGGGATGGCAATGACGTTTATCTATCCATCCATAAAGATGATACAGATGGAGATTGGTCCGGATCATGCGGTACCGCCTTCCCAGGCCAAGCGAGGGTACGGAACCTCAATGCCCACAGGAAGGGAACTTCACAACATCAGCTCGATCGACCTTCCCTCGCCCTCGCAGCACTGGCTTACGACGCCGGATTACTTGTGAGAACAGCTCTTCGGGGATGCTCATTTGGAATAGCCGTGTCAAGCGTTCTTCCGCTCTCCCTCGCGACGTTTCCAACCAGACGTTGGGACGCATCATCAGGCTTCTCGGAAGCGCTCACCGAGGAGCGGCGGGCGGTTATTACTGCGGGCGAGTTAACCGTGGACCACTGTTGCACCGGTATCGCCATCGGCACGCGTCAAAAGTAATACTTCACCATTTACCCAACTGGGATTGCAGGCAGCGACAACAATCGCCCCCCGCCCCCCCCAAACTCCGAAGGCTGCACCAGGTGGAGGCTGGGTGAATGAAGACAACGAACCTCACCTTGGGCAGCGTGAACTGCTGCACGGGTTTGTAGCGGCAGCCTCGCACCCCTACGCCAGGGCTCAGCGCCGCGAAGTGAGCCGCGGCCAGCACCTCCTGAGCGCGGACGCAAACCGATCCGTTAAGACTCTCCGCTCTGCCGGCCGCCTCGGTTCCACCGCCGCGCCGGTCGGCCGCGCCGGAACGTTCCGTGGGCGGCAGTCAGAGCCGCCGTCGGGCTCGAAGGCAGGCGTCCACCGGAGGTCACCGCTCACTCATGTCAATTAAATTAAGACGCTCGGCTGAGGAATAGTTTCGTCCACGGAGAACTTGCTCAATAATGACGACCCGGTAAATAATGAAACGCTGGGCCAATGCGGTGACTGTGGTGGCAGCGCAGGCGATGGTAGCAGTGGTAGTGACGGCGGTGGTGGCGGTCGTGGCAGCGCTTGCGGCGTTGGTGTTGATGGCAGTGGCGATGGTGGCTGTGGCCCGTGATCTCCTGTCGGCGAGCCTTCGATACTTCACGTGGCCTCAACGTGCATATGGCCTGGTACAAGCTCCGGAGTGACGTCACCGCCACTTGGTGGTGCATGGTGGTCGCTGCTGTTGGTAGTGATGGTTGTGGTGATAGTGGCGGTGGTGATGTTGGCGGCGGCGGCGGCGGTAGCAGGCAGTGACTTGTGGCGGTGACAGCGGTGGTACCGGCATTGCCGGTGTTGCTGGTGGCGCCGGCGGCAGCCGTGGCGGCCGATCACGAACCCTCACCCTGGTGGCCGCGTTGTGGAGCCGCACGGTGACGTTGGGGACGGCGCCGTCCGGCCGGGCGAACACGCCGAGCGCCGTAACCACGACTGGGTGGCGAACCCGGACGTCGAGCCCCAGCAGCGCTGGCCGCGCCACCTGGGCCCGCGGCACGGTGGGCGGCGGCGCAGACCCCGGCTCAGGCGGCGTCACCGCCTCGATTTCCCGCTCGACCGCTGGTCACGGAAACGTTCCGGTTGAATCATCATTCGTCGCAGACGAAGGCTCATTGCGACGCACACAGAAAGACAAAGATCCCCCATGTAGCCTCACCAGACTGTAGGGTCAAGTGCTGTTAGCGAGCACCCGCCTACGAAGGTCACATGAGGGGGTGGGTGGCCAACACCACGCACGGACGGCGATAAGTTACACACACATCGGCATACATTCACATGCGAGCGCGCGAGTTTTCTGAATGACGGAAGCGCCTGGTAACGTAAAATGTTTAGTGAATTCAAACCCAGAATCTCGGCAGTGCCGGTTCAATGCTCTGACCTCTGCGCCATTCAAATAACCACCGGAAAAAAAAAGAAAAGGAAACCTTTTATTTTTAAGCCGAGTGACGTAAGTTGGTGATAACTTACTGGGTAGAGTGATGTTGAGAAACGAGCAGGAGTACGGGTCCTCTCTGTCTTCAGGGTGAATGTCACATGCGTGGCTTCCGATCACAAACCTCGGCAGGACCCTAACAACAACAACAACTGCCATTCGCCACCAAGTGGCGGTCACGTCACCACGGCGCCTGTGCCAGGCCATATGCACCTTGAGGCACCTTGAGGACCCTACCGCACACAACCACACAAGCACCCCACCTCCGACACTGCTCCTGCAGCCGTTGCTGATTTGCCCCTTGTCGAGAAACGTTTCGGTAAAAATTCTTCTAAATATGTGGAAACTGAATTTCCTCTATCACACGCCAATTTCTTCCACATTTGAACCCAGGATCTTGGCAGTGCCAGCTCGATGTTCTGACCGATTGTGCTGCGATATTCCTTAAGGACCCTGCACCTGTCCTCTACAACACTGATGTTCTTTTGTCTTTCTTTCAATCACGCCGTGCTCGCACACCACGGATATCACTTGTAAAGTAGCTGAGCAACCGGCTTAACGGAACTCATCCGTGTTGCAAACTGAAATAAACTTAACTTAAACCTGGCTATCTCGACTGACATTATTACCTACAAACGCACGATGGATTCTAACCTCATTATGGTGGAGGTGTTTGCGACTTCCCATCAATGGAGGCTCCAGAGAAATAACGATCTGGAAACCTTCTGATTCAAAGTTGGCACCAGGACGGGTACATTTGTCCGTAAAATTGTCATCCAGTTCCCCCACCATTGGAGAAGGGGGGTATCTGGCCTACGCAGAGGGCAACCATTTAAACCAGCAGCTACAACAATAATAAGAGCAAGCCATTACCATCTCTCCGAGCGATGCGATGTGACAATCCACCGAACACCTGCACATGCCAGCCGATTTCAACGCTATTCCTGAACGCGGTGAACAAGTCATCGCTCTCGGGTGCATTTCATCCCGTTGGCTGCCAATCCATCGCCGCTCTCGAACGCGACGTCAAGCGACGACGAGAGCGGCAGAGAACGCGGCGAGGCCCACCGCTTGCTCAGCGAGGGGCTGGCCGTCACGGCCTGCAGCCAGGAGTCGCGCGCAGCCTGCCGGAGTGCCCAGTTGTCCCTGGCGGAGAGGATGGCGACGATCAGCTCGTAGCGGCAGCCCACCGCCACCCGCGCTCGTGAACCTACGCCGCTCACCCGCCAGTCGATAGATGATAGACGGACGTTTGTCATTCAAGCAGAAAATACCCAGTGAGCTTGCAAGCCCTGGATGTGGGATTCCTGAGATGCGACAAAAGTTTAAACTGACCAAAGCAAATAATATATATAAAGGCACAAGGCAACACAACGAATTTACAGCACTGCATTTTGCAAGGATGAAACCCTGATCATAATTATAAAGTAAACGCACAGTATTGCACAACACAAAAGTTCCAAAAATTATCAACATTAGTAAAGGGTTAACAACAGAGAATGCCGTGCACCAAGGTAATGGCGCAATAGGAATAAACTGAAGATTATTATTGCATAATAAAAGGAGAGTGTAGGTGCATCCGTTGAAACGACCTATCAACTTTTCAATTGCAGTCGGCACAAATTTGCTGTGGTATATAAAGCCTGAACCCAGGATATGTGGACAGTGAGGTATCTGTGTGTAATCTACACACGTGCAATATGTTCATCATTTAAACGTCAGTGACAGTTTGTCGGTCAATGTTTATTTCCTTTTCAAGGCTCTAAAAAGAACCAAAAAAGAGCATAAAAGTATCACAAAGCACGTGCTCTTATGCTTGTAACCCAAGTGGACACAAGTAATGACTATCAGATGTATAAACCTGCGAGGGCACGGTTATATTGACAGAAAATGTGCACATTGAGGGAACACTAAACACACACCAGCCGTTTGTGACGGTGGTACTGTATGTCAGCGTCATAAATAACGGAAACGTAAACGTGTCGCCTGAATTGGCGAGGCACAGCTCAACACAAGCACCGTTAACGCGGCGATAAGTCGGAAAATTCCAGGTCAAAGGCAGCGATTCTGTATTTTTCGCAAACTAATGAAACGACGCTTGGTAAGGAATCACAGTCAAAGTTTAACGTTCTGGAATCTCACTCAGATCCGGTCGATGACGTGATTTTTCAAATGGGTCGAGATCAATGTTGAGCAAAAGTAAAAGCTCACGTTGTAATAAGTTTTGCCAGAATTAAATAAAATAACAGATCGACCTAATGCAATGAGCACTGTGCGGCTTTGGAGCGTCAAATGTCACTGTAAGTCAAGCATGAACATTTACAGGCGGAGAACCCAGAGAAAAGCCAACGCACACACGAGGAGGTGATAGCGCTGACATCTTCTGGCAATATCACAACGCCTTGCCTAGAGCACCTGGCAGGCCCAGGTGCTGGGGCGTCTTCTTGTCATTTGGAGAAGGTCACAGGGACCCGGGCAAGGCCGGGTAATTCTGCTAGATGTAGTATAAACCAGGCAACTTAACTCACAGGTAAGCGCACAATTGTGCAATGTTGCATGTTACTGTTTAATTCAATGATTACGGTTAGAGTTTGTGCACAGAATGTTGCGGTAAACTTAGTTGCCCTTTGGTGTTCTGCGCTGTCACGCTGCTCTAGATTTGGGATTCCCAGGGATTCCCAGGAATCCCGAATCTAGAGCTTGCAAGCTCACTGGGTTCTTCACGCTGTGACAATACGAGGCAGGGGCGTCAATGTCTCTGATTTTGTAATGAGACTCGGGTGTTGAAGGCATCGCAGTGCACATCTCAAGCATCAATCACAGCCACCCGACACCAATCACCCCACCTCACCTCCAAATGTCAAGGTGTCCAGCAGATCGTCACGATACACCACGGCCAGGATGGAGAGCAGACAGCAGAGCAGGGGTGCCATCAGCGACATCGCTCAGGACTCGGGGGATCTTCTGTCTCGGAGGAAGGGGAAGGCGACAGTGACAAGCAGAAGGTGTTTTAACCGCAATACCCTCTCGGAAGAACCACGGCTACCCGTGTCACACCAGCACACGACACCGTGTCCACTGCAGCCCTGTGCGTCTATAATAAGGCAGCACGCGTGTGACCATTTATAGAGGTAGGGGCAGAGCGAGTGTTTATAACGAGGAGGCGAGGTGATCATGGCACACGCTGTTACTCCGCTATATGCATATTTCTTTTAACTTGTAAAGTTGTTCGCACAATGCGTGGTGGCCCAGTGGGTAGCGCTGGCTGCCTCGCAGCAACAAGTGCCCCAGTTCGATGCCCGGCTCGGGTGATGCTTTCTGCGTTGGGAGTTTGCGAGTTCTCTCCCCCGTGTCCGCGTGGGTTTCCGCCGGGTACTCCGGTTTCCTCCCACCGTCCAAACAACGCAGCTGAGAAAATTGCCCCCAGTGCCCTGCGATGGACTGGCGTCCCGTCGTGGGTATATCCCTGCCTTGCGCCCTCTGTCTGCCCGGATAGGCTCCGGCCCTCCCCTGTATAGGACTAAGCGGGTACTGATAACGATGACAATGCATTAGGAACCTGTCAGAACCTCGTCTGGTGAAGTATGGTCAAACAACTCACACTGAGCCGACAATGTTTTGCGTGAGATGAGACTCCTTCATCCAGCAGTGGATAGATTCCATGCCGATGCCGGTCTAGCCGCACGTCGCTCAGCCGTGCCGCCTTAATAGGAGCTCGCTGACATCGAAGCCGGCCGCACGTTTCAATGAAACCATCCGGAAGAGGGCCTCGTCCTCCGCACGCGTTTAGGAATCAACATCCTGGGTCACGACGTCCAGGGTCCGTGTGACCCAGGATGTTGATTTCACACTGCCTGTGCCCTGTGGATGTAGCGGCGCTTGTCCACTAGGTGTCTCTGTAGAACAAGGTGACAGCTCGATGTGCTGTTGGTCGTCATCAAGTCTCCCCGCGGTGAGCCGAAGCCTGTCCCGGCAGACACAGGGCGCAAAAGCAGGGACATGCCCACAATGGCACGCAAGTCCATCACCGGTCACTGCGGGGAATTTATAATAATAATAATAATACATTTTATTTAAAGGCGCCTTTCTGGGCACTCACGGACACCGTACATAATTAAAACACATTAAAAAGAAGCAACAATAAAAATAATATATAAATATAAAAACAATTCATATAAAAACAATTCAACGAGACAGAGCAATTTGCATCAGAATACATTTTAATAATACATTTTATTTAATTAGTCTGCGAGCCAATTAACCTATGCAGCAACATGGGTTTTTTAGACCTGGAGGAAACCGGAGTGCCCGGAGAAAACCCACGCGGACACGGGGAGAGAACTCGCAAACTCCCACACAGAAAGCAGCACCCGAGCCGAGATTCGAACCCGGGCCCTTCTTGCTGCGAGGCAGCAGCGCTGGTACCTTCTCCACAGCCGCCCCTCATATATTGTACACATATTCATAGACGCACAAATCTGACTCTGTATCGCCTCCAACAGCCCCATGGGGGAGAATCTCATCTCATCTCATTATCTGAAACCGCTTAATCCTATATAGGGTCACGGTGAGCCGGAGCCTATCCCGGAAACACAGGGCGTAAGGCAGGAATACACCCGACGACGGGACGCCGGTCCATCGCCGGGCATTGCGGGACAATTTTAGTCTGCGAGCCAATAAACCTATCCAGGAGCATGCTTTTGGACTGTGGGAGGAAACCGGAGTACCCGGCGAAAACCCACGCGGACACGGGGAGAGCATGCAAACTCCACACAGAAAGGCACCCGAGCCGAGAGATTCGAACCCGGGACCTTCTTGCTGTGAGGCGTTAGCGCTAACCACTGGGCCACCGCGCCGCCCATGTGGGAGAATGTCGCCAGCAAGCCTTGTTAGCACCGACGCGACGTGCGTTCTTTTACGCACGAGACGCGTCATGAAGACGGGCCCAGTAACACTGGCTCAATGGGTTCCCCTGGTAACACAAGCGACGCTCAGGCTAGCGGGCCGGAGCTCAGCGCACGACCAAGTCTGCCTCCTGCCACTGCCTTCGCCACCGCCACTCAGACAGGCGGACACGGGCGCCTGCCGGTCATCGTCAGCACGGCGACATGAGCCGGAGTTGCGACGACGTGCTGGGCCAGATCACAGCGCTGTTCTGCTCGCTGCCCGCCAGGGAGCAGGGAGGCGCGCTCACGCACCTCTTCCACACCTGCCAGGTGAGCTGACGCGGGCCCCAGGACGTGAAACGAGGCAGGCAAGAGCGTACGGCGTCAAGTAGCTCAAGAGGCAGAGGACTAACGATTATTGGCCAATTAACTACATTACCTTGGGTGTCTGTGCATTGGTAACATCTGCGCTCCACGGGAAGAGAGTTCTACCCGAGGCAGTTCGTTTACCATCTCGGCTACCTGTCTGTGTGGAGTTTGTGAGTTCTCCCCCGTTCTCTGCGTGTGTTTTCTCTGGATTCTCCGGTTTTCTCCCACAATAAAAACACTCTCTCATTTATTGGCCGACAGCCCCAGAGCCTACAATAGGCGGTTAGCGCTGGATGTCAGGGTGGCGGCCTCTCTCTTCCATCCCTCCCTTCCCTGCTGCGCTTCGGGGCCTTTGGATGAAAAGATGAAAAGCGCTCCTCCATAAATGTCATAAATTATCATCGTCCTCGGTGCAGCCCAACTTTTGCGCCCTGCGTCTGCCGCGATCGGCTCCGGCCCCCACCGCGACGCTGTACAGTCTCCACGCGTGGAGACTGACAGTGAATAATAGTAACAACAATTGCATTTACAGAGCGCTTCTCACCCGAGTGCCACAACGCTCTGCACAGAGCTGCGGAGAGAGAACGGCACATCGTGAAGACGATAACGAGAGCGCGCTCGGAGCGATGCGGAGCTGATCTCCCTCGCCACCTCCAACCCCCCCCCCAGCCGCAGCAGCTGCGTGAAGCCTTCGCGTCCCTCCAGCTCGCCCTCCTCGTGGACCCGGCGCGCTGTCTGCCCGCCGAGCTGGCCGAGCGAGTGCTCGCCCTCCTGGGAGCCGCCGACCTCTGCCGCCTGGCGCTCTGTAGCCGCGCGTGGAGGGAGCGGAGCAACAGCGACATGCTCTGGTGCGTGCGTGTGTGTGCGTTGTGTGCGTGTGTGTTGTGTGCGTGCGTGTTGTGTGCGTGTGTGTTGTGCGTGTGTGTTCTGTGTTGTGCGTGTGTGTTGTGTGTTTATGTTGTGTGTGTGTTGTGTGTTTATGTTGTGTGTTTATGTTGTGTGTTTATGTTGTGTGTGTGTTTATGTTGTGTGTGTTTGTGTTGTGTGTGTTTGTGTTGTGTGTGTTTATGTTGTGTTTGTGTTGTGTGCGTGCGTGTGTGTTGTGTGCGTGTGTGTGTTTATGTTGTGTGTGTGTTGTGCGTGTGCGTGTTGTGTGCGTGTGTGTTGTGTGCATGTGTGTTGTGTGCGTGTGTGTTGTGTGCGTGTGTGTTGTGTGCGTGTTGTGTGCGTGTGTGTTGTGTGCGTTGTGCGTGTTTATGTTGTGTGTTTGTGTTGTGTGTGTGTGTGTGTGCGCGTGCGTGTGTGTTGTGGTGTATGCGTGTGTGCGTGTGTGTGTGTGTGTTGTGTGTCGCGGCCAACAGCAGTGACCGATATTCTGAGCCCGTCCGCCGCTAGGTCGACTCAGCCTCAAATTCGCACCTGCTGCTGTGTGTAAACAGCGTCACTAGGGAGACAAACACGGCTGGGCTTGGTGTTGGTCACATCACCCCGTCGTGTGTCGTGCTGGCCTTTATAGGTGCTCGCTAACAGCGCTTGACCACCACTCCTTGCCACTCAACTGTCTTGCCAGTATGCCGCGCCCGACCGTGCCGGGTTACTTTCACCTCCGACCAAGCTGTGCCAGCATCACGGGACGGTGCTCACGTATTTTCGGGCCGATTCTACTGCAGCCGCACTGTCGGTGTGTCACGTCAACGAGACACACGTCGGAAACTAAGCCGGGTTGGAGCCTGGATGACCGCGAACGGGTGGCCACACAGCGCTCCCGGGCAGCGGAATGATGAGCAACAACATCCCCTGTTGTGCGGTGCTTCCACGCTTCCCGCATAGACGTGCACTTGTGTGGTTGCGCTCAGGAAGAGGCTGTGCGCGGCGGAGGGATGGCTCCACTTCGGCACGGATCAGCCTCTCGTTCAGACACGGCGTTCCCACTGCTCGGCTGCAGGTGAACGCGACCGCCCGCACCTCCATCAGCCCCGCGCAATCATCTCATCTCATCTCATTATCTGAAACCGCTTAATCCTATATAGGGTCACGGTGAGCCGGAGCCTATCCCGGAAACACAGGGCGTAAGGCAGGAA
>JAZEWT010000010.1:1901202-1929526 GCA_036362905.1 Mordacia mordax | reverse complement strand
CCGACATCGGTACAATGAGAGGCTCCTTCGCGAGCAGTTGCGCGAGCAAGCAATATCCAGGGCCGCGCCTTTTAAAAAAAACATCGTGTTTGTAATGGAAGGGAACTCATGAATTGAAGCACCGCGGGAGGCGCGTGTAGCAATGCCGCAAGCCGTCATTCGAGATCATCCACGCGGCTGTGGGGAGGCGCGCCACAGGGCTCCCTCGTGCCGGTGTCGGGATGGCGACGGGGGGAGGGATGGATCGCTGGCAGGGGGTGGACCCGTGGGTGCGAGTGAGTCACGGGACAGAAGCACGAAGCTGGCAGACAGCGCTGCTGCTGCTGCTGTTGTTGCTGCGGCTGCGTCGAGCGGTGACAGCCACGCGCTTGTTTATGCGCAGATGCGCGCGCGTGTGAGACGTGTGCCTGTGTGTGTGTGTGTGTCTGTCTGTACGTGCACCTGGCCCGGCACAGGCGCCGTTGGGACGACACTGCCACTTAGTAGCGAAGGGCAGTTGTTGTGTGTGTGTGTGGGGGGAGAGTGTAAGGAGAGGAAGACCAGAGGTTAGCTGGCTGGGCTACAAACCCGGCGACCCGAGTTCGAATCCAGCTCACGGCCAACAGCGGTGACGATTTCATAAACCGGTTCTGGGCCTCCCCTAGGTCGGCGCAGCCTCAAATGCGTACCTTGTGCGATGTGTAAACATTGCCGCTCGGGAAACATCTTCGTGTGTGTTTACGTGGCAAGAGGCGTTTATGCCTATGCGCCAGTGGTGTGCGGGCAACACGTGCTTTGCTTGCCGTGAGCTGCTGGATCGGAGAAGCATTCATGGATCGCTGCAAGCATCGCCAGCATCGCCACCAGCAGCAGTAGCGACATCGGCAATAGCAGCAGCAGCAGCAGCAGGGCACAGAGGAAGCGATGAAGAAGCATTCGCCCAGAGTAGCGCCTCTGACCGCATGCGGTGGAACAGCGCTGGCCTTAACCTACATTGACGGTAAGGGATGTGTACGAATACACGGGCCGTGTGCGTACAACGTGTGTGTGTGACGTTTCAAACGGGCGGCACGGTGGCGCAGTGGCACAGTCAGTAGCGCCGCCGCTTCACAGCAAGAAGCCCCGCTGTTCGATTCCCGACACGGGTGACTTTCAATGTGACGTTTGCAGGCTCACGGGTGTTGGTGGCTCGGTGTTGGAACTCGGTTCTTGGCCGGGTTCGCTGCGCGGTGCGGCCCACCGCTGCACCAGCGCGCCCACCGCTACACCAGCGCGCCCATCGCTGCACCAGCGCGCCCACCGCTACACCAACGCGACTCCCTCCTCCTCCTCTCTCCTCTCACCCGCGCAGGGAGAGACAGGCATGAGAGCCCCGAGCCGACGCGGCTGGAGAACGAGCCGCGAGACGCGAGCGAGCCGACCGCCTCCCGCTGCTTCTGCTGCCCCGGCTGCTCCGTGCGCAGCAGGGCGGCGCCCTGCTCCAGCCGGGTGCTGTCGCGAGTGGCCGTGGGGGGCCTCCTGTCCGTGCTGGTCGCCGGCTGTCTGGTCGGGGCGAACCAACTCGCCCGCCTCGTCTTCTGCACCGTGTCGACGCCTTTCTTCCTCGCGTGGTTTTCCACGGCGTGGAACATCCTCCTCTTCCCCATCTACTACGCCATGCACGTGCTCAGCCACCGCGACAAGCGCTCGCCCATCAAGATTTTCCGGTGCGCGTCGGAGACGCGAGTTCGATGCCCGGCTCGCGTTGCAGTTTGCGTGCTTCTCCGCCCTTTGTGGCCGCGTGGTGTTTCTCGTGTCGCCTGGCGCTTCGGTTTCCTACCGCAGTCCAAAGACACGAAACGATTCCTTGGTTCATTGGCCCGTTGACTTTAATTACATTCGGTGACTAGCCTTGGCTATATCGAGGATTGGCTGGCGTCCCATCGGGACATGCCCCTGCCTTGGCCCAGGTCTGGCGGGACAGGCACCGGCTCAGCGCGACCCTCTACAGAAGTAGTTTATTGATAACGAATGATGATAGTTGCTGCCCAAAGGTGTTGTTTCGGGATAGCCTCTCTCTTTAGCAACGCTTTGTCTTTCGCGTTGGAGGCACTCCCTGTGATCGATCTCTGGGCTGCCTGCTCTCGACTCAGCAATCCCATGGAAATTGCAATGTCTGAAATGCCCTCATTCCCGAGAGTACCGTCTCGTGAAGGCGATTCCCGTACATCGAGCCGTGAAAACCCACGCCGGCACGAACGAACGGACAGCTGTTCATCATTACGGAAGCACGCAGTGAGCTTGCAAGCTGTAGACGCGCGATTCCTGCGACGCAAGCAACGTTTCGAATGAAGGCCCGCCGCGGGATGCGGGGGGCTTAAGCAGCACGTGTCTGCCGTGGCGTGCGCGGCGCGCTCTCCGCAGGGAGTGCGTGCGCCTGCGGGGAGAGGAGGGAGTCACGGCGCGCCTCTTCGTGAAGCGCGCGGCCCCCTTCTGCGCCCTCTGGCTCGCCACGCACTACCTGTACCTGCTGGCGCTCCGCAAGCTGCCGCCCAGCGACACCTCGGCGCTCTTCTGCTGCAACAAGGCCTTCGTGTTCCTGCTGTCGTGGATCGTGCTCAAGGACCGTTTCGTTGGGGTCAGGGTGAGCCTGTACGCCCACCACACTCTGCAGCCACCCTGCGACGCGCGCGTGTCTTTGATGCAAGGACCGGATTGCGCCTCTGTTCACGCATGCCAGAGTGCCCGGAGTCAGTCCGGTTTTATTTCTTCTTCTTCCAATCTTGGAGGAAGCGTCGAGCTGCGTAGCTCTTTTTAACAGTTGCCCAGCAGGGAGGGGTGAGCAAGTGACATGTCGTGGCATCGTGGGCAATTTGGTCGAGAGGCATGCTGTACGTGAGAACGCGTCACAGTGCCGTAGCGCGCACGTCTCTGCTGAAATTCCATTTTTAACCTTCGTGGCTTAGCCGTGCGGGCCGTTATGTGATGCCTTAGTATTACTCCTGCACTGTGCAGGGAAGCCAGTGAGCCAGACGATCACTCAATCACCAGCACAGTGCTCCATCTCGTCAAATCTCTGAGGATAAGCAGGGCCACGCTTGCATAGTGCTTGGATGTATTATGCAATTATATTCCAATGCTTTTGTAAGTTGCTGAGTTTTTTTCTTGCGTAACACGGCACATTTGGACCTTGACATTGGCACACGTTGACCGACCTCTTTGCGAATGACATCACTGGTTCTTTAACGTCCGCTGTGAAGCAGACAGTGCACAGCGCTATCACTACAGCCCTTACACCCACACGCAGCGATAACCAAGGCGGCCGCTGGAGCCGAACCGTGACAATAGCCTCACCTACCGGCCCGTGCCATTGTCATAGATGGTGGCCGCTATCTTGGCCATCGCCGGCATCGTGATGATGGTGTACGTGCAGTACGTGGACGGGTTCAATCACGATTCCGTGGTGGGGGTGGCCCTCGCTGTCGGCTCTGCCTCCACATCCGCCCTCTACAAGGCAAGTGCAGCTGATGAGCTTCAATTCGGGCGAAACCGGTCTGCCGCAGAAGTTTGTCTCGGTATCACTGCTGCCCGAGAGTCGGTCATATTTGCGTTAATGGATATTGATGGTAGGGCGGCGCGGTGGCCCAGTGGTTAGCGCTGTCGCCTCACAGCAAGAAGGTCCCGGGTCCGAATCTCGGCTCGGGTGCCTTTCTGTGTGGAGTTTGCATGTTCTCCCCGGGCACTCCGTTTTCCTCCCACAGTCCAAAAAACATGCTGCTGCATAGGTTAATTGGCTTGCAGACTAAATTACCCTGAGTGCCCGGTGATGGGTTGGCGTCCCGTCGTGGATATATCCCTGCCTTGCGCCCTGTGTCTTCCGGGATAGACTCCGGCTCACCGCGACCCTGTATAGGATTAAGCGGTTCTGACAATGAGATGAGATATTGATGGTGAGCTGAGACAAGAGAACAGTGAGGATCTTCAGGATCATGGCGTTTGCGCAACGCACAAAGGCTGTGTGGTGTTTGTACACCAGTGCTATTATCCTGCCCACGCTATAGTTGTGTTGTGATGTATTATCAGAATTAGCCGATTCTGTTAACGTTCTCATTCCCCCCTCCCATGAAATTTGATTACTTATCTTAGTGTGTCATTTACACAACCAGAGCTTATCTCGACCGACATTGGACATGCAAAGCAGGGCTATACCCAGAATGGGACGGCGGTCGATCGGTCAGACCATTCAACCTAGGCAGCATGTCTTTGGACTGTGGAAGAAAATTGGTGAAAAGCCACGTAGAGATGAGAACACGCATCTGGCTGGGAAGCGAACCAGGAGCTTTTTGCTTTGAGGAGGCAGCGCTATTCACCATACCAGCGTGCCACCCGCGCAAGTGTATGGACTTGAGCAGACAAATCAAAGCATCATCGTTACACCGTTAACGTGTGCGCATTAATGCTGCCATGGGAATTCCTCAAGCAGATCTGGATGTGTTCCCAGTGGCCCACTTCTCACACTAACTCTGCCATGTGTCCCCTTTAAGAGCCAGACTGCTGATTTCCCAGAAAATCCCGTTCCAAAAGCTCACAGTTTTCTTGCGTTAAAACAACCATGGAAAAAATACAAAACCAGCCTCATAAATAATTGTGGGGAATATTTACAAATCAAAGTGAGCGGGGCAAAGCGGCGATGGAGGATTATATTTCCTCAATGGTTCAGTTGGTTCCAGTGCCTGCCACGTATCGGAGCGCAGCACGAAGCACACAGAAAGGACAATCTTGTGAAATGATGTCGGTGTAAGTTCTAATTCCTCGATAAACCGGGAGAGGTGGCAACCCAACTCCCCATCAAGTACTAGCCAGGTTCAACCCTTTGCTGAGTCTCTGAGATCCGATGAGATCGATGGTCTATGCAGCGGTATTTATTTTTATTCCGGTATAAATCCAT
The DNA here is from genome assembly GCA_036362905.1 of Mordacia mordax. Lineage (NCBI taxonomy): Eukaryota > Metazoa > Chordata > Hyperoartia > Petromyzontiformes > Petromyzontidae > Mordacia > Mordacia mordax. The sequence continues at coordinate 1,924,620 of JAZEWT010000010.1, read as the reverse complement.
CCCCCGGCCGACCGACTGCTGCTGCTGCTGCTGCGCTGACTCATCTGCAAGTCCCCAAAATCACCCGCCGCGCCGCCCCTGCTCGCAGATCCTGTGCAAGATGCTGCTGGGCAGCGCCACGCTGGGCGAGGCGTCGCAGTTCCTCTCGTCGCTGGGCCTCTTCAATCTGCTCTTCGTGTGGGTACTGCCCGTGGCGCTCTACTTCACGCACGTGGAGTACTGGCCGTCATCGGCCGCTCTGCCCTGGGGCCACGTGTGTGGATTCGCCTGCTTGCTGCTCGGTGCGTGCCCACGCCTGCAACCTCCCTTGAGCCGAGCGGTAGAGTTCGAGGCGGTCGGTCTTTTTTAGCGATTCTGGGTGGAATTGCTCTCAAGAGCCAGTTCGCTCGGGATTACCGTGTCGAGCGTTTCTCCTTCATCTCCGCGAGAGTGAATTGGCAACCTCTGAGCTGCAAGTCGAGTGTGCGAGTCTACCAGGGCAGAAACCAGTGTCAAATATTGAGTTCTTCAACTACGGCTTGAGAACACGTTGAGTAATTAACAGTTGACAACGGAACTCTAGCCGTGGATGGTTCGTTACATTAAAGACAATTATGCATTTCGCAACACACGCATATGCGTATACTTTCTGCAAAGTATATGCAAATCAGAGACTATTGTTCTTTGAAGACAATAAGTCAGGCAGTCGGTCAGTATCTGCACCCGTGTAAGCCTGTGCAGGGTGGCGGAGAGCCAGAGCCTATCTCGGCAGGCACGGGGCGTAAGGTGGGGCTATGCTCAGGATGTGACACCACTACATCACAGGGCTCCTTTAATGTCAATTTACTCAGCCGGCCAATTAACCTAGACAGCAGCGTGTCTTTGGATGGTGAGAGGAAACGGGAGTACCCGGCGAAAACCCACGCGGACACGGGTAAATAGAGAGAACACGCAAACGCCACACAGAAAGGAACCCGAGCCGGGAACCGAACCCAAGACCTTCTCACTGTGAGGCAGTATCGCTACTCACTGCGCCTCCCTGCCACCCTTGGAGGTAATCAAAAGCACTGAAAAAAAACTGTGCAGAAATCACAGAATGCAGGATACAAACAGGGGTCGGAATTAAGTCATGAGCAATATCTATCAATCCGCCAAAACGCCAGGGCTTCGGATCGTTGCCTGATTGATTACCAAGATAAACAACTGTCATAATAAGTCTCTGTTCCTCTGATCGATTGTGAGCACGCTTATTTGTATGCAAACTCCGCGTTGGATGCTGTCGCGTGGGCGGTCTCTCGAGGTCTTTTACAAAAAAAAGACGAACACGTGTTTGCAGCTGAAGTCCTTTAAACGAAAAAACCCAGCACACTCGAATCCATTCAAAACAACTATTGAAGCTGAAAATTCAAAATGTTTCTTGCTCACTTGGCTTCGTCCAAAACATCATGATCGCCTTTTTTCTTCCCTCTCCCTTCTTCCAGTTTTCAACGTTCTGGTTAACTTTGGAGTTGTGGTCACCTACCCGATATTCATCTCGCTGGGGGTGCTGCTGAGCGTACCAGGCAACGCGGGTGGGTGCCCGGGCAGCACACACACCGGACCTATTCGACCGCCCGACGCGTCCACGTCTATGCTACAGCCCTTGATCAAGCTGCATCGAGCAGTAATGCGGTCGAATTGTTGTTGCTGGTTTAAACGGCCGGCGCGCAGGCTGCCACGTTGTTGCCCCGCAGTGGTGGTGGGCATTGCAGCAGAGCACACGCTCTGTTCGTTATCGTGGCGTTCCTGCTCTGCCCCGTACGCTTAAAAAAAACCAATTTGCAAGCTTAGTGAATGAAACAAAAGCCTTTAAAGTTGCACTCACGTGTCTCATTGAGAGTGCTGGCGATATCACCGTAAACATCACTCTTGTTCATTTGAGAACACCACTGGAGCAGTGTGTTAAAGCGTTGTGATGACCATTCAATTTAAAGCCTTTAAAAAAAAAACGAAGCTTTAATATTGAACTGGAGAGCCCAAGCAAAGTCTAGCTTTGTATTTACAAAATCTGTATGGCGTTTCCCATTGTAGCTTCCCTTCAAAGCCACAAGCAATCACACAAGTGAACCCTGCATCTTTGAGGATTAGGAATGAGAGAGTCTTAAAAAAAAATTCAGGATTTATATTCGGCACTTAAATATCAAAAGGGCCTTGCATAACACTGAGCTATAAAATTACAAAACCTCGAATGTACAGTCCCCGTGGATCGTAACGTTATCGTGGTGGTAGGGTTTGCGCGATCCAATGAAATTAATAATAATACTTGGTACAATTTGCAATAAGCGCAAATTCATTCACTGTCGAAAGTATTCCTCATTCAGAGGCGGGCAGAAAGCTAGCTTTAGCAAAAAAAGCTGAAATGATGATTTTAACTGAAGTTCGAAAAAAATAAGAACTGATGTTTTAACTGATCAGCCTGGAGTCCAGCGCTCCTGCGAGGGACTCCCTTGGTGAACAGGTCTTGGGAGAGGTTCGAGACAAATTATGATCCTCAGACCATAGATTGACAGGAGGTTGCCATCAAAAAGCAAATCGGCAAGCGGCCAATCCAGATACAGTCGGTTTAAACTAGAGACAATGACGTTTTGTGACTAAACCTCCGCGAGGGGGTTTATGCCTAGGACATCTTGTTGAGTCCAGTCTCTGGAACTCCCTTCCATTGGAAATTCAGTCAGCTGAGTCACCGGGCATCTTCAAATCCCGTCTCAAGACTCAATTGTTCTGTAAGGTCTTGAAGTACTCTGGCTAGGACTGTTGATGCTGCTCACTGCTGTATGCTTGGGTGATGGCTCGCTGTTGTTACCTGTGCCTGCTCAGGAACACTTCCTTCTTTCATTTGTATTAACAAATTCAGCGTCTAATTGTCAGCAACCGCTTAGTCCCGTACAGAGTCGCGGTGAGCCGGAGCCTATCCCGGCAGACACAGGGCGCAAGGCAAGGATATACCCACGATAGGACGCCAGTCCATCACCGGGTACTGCGGAGAATTTAGTCTGCGAGCCAATTAACCTATGCAGCAGCATGTTTTTTGGACCGTGGGAGGAAACCGGAGTGCCCGGCGAAAACCCACGCGGACACGGGGGAGAGAACATGGAAACTCCACACAGAAATGCACCCGAGCCGAGATTCGAACCCGGGTCCTTCTTGCTGTGAGGCGGCGACAGCGCTACCCACTGGGCCACCGTGCCGCCCTGTATTAACAAATATTCTGTTGTATTTTATATCCTTGATTTACAGTCATTATTTGACTTAATTGATCTATTCTGCCGTCGCCGACGTGCCGTCCTCTCCATAGCTCTGTGCAGCGCCTTGTGGCCCTCGGGTGACAGCCGCTTTAGAAATGAAATGCAGATATAATCACCAGCGTGCCGTGAGTTCAACCAATTCGTTTGGGCTGCGGCGACGAACCAACGCGTGGGACCGTTCTCCGACGCGCGCGCGCGCAGTGACGGACGCCCTGAGATCGGCGGAGGATTTCAACGCCGTGCGGCTCAACGCCACGCTGCTCATCTGCGCCGCCTTCGCCCTGCTGCTGCTGCCCTCCGACTGGGACGAGGCGGCGCTGTGCCTGCTGCGCAGGATGCGCGCCGCCGGCCCGCCGCGCGCCGGCCGGCCCGCCCGGACGGCCGCGCCGGCCGGCCAAGGGTCGGCAGCGCAGGCGCGCGGCGAGCAGCCGAGCGGCGGCCGCGCGCCTGCGGGCGCCGGCGCCGCCGCCGCCACCGCGGATGAATGCCACCAGCTGGGCGAGTGCTCCAGTGTGATGCAAGCCTTCCGTGTGGGCAAGCTGGCCAAGAACGCCTTCTAGGACCGTATTTAAATATAACGCAGCATGCGTTGTTGCATGTGCGCGCACTCAGGGTGGCCCAGCGGTTCGCTCACGGCGAACACTAGTGACGATTTTCTGGACCGGTCCTGGGCCTCCCTTAGGTCGACTCAGCCTCAAATGAGAGTACTCAGTGCAGTGTGGAAACATTGCCACGAGGGAGACAAAGGCGGCCGAGCGTGTTGCTGGTCACCCATCTCCTCGTGGGCCGTGTCGACCTTCATAGCTGCTCGCTAACAGTACTTGACCCCACAGTCTGTTAAGGCTATACGGGTGATCTTTGTCTTTGTGCACTCAGGGCACCGGGTTCGAATCCCCCTGAACAAGCGCTAACCGCATCTGTTGTTGTGGGTGAAATTAACAGTGGAATCGTGGGTGACTGTGCAGGTGAAATGATTGATTCTGTCAAGAGGTGGTTCGTGCATCTCGATTGCGAGGCGAAACGTCGCGAGGTGGAGAGAGAGGGAGCGATCGACGCGGCTGTTCCGAGAGAGCAGCTTTTCAAAGCAACCATAATGCATATGTTATCAAAGCTTCCTGTTTGCATATTTCGCCACAAGTATATGTGGCTTTTGCAAACGAGACACTTTGTGAAAGGTGTCTCTTTGGTGTTTTAAGATCTTAACACATGTATGATTGCCAGAAATCGTAAAAACTTGTTCTACTCTTTACAAATATACACTGGCAAAAGTACCCATAGCTTAGAGGTATTGTTAGCTAATTAATGAGCATTACATCTGTAACACCTGGCAGGTGGACATATCGGACTCGTGATAGCCGGTGCAGTCGCACCGCCTGCACACTGGAAAGCTACACCATTGCAGGAAAATACTTCACTGAAGGCTCGATGATCTGTGGGCAACATGGACTTGTTGAATTGAACGTTGCAATTCAAGGGTTGTTAAATCATTATGTTCAGAAGGAAGTTAAAGGAGAGGCATCTGATTGCACTGATGTAGGTATTCACGGCTCTAAGCATGAAACATTGCTTGCCAAAGCTGTTCTGTCTGGATAGCCGTGTCGAGCTGTTCCCCCTTGCGCCTTGGTGACATTTCAGTCTTAGAACGTCTGAAGATGCCTCCAGCAAGGGAGATGATGAAGAGAGGGGGGCGGCGGGGGGGGGGGGCACTCGACACGGCTCTTCCGAAAGAACAGCTTTGGAAAGCAATTGTCAGACATAAGAGCACAAATTATGTTCGATCTCGTCAGCAGTAAGACTGTATCTGTACAGATGGGTGCAGAGTAAACCAAATTAGCACCGCGCTGCGTGCAAGTGCCCCCACTACACGTTGATATGTAAATACTTGTGTAAATACTACGTACCGTACATATATACTAATATATATAGTGCATATACCTTGCACCACTTTATATGCAGCATAATTCTATACGTTGTAACTCTTGAAACATATCCATGTTGCATTTATCGCATTGACAGTCTACAATGCATGCTCGTATAACCGAATGATTAGCAGTGAGTCATTGTCAACAGTGTGGGCGATGACATTACAAACCCATTGCCCCTTACATCAAAATGACCACATTTAAGATGTCAGAACTGCAACATCAGTGCAGTAATAACTCATCTCAACTCATTGTCAGAAACCGCTTAGTCCTGTACAGGGTCGCGGTGAGCCGGAGCCTATCCCAGCAGACACAGGGTGCAAGGCAGGGATACACCCACGATAGGACGCCAATAATAACCATAGATTTATTTAAATCTTTCCGCATCTTAATTTTGCTATCAATGCTTTCAAACGTATTTTGACCGAGCCAATTTCTGTTCGCGTAAATGTACTTCATTCAATAACTAATGTGGGGGGTTTTTGCGCCTCTTTTAACGTCTGTGTGCGTTTTGCTCTGAATTATATTTGCTCATTCGTTAGACTGCGCATTAAGCGTCATGACCGTGGCCACGCTTGCACGAGATGAGTCTCCTCTCTTGAGTACTAACCTAGTTAAATAGACTCACCTCCCATTGGCCTTTGCCCAGAGTTGAAGGTAACATGCATTTCGACTTGTACCATTACATCACAACGCCACTGCCTTACTACTACACGGTACCAGGTTACTTTCATCTCTAGCCTTGAGCTAAACCTTGAAATGAAATCCATTGAAGTCTTTAAAACTTGTTAGACACGCGACTACTGTTCAGTTTGATTATTTCTTAACATTCACGAAAAAAATAAAAATTGATTACTGCAGGAGAGCACCTTTGGTAAAATTCCATCAGTGACTTTTGGTCTGTATGGAGCACTGAGGTTGCACCCATCTAAAAATTATCTACCATTCTTAGAAATACATAATTTTTATAGATTTATTTTATGATGATTGCTTCGAAAAGCTGCTCCCTCGGGACAGCCGTGTCGATCGCTTCCTCTCTCCACCTCGCGACGTTTCGCCTCCTCAGGTTAGAGACATCCTCAGGCGCCTGAGGTGGAGAGAGGGAGCGATCGACGCGGCTGTCCCGAGAGAGCAGCTTTTCAAAGCAATCATCATGCATCGTGCCGTGAAAACCTACATCGTTACAGATTTATTTTAAGTAACAATAAAAAAAACACATTAAAGTAACGGTTCATTGCAGCAATTATGTTTTGATTAATTTTGAATCAATCCGAAAGAAATTTAAACAGAAGCAAAATATATGGCAAGCTCAGGTCTCATTGACTCAATGAGATAAGACATTTTGATAATTGTAGGGTTACACCCAGGGTGTGACACCCAAGATGTGACTCCAGTACATCGCAGGGCAATGGGTTAAAATTTTCTCATCAGGCCAATTAACCTGGGCAGCAGTGTGTCTTTGGACGGTGGGAGGAAACCAGAGTACCCGGAGAAAACCCACGCGGACACGGGGAGAGAGCACGCAAACTCTACACAGAAAGGCATCGGAGTCGGGATTCAAACCCGGGTGCTTCTTGTTGTGAGGCAGCAGCGATACTCACTGGGCCACCGCACCACTCACAGTCATCGATTTAAAAAATGCCCGTGAAGTGGCGCAGGGAAGGAATTAAGACGCAAATACATCTGGCCTTGGCCAATAACAAGCCATTCAAGGCCGTTTATTTAAGTGCAGCCCCTATACACTTTTACGGGCTACACTGCTCAAAGGTATACACACTTGTCAATGCTTGTGAGTGGGGCATGCAACCTTGGATGCATAAAAATCAATATCTTGGGGGCAAACAGAACGAGATGACTGTGGGTGGAACTCGCATGGCTTGCTCCGTGAAAACTTCCACAGCTTGCCCAGTGAAGCTGCTTCAAAAGGGAGGCCAATCCCAGGATAAAACAGGACGGGTGGCAACACTACTTGTGAGCGGGGGTTGGATTTAACGCCAGGATATTCTCTGCGCATTGAGACCAAGATTTGGCATCGCTGCGATCACAGTTCTGTAAATATCCCACCCTAAAAAAACAATAAATACAACCATATTTAAACGCTGTGAGATTCGCCTTGTAAATTACATCCGTGGTATCACGCGAAACCGGCTTTATAATAGATACAATGCTTCGATTGATATATACAGCGGTTTACTCTAAATGGCCTATAGTTTGAGTTGCATATCCACAAATTATATACATTTGGATCCCAGTGAAACGCGTTAATCGACACCGAATATCTATCCAGTGATTGACACAAGGGATGGAATTAAGCAAATACAGTGACATTTACTAATCCAATACCCATTGCACAGCACCCTCCATTGTATGGTCACCCACATCATAATAATAGCACTTCTAGAGCGCCCTTCACCCGAGGGTCACAAAGTGCTGCTCAGATCCTACAGTATGCATAAACCTGTGGCATCTACCGTTTATTGGACAAACCCCCCGCAAAAATCGTTACTATAGTTGATTATCCATTCCCATGCCCTTGTTGTTGGCATGCCGTTCTCTCCCAGCAGCTCTGTGCAGCGCTTTGTGACCCTCGGGTGAAAAGCGCTATTAATTATTCTCGGAGCACGTGGCCTCCAGGTACACCTAGCCTGGCACACGCGCCGTGGTGACATCACCGCCAGCGGTTGCCGTTGTTGCGCACGGTCACGGTTACAGATAAACTGTCGGGGCCCCCACACGCACACTGTTTGGGGGGAGGGGGGCGGGGAAGTTGCCGAGTTTGTTTGCGAGCACCCGTTGTAGGGGGGCACCCGTTTAAGGTGGGGGGGGGGGCTCGCCCTCCACCTCCTGTGCGCTCGTTTAAAAGTTCGAGCGAGACCGAGGAATTACCAACGGGACCCGGGGGGATAATGGGCAACGCGACCGCCGCCGTGTTCGCCCTGGGCTCCGCCGAGCCATCGGCGGAGTCGAGGTCCCACGGAGCAGGAGGAGGAGCAGAGGAAGCGAGCGGACACACGGAGCCGCGGCAGTGCCACGGAGATTTTCGCCCGTGCTCCTGCTCGGTGCTGTGCCTGCCCAGACCCGACAAGGGAGCCGGCTGCTGGACCTGCTGCGACCTCCCGGACGGCTGGACCCTGAGCCAGATCAGCGACCTCATGCTGCTGCTCCTGCTGACCGTGCTTCTGCTGCATCTGCTCGCTTGGCCGTTGGTGCCGGCGCTGCGGGTGATGCGGCTCTCGGCAGTTGCTCTCGGTCACCTGGTGAGTGTGGAGTTGCCCCCGAATCCCCCAGCAGTTGTGCCGTTGTTTTTATTTGAAACGTGCGAGCGTCCGATTAAACTCCAGCAGGGGTCCCCTGAACATTGCAAGGGCGATCTCGAGGTCACTGATAGGACCCTCCCCTGTTCACTGTTTTTTTGTTTACCAAGACGTGGGACTTGGCTTACTCATGAACTGTCTTAAGAATCGGAGGCCTTGTCGCGAAGGAGGAACGCTCGACACCGCCGTCTCGACAGCAATTTACATCGAGCCGTGATAACCTTTCATCTGTTTTGTTGCCATAAAACCTATCGAGCAGCGAATGCCTTTATAGCCTATGGGGGGGGGGGGCTGGATACATAGGCGTGCGAATGTGCATAACGTGTGTTAAACTGACACGTTTGTACATCACGCATTGATATTCAAGGACATTAGGCGTCCAAATTCACCGTCGAGGTCTTCTCTCGGTACCACGTCCTTGCCGGACGTTGATGACAATGGTCTTCAATAAATCTCTGCTCTGTGACGTTCCAGGAATACGACTTGTTTACGAATCACCCGCCTGCTTGCCGGACTCCGCGAATTTATTACGATTCGAGGAGCCGAGCTGTCACAAGAATAGATTCTTGTCGACATAGTGGTGTAATGTTGGGGGGGCCTCCTAGTGGCTGCAGAGCTCACGCGAAATAATCTCATGTCAATTTCATTGTCTGAAACCGCTGAGTTCTGCAACAGGGTCGCGGTGAAGCCGGAGCCTATTCCGGCAGACACAGGGCGCCAGGCAGAAATATATACCCACGATGGGACGCCAGTCCATCACTGGGCACTGCGGGAAATTTAGTCTGCAAGCCAATTAACCTATGCAGCAGCATGGGGTTTTTTTTGGGACTGTGGGAGGAAACCGGAGTGCCCGGCGAAATCACACGTGGACACTGCGTGTGTTGTGAAGCGACAGCACCACCCACTGGGCCACCGTGCCGCCCAGTTTCCAGTGATATTCATTAAACAATTGTGCATTCATGTAGGTGTTTATGGCTTCGTGTATGAGAATTGCTCTTAACTAAGATAGTTATCAGCCGACTCTTGTTGTACATTGTTGTGTTGTATTTTCTGGCACAGCTATGCAGTGCATTCAGCAGGATCATCGGCCTATGCAGCAGAACATTGTCCAGTGGCAAAACAAGTCAGAGGGCCTCTGCCGAGGCCACGGGGCCATCGTTGCTGTCACAGAACCAGGTGGCGACTATGAAGGCTTACGTGGACGCAGTCATGGAAGCCACCAAACAAAACAGCCAAGGTGAGCCGAGTTCTGCACAAGACTCGTCCGGTTCCGCGGCAAAGCAGGTGAATTGGTCGAGCGATGAAAAAAGGGAGAGAATCATCGAAGAGGAAATTACCGAGGAGCTCATAATGGATGAGATCCAGTCAGATGACGAGGCTGATGGGTTCGTCACCAAATTCGGTGTTGACGGCAGAGTGAACGAGTCTCGGCAGCGTCAAGCGTTCTGCACATCATCACCGATGGGCAACAGCAAGCACTCAGCAGCGAAACAACTGCAGGAGTTTTCCACGATCGCAGACGGCGAAGAGACTCAGGGTGGCCTCGCGATGCTCGCCAACATCAGCGAGCAGATGCACGTCATCATGGAAAACCAGCGTGACCACAAGAAGCAACTGGAGGAGCTGCAGGTGAAGGCAATGGGTGTGAAGGGCCAGCTGACGCTGCTCGGGACCACCAGCGCTGTGCTCCATGGTGCCAACGATGTCGATATGGGCAGTTCGAGGGTCCGTTGTCCCTTGACCAGCAAGAACTCATAGATCATCATGTTTTACCCCTTGATACGTCAGTGTCTCGAGATATCCGTTTCGTCACCATCAACCATTCACCACTAAGTGGCAGTGACGTCACCGTAGCGCTAGTGCCAGGACAGGTGCACTTTGAGGCCATATGAAGTGTAGAAGACTGGCCGATGGGTAACTGGACAGAACTGGGTGCCATGGTTTGACTGTCAGAATTGACTAGTAGATGCACCACCTGTGCTGCAGACTCTGCCAACTGTTTACAATACACGTGTTCACACCTCCTCCTGCACTTATAATATTGTAACGTGTAGATACGATAACCCATCTGACACAGCCAAACAAGCTGACCACATTAAGGTTTACATTGGTTTTAATATCAGAACGGAAAGTGGATTGCTTAAAAAGTGATTTATTATTTCATCCAAAACAATTACTGATGTGAAAAACAGGGGAAATTTGCAACACGACTTTTTGGGGTAATATGCGATTGTTATGCTTTGCATTGTACAGATATTTTACAATGTGAACTTGTTTAAGGAAACATGCTTACGACTGTACCAAACGTACACTTATTTAGGGCCACAAATAAATCTTTAATCGTACATTTTTTGTGATTTCATCAAACAGTGTTAGCACGGAATGGAAAAAAAAATATACATGATGTAAGGTCAATGTCACGTGAAACACTGGCTGCAGACCCTGACAGTTTTAACCATATACCAACGGTAGCACGTTACTGGGTCATATCGTTTAAACAAATACACGAGTGGACCTTGACCGTAGTCGCCTGAGATTCGATGTCACTGCACTGTGGAAGCGTCTGTGAAGCAAGCTTCAATCTGAACCCAGAAAACATGGAACGCTGGACCAATGTCCATCGCTCTTCACCTCATTCCAACATTGGCAAAACGTTGGTGTGTTTCCTGGGAACACACCAATGGTTGTAATAAAACAAAAAAAATCGTTTGATTCAGAGATAAAACAATTCAGCAAAAGGTGTCCCAGAGTTAGCATACTGTGCAAGTGAAACTGTCCTATTCTCTGGCGTTATCTCCCGTATAAATCAAATACATTTCACACTTGATTTCCCACTTACAAAAATACAATGAGTCTTCTTGACTTATAAGGTACAGTAAGCAGTTCCACATTGTTTACATGCGAATTATTGGCCAGGCCCTGCGGAAAGCTCAGCAGTCTCTCAAAATTAGTCAACTCCCAAGGTGATGGGTTAACTACAAACGTGAATTATTCTTGACAGCATATCTGTTTACTGAAGTAGATAAGTAGTAGAATAGAACATCTTGTTTGTACACAGCAAGGCAGAACAGTTTTACACCAAATCATTTTCGATTGACGAAATGTCAACATTTTTGTTTGACATCGCTGAAGCCACATGGTTGCTTGAGGTTATGTGGGCAACAGTCACTGTCCTCCATGACTGAGGAGACAGTTAACAGAACTGGCACAAACGCAGATAATGATGAATGCTTCCAAAAGCTGCTCTTTCGGGATAGCCGCGTCGATCGGCTATCACGAAAGAGCAACTTTCAGCAGCAATCATCAGGACTCGAACCGTGACAGCCTACATCATTACAAAGCAGATAATGCCAATTGAAAACCAAAGATGCGATTATTTAATCAATCGGCCTTTCTGTGTTGGCTATGTAAACTTTCCAGTTACAGACTTAACTCAGCGGCAGACTTTGTATACATAATAGTACACTCTGGAAAAAGGAAACATTTCCAAAGTGAAAATCAAAACTAGATGTTTTCCTTCCTCTGAAAAGTATGTACTCATGGCTATATTAAATTACAATATGATTTGCATGGTGTGAAATGTGGACAGCCAGGCTGATAAGTGCAATAAGGTCATCATAATATTCCATACTGAAGGTTCTACAAAGCTCTGACGAAGTCAACGTGCGACAACGTGACGTTCGGACACCACGTGACACATCACGCGGTTCACGAGGACATGGATAATTTCATTCTGCTGTACCGCCAGAAAAAAATAAATGAAAGAGTTGAACCCTGGGGCCTATAGCAGCACCAAGCTGAAATCCCAACAGAACACTCTCCGACAGCTTTGCCAGCCACTGCCAGAGCCCTCGTGACGTTCAGCCCAAACACCTGCCGCCGAGCGGGTGCCACACGCGTCGCGCTGCTCCGCGCTGCTCCGCGCTGCTCCGAACACCTCCCCATGGGGCAGCGGCGGCGGTGGCGGCGGCGACACGGCGGTCAAATGGGCTGTGTGCGGGGCGCGTGGGGGTGCGGCCAATCCTGCGCGCGGAAGAACGCGGCGAGCGAGTCGAGGTTGACGGGCGGCAGGTAGCGGCCGAGGAGTCTGCGCACCCACCAGCGGCCGGCGGACGCGCGGGCGCTCCCTGGCTCGCTGAACTGGTAGCGGAAGTGCTGCGCCCGGATCCACCTGTACGCGCAACGTGTCGTCGTTATCGCTGCTTTAAACGCACGGCATTTAGTTTCAACCCGGCTTGTAGCCCGGCGGTGGGGGTATTGGAGCAGAACTCTTCGTCAAGGGAGACCCCAGCTGGAGCGCTGCACTCCAGACCTATTTACGAAGGGAAACCGTAGCAGGAGTGCTAGACTTCAGGCAGCAAAACTGTGGGGTTCACTGGAACATGCAAACTCCTCCCGCACGATAAGCTTATAATCCACGTGTTAAGTACATGTATTGACTGCTATGTTTATACTGCAGCCGTCATTGCACGGGATGCAATTCTAGAATGAGTTATTCCATTTCTTTATGATCACGGTTTTCATACGAACTGCTTTCCATACTGATTAATTTCTATTACTCATTTACGTATTTCTTTTGCTTTCAGATTATTATCTCGTTTACATAGAATGTTCACACACTGCAAATAAGCAATTCTGATCTACATTCAGTGTTTACATAGCGAGCTGATGATGAGTTTATTGCGAGTGTCGCGTCCGTTCACAACTCAAAACACCGTTATCATGCCACACTACCCGCATATTCCACCCAGAATTGTCAATGACCTAAGTGGCATGGCTTTGTTCAGCTTCTGCAGTGGCAAGATGAACTTGCCTCCTCGTGGACCATGCCAGACTGGCTCGACACAGTGGAAAATTGGCGTAGATGCGTGCGCGATTTAAAAAGGTCACCACTCACCGGGGAGGGTCACGACCCTCAAAGGGGTTCTTGCCCATCAGAGACAGCGTTTGGTTATCGTTAATGAGCAGCTTCCCAACGAGATGCAAAAACCAGGGGTTCTGCTCATACGTCTAGGCAACAAGAGAAAGAACGGTGCACATGCTCAGACTTCGCTTGGCAATACGTCTAGTCAACAAGAGAAAGAACGGTGCACATGCTAAGACTTCGCTTGGCAATACTTCAAATTGGCACTGACTCTCTCCACACAAGTCACATATCACAGAGAGTCCTGCTTGCGATAGAGTCCACCTCGGATGCCTTTCTGCATGGAGTTGGGAGCTTGTGCGTTCTGCCCCAGTTCTGCGTGGATTTCCTCCGGGATCTCTGGTTTCCGTCGCCCCCCTCCCCCCCAAATAATTAATTATTTGGCCGACACCGTCATAGTATACCGGACGCAGTGTCTGGAAAATGTTGGCGCCGGCTGGTTGCATAGCTGCCTTCCCTCCACTTCCCTGCAGTTGCCTCGTGCTCTATCCACCACGTATTGTTCGTGACCAGGCGTGGAATTTGCACGCGGTACAAATCGTTTTATTATTATCATTATTTACAGCCCATGAAATGTTGATATTATTTTACGAGAATTGCTCCTAAGAGTTTTAGGGGATTTGCCGTGGTGAGCTTTTGCCTCGTCTGACAAAGGAGAGAGGAGACGTGCTTGCCACGGCTCTCCTGAAGGATTGGCTCTTATAGAGCAATTATCACATGTCATGCCGTGAAAACCTACATCAAAACAATGTATTTCATTGATACCATACTTTGACCAATCTGTTTACTACGCACTAGTGTAGGGGGCACATAAGGCTGGTATAGATATTACTCTCCACTGATGTTAGCAGGAATTGGGAATCGAACCCAGGTGGTCAGGTTAACAGCGCATAGTGCTAATTACCTTGACATCCTTCTAGAGATAGGGCATGGCATCGTGTTCTATTTAAATATATCTCAGATTTCTTGAGGTTACTTGAGGCAAAATGGTGAGACATCTCATTGCCACACATTAATAATAATAATTAACATTTTGAAACCCTTTTCACCCAAAGGTCACAAAGCAACACATCACATCCTTAGACTATGGGTAATTAAAATGACGAATGGAAGAATTATTATTCATGAAATCAATTCATAACACTGGTTGAAAAAATAAATGACAAACACTCCTCTAGGTGTGTGAACTCTAGTTTAGATTTTTTAAAGAATTACTTTGATAAAACTTATAGCAAACCATGACCAAGTCATTTTACACAAATTATCTCAAGTTTTCTAATATGCATCCGTGCTTGGAAGTATTAATTAGTGCTGTGAAATCCTTAGACCGATTTGGCTAGCTTGCAATATGGTCGGTACTAAAATGTCTACACAGCTTTACAGAGACTGTTAACGCAAAAACGCCTTGAACACGTGTCTGAAAGCGTTAAAAGAAACCACAACGGCCTCACAGAAAGAGAGTCCTCAAGGCGGTTCGATTCCCGCCTAGGGTGCCTTTCTGTGTGAAGTTTGTGTATTCTGCTCCTGTTCTGCGTTGGTTTCCTCCGGGTTCTCTGGTTTCCTGCCACAACTATTAATTAATTATTTGACTGATATCGCATTACACAGAAGGCAGTGTCTGGCGGGTTGGCACCGGCTGACTGCATGGCGTCCTTCCTCCACCTCTCTGTGCGTTCCTCGCTAGGTCACTGTAATGATGTAAATCGCCCTGCATAAGGGCGTCTGCTAAATATAATTAATAATAACAATCCTGTTCAAAGTGAGCATTTAACACATTCTTCCGACGTCTCTTACTCGCGTTTTCTGCTGACAATGACACCTACGATCTGAATTTCTTCTTCAAAAAAAATCTTCTTTAAAAATGTTTTTATTGTTGTTGATATGCCGTTCATAGTCGTTGTGGTTGCTGACGTCGTTCTTTCCACAGCTGTGTGCAGCGCTATGTGACCCTTGGGTTGAAAAGCACTCTCGAAGTGCAATTATCGTTATTATTTTGGGAATATTGCTGGCTTTTTGAAGTATTAGAAGAGTATTCAGGGCGGCACGGTGGCCCAGTGGGTAGCGCTGTCGCCTCACAGCAAGAAGGTCCCGGGTTCGAATCTCGGCTCGGGAGCCTTTCTGTGTGCAGTTTCCATGTTCTCTCCCCGTGTCCGTGTGGGTTTTCGCCGGGCACTCCGATTTCCTCCCACAGTCCAACAAAAACATACTGCTGCATAGGTTAATTGGCTTGCCGACTAAAATTGCCCTGTGTGCCCGGTGATGGACTGGCGCCCCAACGTGGGTATATCCCCACGTTGGGGCGCCAACGTGGGAGGAAACCCGAGAGCGAGGCGGTGAAATCATTATCGGGAGCGCCTTTCCCGACCGGGGCGAGCGAAGGCACCTGAAAAGCGGCGAACCACATGAGCCAGTCGAGGCGGTAGTGGAAGGGCGAGATGAGGCAGGGGCGACGCCGCGTGTCGCCCGGCTTGCACAGGAAGTCGTACTCCTCCCAGTCAGCGGACGCGTCGCCGGCGTCCGCGCTCGCCGTGCCCTGCAGCACCACCTCCGTGCGCTCCTTGGTGATGCTGGAGGCGGCCGCGTGCGCGGCACGCGCGTCCAGACGCGTTGAAGGGAGGGCGGAAGTTTGAAAGCAGACGGATGAGTGTAAGCGAAGGTGTTCATTTATCATCGGCAGCTGCGTAATCATATGCAGCAGGGGTGCACGATTTATATTTCATGAGGGTCAGTTCCAGGTAAAATAAGCAGACAAAGGGACACAAGCTGGTCACAATCCCCCATTCCATCTCTGGATTCCCCTTCCCCTTGCAGACGCATGGAACGTTTACAGTCAGCTATAGCAGTATAGGCGTACGTCTAGTACAAGTGAAAAAGTATCCGTAGACTATTTTACCGTAGTAAAAAATAAACCGAATTGTTTTCAGTACAATGTAATTGAGGGCGGCACGGTGGCCCAGTGGGTAGCACTGTCGCCTCACAGCAAGACGGTCCCTGGTTCGAATCTCTCGGCTCGGGCGCCTTTCTGTGTGGAGTTTGCATGTTCTCCCCATGTCCACGTGGGTTTTCGCCGGGCCTGCCTTGCACCCTGTGTCTGCCGGGATAGGCTCCAACTCACCGCGACTCTGGACAGGACTAAGCGGTTTCTGACAATGAGATGAGATGAGACAACATAATTGACTTTAAATTATTTTTTACGGGGCCGGATAAAATGTATTGCTAGGCCGGAACTGGCCTGCAGGCCCTATGTTGTGCACCCGTAGCGTACAGGGTCGCGGTGAGCCACAGCCTATCCTGGCCGACACAGGGCGCAAGGCAGGGCTATAGCCGGGACGGGACGCCAGTCCGCAGAGAGTGGTCAGGACCTACCTGCCGAAGGCGCCGTAGGTGTTGACGATGCGCAGGGGGTCGAAGGAAGAATTCATGCGCTGCGTGGCGCTCAGCAGGTTGTGCACCACCGGAACGCTCAGGTACGCGACGAGCAGCGCCAACAGAACGTGCACGCCGCTGCGCACCAACGCACCTGTGGGCACGGACAACGTTTAGCAAACGGCTCACGTAATAATCGTCACAAGACTTGCGTTCACACAGCGCTGTTCACCCGAGGCTCACAAAGCGCTGCGCCGGGCAATGCGAGGACTGACCGTTAAACAAGGTGCGCCACTGCTAACGCGTCCCAGCCAGAGGACTTCGAGGCCTTGTGGAACAAGTAAGTGTCAGGACTTACTTGTTGCACGTGTGTGGCCTGCCAAAGGTATCATAAATCCAGTCATCAATAGGTGACGCACAGAGCTGCTATGAAAATGGGCCACTGCTAGAAACAGTTCTAATCGTGTGTTTATTTACTGATTATAATAATACTAAGCTCTGAGGAGAGAACGGCATCTCAACAACAATGACACAAGACTGGAAAATCAGCAACAATAACACTTTGTTTGTAACAAATACAAGCTGTGGAGAGGTGGCATGCCAACAACACCACCAGGACAGTTCAAATAGTAGCAATAAATTCTATGGCATAAAATAAGCGAAAAAAAACTATTCTTCAACAAACAAGGAAGGAATAAATGTTCCCGAGCAAGTGCAGGTCGGCAGAAAGCCATCATCCCGGCACGGCAACATTAAACCGCATCAACAGTCCTAGCCAGAGGGCTTGAAAGCCTTACGGAACAAGTGAGTCTTGAGACAAGATTTGAAGATGCCCAGGGGCTCTCAGCCGATCGAATCTCATTTAGAGGTTCCATTAATTGTGCTTGTGCAAGCCACTGCGAAGGCAGCATCGTAATCCAGAGGTGTTTGAAAATTCAATTCATCCCCCAATGAGCAGAACGCTCTCGACAGCTGCATTAAAAAAATAACACATGTCGGGAGGAATCCCGCATTTACCCAGTTTGCGGGGTCTCTTGTTTTTTTGTTCTTCCGTCTGCAGTGCCATCAACTTCTCCCTTTTGGAGTGGCTCAGGAGGAAGCTGAGCGAAGCATCATCGAAGCAAGCCAGGCTCGGTATGATGGTGAGCCAGTTCAAAAAGCTGAGGTTCCCGCTGATTATCAACACCACCTGGTTATGAAACAAAGAAAATGAACACAACTTCACTGTGAAAAGTTCCTCTTGAAGGAAACCTTTCCTGAATGATTGTGCCGAGACGTCAATAGGGCATATGTTGTGCTGGACTCAGTGAGGGACATTTTACTGCAGGACAGTCATTTAATGTCACCGGTTCTGTCATCTCATCGCACCACATTTTTAACTGAACATTTGCTTCGTCTGCTGAATTATATTACAATTGCACTCCGACCAGGATGATATATGGGGGCATTGTTTCCTTGCTGAAGCAAGTTCCTCACTTGTTGCTATGTCGTTGTCACACCGTCCTCTCCCCAGCTGTGTGCAGCGCTTTGCGACCCTCGGGTGAAAAGCGCTCGATGAATGCAATTATTGTTAATAAACAGAGGCTCAACGTCCTGACCAAACGCGTGCACTAGCTCACTTTGGAACGTGACCTGCAGCGCACGACGGTGTTTGCAAAGTCTGCATTGATGGCATTTCCTCGGCAAAGCGCCCCTTCCTCCGGCGTCCGTTCAGGGTGCGGGTCCGCGGGAGGACCCCGGTTCGTACCTGGAAGAGGATCTGCAGGAGGCCGTGTGCAATGCGGAAGCGACGGCCCAGCAGTAGGAAGAACGGAACCACGAGCTCCACAAAGTGGTTGGCGAGCGTCTCCACGTGGTGGAACCACTCCGGCTCGCGGTGCATGTAGTAGGCCATGGGGTTTGGCACCGGCTGCGTCTGCTCGAGACACCGCGGGACAACGCTGCGACCGTCATCGGCCAGGTTCGTTTCACTGCTGGATTAAGGCTGTCACCCAAAACCCCTGTGGATCATTATCTGGTCGGGGTGCCAGGGTTTGCGCGTTCCAATGATTCCCAGAGTCATGTCGCCTCGAGTCGAGCACTCCTATTATGGTCTCTCTGGGTCAACAGACCTGGAGGTTCCAGACAAATTATGATCTAAAGGCCCTCCAAGTAACGGAGGTTGGCGTCCAGAAGGACATCCGGCCGTAACATTCTGCTCCAATACCTCCAAAGTTAGGGGGCAACCGGCGAACCCGGGTCAACTTAGATACCAGCCGTTTAACCGGAAACAACAACAAGCCATCGCCAGCTCTCTAAGCGGTACGGTGTGAGAGTCAGCACCAACTCTGATACCATCACTAAATATCTGCGCACACGCCATCGCTTGCCTTCCAATCCGTCACTGTACTCGAAAGCGATGTTAAACAATCACGCTAGATTTAAGTAACGGCGTGTCAAACTCCCTGGTGTACATGTAATTAAAGTAAGATGAATGTTTTGTTTCTGTCATGTCAGATGCAAAGCATTAGGTTAATGGAGATTACCCTTGTCAATGTCTTGAACTGGTCACTTTAAAATTGCAATAATTGGCTTGCCCTTAATACACGTTCATAAGCATGGCTATTATGGTCTTATTACAATCACAAATGACTGCATAAAAACACTCCGGAATTATGTAAAGATATTTTTAAACCAAATCTGGCAAAAAAGTCAGTCCTTGAAAAAAATAAAATGAGTTTGATTGCTGTGCAATGAACATTTATACAGCAGGGCATGTGTGAGAACACAGCATCCCGAGTGTGTTTAAGAGATTATTCTAAGGGTTCTCAGAAGTTGTTCTGCTATGTCCACCTCTTAGGGCTATTCTCTGCCATTTGGCAAAAGGTACCGCAGCATCTGGGTCAGATCTACCAGACCCTGCAACAGTTTCTTCTCCCAAGCCATGAGGCTCGTCAATACCACGCTACCCTGCCCCTCTTCATCATAGCAAACAGACGCTGCACTCCCCAAACACACGCATACCTGCACTGACCACTTGACTCTACTATACGTAGTCTAGATCGTCTGTGTGTTTTGCCCTGCCCTGTTGAAATGCGGATTCTACTTTCTTTTGTTTTTGCACCGGGACCACGAGAAACGTAATTTCATTCCTCTGTATATTTCAATTGTATACGGATGGGATGAAAATAAAGTTTTTCAAACAACACTGGGCAGTGGACTACAGTGCGAGAGATGTGCATTCAAATGCCCCCGTTGCATTGTACGACACTGATACATTTAATAAGGTTTTTACGACCAATGTTATCCATAATTTCGGTTGTGTCACATAAACAAATAAGTGTCAATTCTTTACTATCTCAGCACACTATTATGGTGAACAGCAAAGCAATGGAATACAAGGCTAATAATGGCGATGAGCTTCATTAAGCACCTCGAACAAAAGTCCGAGTCAGTTAGTCAATACCATTCATACATTCTCAATACCCACTTAATTCTGTACAGTGTCGCGGGGTGGCCGGAGCCTATCCCGAGGAGACCGGAGTACCCAGCGATAATCCACGTGCACACAAAGAGAGAGAGAGACAACACGAAAACTCCAAACAGAAAGGCACCCGAGCCGGGAACCGAACCCGGGATCTTCTTGCTGTGAGGCGTCAGCGCTACTCGCTGCGGCAGAATTGGCACGTTTTGTTCACGTGACAAACCTGTGCTGAGTGGAGGTGGGTTTACGACACTTGGTTTTTACGTGACTTGACCCAAAAGGGCTCTATTATGCACGACGCTGACGAACACGGCTAGCACAGCAATGGCGGCAAGGTGGTAACATCTATGCCTCACAGAAAGAAAGTTCTGCTCGAGGCAGTTCAATTCCTCCTGCCGGAGTTTGTGTGTTCTCCCCCTGTTCTGCGTGGGTTTCCTCCGGGTTCTCCAGTTTCCTCCCATAACAAAGAGAAAACACTCCTGTTTTAATTGGCCGATACCATCATAATAGATAGGACAGAGTATCTGGTAAATACCTGCCCCTCTGTGGCTTCCTCACACCTCGGTATCCAGGTCTCATCCATGACCAGGTGTGGAAATTATGCGCATTACAATATGTATTATTCTTATATTATAATAGGGAAAAATACAAGCGTCAGCCATTACCTCATAGTGGTAATTCATGCATGTGAGGTCTCGCCAGCATTTGTCACCACGGATTTTAATCAAACCCTGAAAAACACGGTTTGGTGCAGCATTAGTCTACTTAGCAGACGTACTGGTTAGGTGCATTTACATAATAGCTCTTGCATTTTATACCTATGCACGTACGTTCATGCTGGGAATAATGGAGATTACACCCATAAATTGTGTGCACACAACTTATGAACAAAATCCCTCACCTTAAACATACGCCATTACATGACTGAGACAGCATTCATTCTTGTGCACGGGAAACCTCAAAAGGTCTAAAGTTTAATGATGGATTTCTGAAAAGTGTTTCAGACAGAAAGCTGCGAGCTTAGCGGTGTGTTCTGGTTTAATCTTGTTACAGCAGATGGGTTTCAATTTTGTTATTGCCTGCAATATTTTCTTGACCAGGAATCCCTCACTGAGTCTCGAGACTATTGCAGGAGGCTGCTGCTTAGTTTTCACAGGAGGGGACAACATTACTGTTTCATAATGGAGCCTTTTTTCCGATAATCCTTAAAATTGGGTAATCTTGTAAAAATTGACACCAGCACACATGGCCTATTTTTTCCCAATAATGTCATGGAATCGTGAATCCCCACTGCGAATCAGACAACGTGAATATTTATTGGTTAATACAGCTGCGGTATTAACCAGGGAGTCCTTGGGACTCAAAACTTCGCAGCGATCAGCAAACACGCTCGTCACTCAGCCACGTCACCTCCGCCAGTGGCAGAAACGAGCGTGACCGCGCGGACAGTGGAAGGATGCGCGCTAATCGGACTTACGGCACCGAGCATGATTCGAAAGATGAGCCAGCGGAAGGCCCAAATGACGATGCGGGAAGGTGGTGAGTCACGAGGGTACTGCTTGAGTGACAGCAACGGGCACAAAAATATGGCAAGGAAGCCAGTCTCTAGCAGCTGTGATTCCCACCCTGCAAGACACGCGTGCCCCAGCCACCAGCGATGAGAGGAAACACAACTTACAGCATGTCAATGTAAAGACACAACACAAGGGCTATTGGAGCCTGAGTTATCCGATACTAGTTGAAAGCTTAATTAGTAAGGCAAAAGAGACTTTAGAAGTTAAACTCGGGCACTCCATAGTTGGGCACTAGTGATGTCACGACACATGCATTAAAATGCACGAGTTATGTCACTTTTGTGCGATAACAATACACTAAAGCATTACTTTTAAGTCTCTTCTGCCAGTGAATGAGGATTATAACTTATTTCAGACATCCCAAGACACAAGCTATTTGATGTTTGGGTTGCACTTTTCTTTGTTTCAGAATAATATATACTTTAAAGAGACTGTTGGCTTTCTAAATGATGAAATAAGACATTACACTTACCTTCCACCTTACCTCTCAAAATCGACTGGAGAGGAAAATTAAATAAAATGTGTATCACTCACCAAAAGAGTACCTGAAAGAGATCAAAGTCATTTTAAAATCAGTAATATTAAAATCCATGGAATTTCTTTCAAAAGCTGTACATGTTCGTTACCTAAAAAGCGATATAACAATTGATATTTGAAAAATAGCACATACAAAAAAAGTATGAAATACAATTAAAAAAATAAGCCCTTTGTCACTCCACTTTGGAATGAAGACCTGCCTATGCCAATTATCCCGGTTATGTCACCATACGTTGCCACACAGATCTATGCGTATCGGTGAATTCAGTGCCAATATCACTTGCAAACTCACGAAGACAAATCCCATGGTCCTTTCAACTATACGGGCACTCACCAAACCTGTCCAACCGCCACGAGCGAGTGGTACAGGACCCAGAGCGCGCTCATCACGATCATGTTGGCGCGGCCAGTCAGCGCCACGAAGGCGCTCAGGGCCAGCCCGGCGTACGCCACGGCGTCCAGAGCCCAGTCCAACGGGGAGCCATCGTCCAGCGCCAGCCACAGCAGCGTGGGCGAGTGGGTGACGGCCTCCAGGCCCACGGGGCCTCCGCCGAAATAGCGCAGCACCCGCCGCAGGTAGAGCCGCGCCGGCAGCAGGCCGGTGTCTCCGATGAGCGCTCGGTTCTGGTGCAGGGCCACCGAAAACGCCACCCCTGGAAGGACACACGCGGATGTAGTGCGGCGCATTAGCGGAAAGCGAAATGTTCAGGCATGCAATGTCTTGCTCACAGCCAGTCCCGGCTGAGTGGTCTCCACTAGACAGGGCTACAGGGAGGGAATTGAATCTACGTCACACTGTACGATAGCGAAACTGCATGTGGCCTGATGACCGACTGCGGTCACGTGGTCACATGGTGGCACCTATTTAATATGTTTACATTTTTTTCTCTAAAACTGTTCAATTTTCCGTTGGTTTCATGTCACGGAACGATTGATCTATCCCGAAGCAGTGCATCACCCCGTGCTGGAGAAAGGCTCGCGGAAGAGGATACCACAGAACTACTGGAGAGATCCCTTCACGTTACCTCTATTTCCACACTATGAGTTGGATTCTG
>JAZEWT010000010.1:1818190-1832039 GCA_036362905.1 Mordacia mordax | reverse complement strand
GGCGGGTTTATACCCAGGATGTGACGCTACGAGGGGAAATTTACTCAGCAGGCCAATTAACCGAGGTATCAGCGTTCCTTTGGACGGTGGGAAGAAACTGGATTACCGAGCGAACACGCAAACGCCACACGGAAAAGGCACCCGAGTCGGGAACCGAACCGGGAACCGAACCGGGGAACCTTCGTGTTGTGAGGCAGCAGTGCCTACTCACTGCTCCACCGCACCGTGCTGAACCGCTGAACTCAAGCTTTAAAATAACTATTTTTAAATCCTGATAAATGCCTTGCTCATTAACAAGACGTGCTTACATGCGATCGTCGCTCGCAGCAGGCATCCGAAATAAACACGGGTTATTTAAAACAGAAACGTGTGCGCAAGGGGAATCATTTTAAGGGTAAATTAAAGAGGTCTCAGACATCTGGAGCCCCGTGATGCGGAGTTAATCAGGCCGAGGTTGTTGGGGGTACGCGCGCTATGTTCCACGCAAAGGGGCCATCAGGCCAGGAGTGTTTTTGGAGTAGTCTGGGGGGGGGGTCATGATTCATTACTACTGTGCGTTGTTCAATTAAGTAATTTGCAGACCATGTTTAAAGTGTTGTTACTGTGAACCGTGATTTGCAACAAGCGCGTTTACCGTAATATCGTTTCTACTCAGTCGCTTAAACACATCGCTCGGACTGTTTCGATTCCGCACTGTGCCCGGTTCTGCTCATTTGAGATCCATGGGACGGCTGCCGGCAATTCACTCCAATTCTCCTGCTGAGCCAAGCAGTCAGATGCACGGTACATAACGAGCTTAGCATTTTCTTTGGGTTGCCACCTGTCCCGTTTTCCCCAGGATGTACATTTTCACCGCCCAAGTCGTCCCGGTGCGTGCCTCCGAGATGGCAACCCAGTGTATAAACTGCAGCGCACATGGTAACCACGACCGGAAGGTACAACGCGGTCGCTCTCAGTCACTCACCGCCCGACAACGCCGCGCTTCCAAACTGAAATCCCACAC
This sequence comes from Mordacia mordax, assembly GCA_036362905.1. Lineage (NCBI taxonomy): Eukaryota > Metazoa > Chordata > Hyperoartia > Petromyzontiformes > Petromyzontidae > Mordacia > Mordacia mordax. Next base: position 1,831,036 of record JAZEWT010000010.1, on the reverse strand, counting down.
AGAAGGCGAACAGCAGCAGCGGCAGCCGCAGGCTGCAGCGCACGCGCGGCATCTTCGAACCTCTTCCTTATCTTCTGCCAACCTCTCCTTTATCCTCTTCGAACCTCTTGCCCTCGTGGTAACGACGACAGCCACGCAGAGAGATAACTCAGGTACGCTGGTTGTGCCTTCCCGAGCAAATCGTCCGCGGCTTATGATGGAACACCGCCGGATCGGCGGAACACGCGGATTGTGAAACTCAACCAACTTCCGCGATGGTAAGAGCTCATGTGATCGTGATGTCGCGTCTGGGGGTTCGGCTCACATGACCGTGACGATGTTGGGGTGGTGAAGATGTTGATGCTGTTGTGCGGACGCTACTGGATGAGGACACAGTTGGGGGGAGTGGATGTGTGAATGATTAATCCAACCTTCATCCGTTACATTCATGATCAGTGCCTCCCATCCCCCCCCCTATCCACGGAGTGCCAGGATTCGGGATGATTGAAGTTGAGAAGCGAGTTTGTGATTGATTACATTCAAGCGGCTGCGAATTTGTTACCCAACTTTATATTTCGCATTGGTGGAGGGACACGGAATTGGAATAATTATTAATCCCTCCAACATACATGATTCATCATCCATTCCTTTATGAAGTGTTATCGTTATTGGTCACGATTCTAAAATCGGGAATCGGTTCAGCTTTCCCGCATACAGACGGGGTGTTGGTGTCCAAGTTAATTGCGCCTAGGTGGTTTTTGAGGATGTATCGCGTGGAAATGATTAATCTCTCTCAAGAATGAGATATCGACAAGTCTATGATTGACGTTGCGATGCGGGATTAAGTGTTGTGAAGAATCGCTTTACTGTGTTGAGCGTGGGGAGCGGTGCCGCAGCGGTTAGCGCGCTCGCCTACAAAACCCCAGTTCAAATCCCGCTCACGGCGAAAACTAGTGACGATTTTCCAAACCGCTCTTGGCTTGCAGACTAAAATTGCCCGCAGTGCCCGGTAATGGACTGGCGTCAGGTCGTCGGGTGTATTCCTGCCTTGCGCCCTGTGTTTCCGGGATAGGCTCCGGCTCATCGTGACCCTATATAGGATTAAGCGGTTTCAGATAATGAGCATGAGCAATCTCTCAGCATTCATACACACTCCTGCCGCCATTCTCCATCAGTGGGCCGCGAGCGCTACCTGGTGGTCTGTGGAGACCAGACTCAAGTGGACCGAGTAGGGGGGCCTTCAGGCGCAGAAGGTTGAGAACCCCCGCTCTCCTGCAGATCCTCATTGTTCTGTTCCGTTCCTTCCAGACGTGAACCTGAATTGTCTCAATGAACTTTTTTTTTCTCACAGAGCCGATGGTTTTAGACGTTGCACGCGATGGGTTCATGCGCTCTCCTGTGAGCGAGCTGAACGGAATTTGTGTCACATGCCGAGTCAGCACTCGTGTGAAGTTGGCTCATCGCTGAGAAGAGGAAGCGGGTAGTGATTGCGTTGCAACCGAATTTGTAAACTGCGCAGTAGTTGATCCATCCAGGAACTGAAACTGTACATGTAAATAATGTGCTTTCATCATGCCCACTGCATAGTCTATATATATCTGCAGCAGATGCTTAGTACAGCAGAAAATACCCAGTGAACTGGGTAAGGAATTCCTGCGATACAATACAAGTTGAAACAACGCAAACAATGTATAGAATCACAAGGTAATATCGTATATACTTCCGTGTAGTGCTGTTAATGACTACATACAACTACTGTTTAATGTTGAAGGGAATAGTGCCAGTCATGTTTTAATCGCGAAAGGCACTATCAATGCCATTTTTTAAGCTGGAAGGAACCGTTGAAATATGTGGCGCTTGGGACACCGGGGGCAGTTTAGTCAGGACATTTAAGCTCGGCAGCATGTCTTTGAATTGTGGGAGGAAACCAGAGTACCCGGTGAAAATCCAGTGGGAGAGTTTGTGGCTCTCACAAATGTCCAGCTGCCATACCGTGGCTCGCTAGGAGGCTGTACAGCAACCTTCACTGACCAGCGTGGGGCGCCATGATCATCATCTAGCAGTGGATTCACGAATTCATCAAAGCGATCCAGTTTTTGTAAAATCATCCTTCCCGCGGGCGCGGCCCTTTCGACCCCTACGGGTTGGTCCCGGCTCAAGTGCCTATGCGGATAATGGGAGGCAGCTCTGTAAAATAGGGTGGATTGATCCGCGTGGGAAACAGGAGCAGGGATAAACTGAGATTTGGAGATCCTTTAGGAAGGGCTGCCACCCCGAGATATAAACAGAGGATTGTTAAGTACAACTGGCAAAACCACGGACTTCAAATAATCTTTTTTCTTTCTTTCGGGAAAACCGCTACAGGTTTCCCACGACAGCTGCTTCCTCGGAAGAGGTGGCAACTCTACGCTACAGATGTTCCCACGACTCAGAAGAGGTGGCAACTCTACGCTAGATTCTCGGAACTGCGGATAAATCGGAGCGTCGACAGCCACGCAACACGTGTCACCTTGGCAAGGTCTGCCACGTGCGTCACGAACACGTGCTTACACTCGCAGGCAAGAGCAATGGAGCGCCGATCTGGCCGATCAGCCGGTGCCATATCGATTCAACTAAAAGCACGAATCAGAATCGACTGCGAACAATTTCGCGTACGGGTTCCTTTATAATAGTAATTCTTATTTCCTTTTTCCCCCAGACATATGCGTTAGTGAACTACAACAACAGCAGGCAATGTACAATAGTCTACATATGTGTGTTTTTCAGCGATGAGTAGCCAACTGTAGAATCGAAATCTGTGCCGAAATTCGGAATCGATTTCAAGGCTAATTAATCGATAGCCGATGCCCTCGATTTGCTCTCCCGGCTAAATGCTGGCAAGGCCGCGTGTTAAACTCTTCCTAATTAAGAACATTAATATAAACGCGTGTCGCGGGGATCCAGTCTGCACGTCGTGACGGGTACGGCGGCGCGTTCACTCTTCGACTCTCTTTTTGTGTTGTTGGAAGATCTCGGCGAGGGCGGCGCGGTGGCCCAGTGGATAGCGCTGTCGCCTCACAGCAAGAAGGTCCCGGGTTCGAATCTCTCGGCTCGGGTGCCTTTCTGTGTGGAGTTTGCATGCTCTCCCCGTGTCCGCGTGGGTTTTCGCCGGGCACTCCGGTTTCCTCCCACAGTCCAAAAAGCATGCTACTACATAGGTTAATTGGCTCGCAGGCTAAATTGCCCCGCAGTGCCCGGCGATGGACTGGCGTCCCGTCGTCGGGTGTATTCCTGCCTTACGCCCTGTGTTTCCGGGATAGGCTCCGGCTCACCGTGACCCTATATAGGATTAAGCGGTTTCAGATAATGAGTATGAGTATGAGTGAGATCTCGGAGAAAAGATGGAATAGATTTCGTAACGCTCGCGCAGTTTCTACAGCGCCGTTCACCCGACGGTCACAAGGCGCTGCGCAGAAATGACTGCACGCGAGGCTGTTTAAAGTGCGCTCGTCTCCAGGCAGAGGACATCGCCGATGTTGAACCATGCTGTTGTTACGATTGCCTCGAAAAGCTGCTCTCTCGGGACAGCCGCGTCGATGGCTCTCTCTCTCTCTCGGAGCCATCGACGCGGCTGTCCTGAGAGAGCAACTTTTCGAGGCAATCATCATGCATGGAGCCGTGAAAACCTACATCGTTACGATGCTGTTGTTGTTTCCGATAGCTGATCGTTCGCTCCTTCGCACCGACAGCCGTTACCCGCGGCGGTATGGGAGCTCCTGCTGTGTTTACGTCCGGGTACTCCGCTTTCATCCCAGCGTACGACGACACGCCGCCTGCCAGGTTAATTGGCCTGCGATGGACTGGCGTCCCATTGTGGGTACAGCCCCGCCCAGCGCCCTCTGTCTGCCGGAATAGGCTCCGGTTTCCCCGCGACCCTGCGCAGGATTAAGCGGGTATTGATACTGAACTGTCAACCTTGTGAAATTCATAAAGGTTATTTAAAACAAACATGGGGCGGCACGTTGGCCCCAGTGGGTAGCGCTGTCGTCTCACAGTAAGAAGGGCCCGGGTTCGAATCTCGGCTCGGGTGCTGCTTTCTGTGTAGAGTTTGCGAGTTCTCTCCCCGTGTCCGCGTGGGTTTTCGCCGGGCACTCCGGTTTCCTCCCACAGTCCAAAAAAACATGCTGCTGCATAGGTTAATTGGCACGCAGACTAAATTGCCCGCAGCGCCCGGTGATGGACTGGCGTCCCATCGTGGGTAAATCCCTGCCTTGCGCCCACTGCCTGCCGAGATAGGCTCCGGCTCACCGCGACCCTGTACAGGATTAAGCGGTTTCTGACAATGAGATGAGATGAGACATCCCTTATTCACCCCGCTGAAGGGTGCCAGTGTCAGACCCCAAGACAACGGTAGCAGCGCATGGCTGAAAGCTTATTGATATCGTGACGTGCACGGTCATTAAACCAAACAGCACAACAGTGCCTGTGTTCGAGCTGCCTGGCTTGGACTTAACTCACGCATGTCTGGGCGAAATCTCCTCTTATATACTCGCCCACACGCCCGCTGGCGTAATGATGCGAGATACAGCTTCCTGAGTCATCTCATCTCATTGTCAGAAACCGCTCAGTCCTGTACAGGGTCGCGGTGAGCCGGAGCCTACCCCGACAGACACAGGGCGCAAGGCAGGGATATACCCACGATGCGACGCCAGTCCATCACCGGGCGCTGCGGGCAACTTAGTCTGCGTGCCAATTAACCTATGCAGCGGCGTGTTTTTTGGACTGTGGGAGGAAACCCGAGTGCCCGGCGAAAACCCACGCGGACACGGGGAGAGAACATGCAAATTCCACACAGAAAGGCACCCGAGCCGAGATTCGAACCCGGAACCTTCTTGCTGTGAGGCGACAGCGCTACCCACTGGGCCACCGTGCCCCCCATCAGAGATGTCATTTTCAGTCAGTTTGGAATCCTGTGCCTTGGAGTGGTGAAGTTGATTTGCCGCTTACGTAATGTCAAGATAATGCACGTTCTTTTGCTGACCTCACGATAAATCCGGCAGAGCGGCGTAAGAGGGTTGATGGTACCGCTGCAAAAGTGGGGCTTTAATGCTGAAATAGTGTCAACGTTTCAGGAGGGTTAGTTTGATGGGGAAGTAAAGATGGAATCAGACATTCAAGCCTTGCCGTTGTATAGATCTAATTTACGTTCATGAAGGATTCGAACAACCGTACTCTCAGTGTGGACATACAGTACAGTGTATCTATACAGCGGACCACTGTACAGCTCTCCTGCCTCTGGCAAGAAAGAATGCCTTCGAAATGGAATCGATATCTGCACGTTGAAAACAAAAGAACCCCACGAGTTTTGGATGTGTCGACCGTTTGAGGCCCTCCCTGTCAATGCGTACAAATACTTGCACCATGACGGACAGGTCCGTGCAGGCGGCGGTGGTGTCGCTGCGCCCATGGCGCGCCGCCTCGCCCTCGCCTTGTCAGCGGCCGCCATCTCGGGGCTCGGCGTCTACGCCAGCAGCGGCGTGGACCCGGCAGACATCGGTGCCATCAGGATCGGACGCGCCGTGCTGACGGTCAGAGCGGCGGCGGCGGCACGGGCGGCACGGGCAGCACGGGCGATGGGCCGGGGGGCTAGGTGCACGTCGGAGGCGATGATGCCTCCAACGTGGGAGTTGAAACGCAGCGAAGGGTGAAGAAGGAACGCTTGCTACAGCTATCACCAAAGAGCAGCTGTCGAGAGCAATTCTCAGACCAGGGGTTCTCAACCCTTTGCACCGTGAAGCCCACTTGACCCACTCGGGTCTGGCCTCCACTGACCACTAGGTGGCGCTCGCAGCCCACTGATGGTTGAGAACATCGGTGATATTGTCCGGTTGCCGAGTGGCTGGCTCACGGGTCAGGGTGGTGATGATCTGGCACAATGATGAGATGCTGAGGTCAGATCCATTAAATCGGCTTCTCGCGTGAATAGTGAGTTGATGGATGCTGCCTGGTCAGCGCTGACCCACGTAGAGAATCCAGACACCTACAGTGACTTATGCAGAGACAGATAGCGTTACGGATACTTTCACAGAGGTGTGCTAACACACTGGTTTTACGGTATATCAGCCTGCATGCAGTTTTTCCCCCAATATCAGTTGTGTACAGCACTTTGTGACCTTTGCCGAATGGCACTTTCAATCATATCATGCAATTCTCATCTCATTGTCAGAAACCGCTTAGTCCTGTACAGGGTCGCGGTGAGCCGGAGCCTATCCCGGCAGACAGGGCGCAAGTTAGGGATATACCCACGATGGGACGCCAGTCCATCATTGGGGCACTGCGGGCAATTTAGTCTGCAAGCCAATTTGCCTATGCAGCAGCATGTTTTTTGGACTGTGAGAGGAAACCGGAGTGCACGGCGATAACCCATGCGGATACGGAGAGAGAACATGCAAACTCCACACACAAAAGCACCCGAGCCGAGATTGGAACCCGGGCCCTTCTTGCTGTGAGGAGGCGACAGCGCTACCCACTGGGCCACTGTGCCACCCATCATCATGTAATTAATCACGTTTATTTGTTTCTTCTTCCAAAACATGATTTTCAAAGAATGTATTTGTGCCTTTACGTACAGACCGCCCTGATCAGCGCGGACTACATGACGACGTTAAAACGATTGGAGTACGGAACAGATGAGTACTGGGCAGCCAAGTCCCAGGTTGGTAAGAAGACTCACGAAGACGGGCATGCAGGAATTTTTAAGCAGTTCGATAGTAAAGCCATTGGTGGGACCCCTTCCACATTAATCGTTATCACTGCTTATGACATCAGATGTACACACTGTCAGGTCATCATCAACAATCATTGTCCACGGTTGGATGATGGTCTCTTTACTAAACCTGGCCGTGATGCACAGCTGTAGTGTATCTCGTTATTGCGTGTGCGTTAATCCTATTGTTCCGCCTCTGTGGTGGGTGTTCTCTACACATGCACCCTAAACTTGGTTATCGTTCCATCATCCCTCTTATCTGTGGGCAATCATTCCTTGCAATGGACATGTCCTGCTCGGCGCTCACTTTGATTTTTTTAAACAGTGTATGAAATGTTCGAAACTGTCAAGTATTTCGTCAATTTTTAAAATAACCCCTCGGCCAGCAAATTAGATATCAAAACATTTTCTTCCTTACTCACCTGCATTAGTCTTCAAAGAAGGCCAGTTTTTCCATCTCTGGACTGAGATTTCATCCCATCTGTCACCTCTCAGTATTGCTGTGTGTCTTTTACCAGTTCTTGGAGGTTGGTCCAATTTCAGTTCTCTCCTGTGTGGATACCCCGACACTAAGCAAATCAGTGTCCCAACTAGCGGACCGCCTGCTATAACGTACAGCGCAGAAACACGGTCACGAACAACGCAATTGGAACGAATGAAGCGAATGAATGGGAAGGAATGCGCGGGCGGGAATGACAAACGAGCTCGATGTTCCCGCTCGAGGTCCACTTGCGCTCGGCGGAGCGCCTGCTGCAGCTGTGCTGCGCCAATCGCGGCACGTTCGTCAAGGCCGGGCAGCACCTGGGCACGCTGGACTACCTGCTTCCCGAGGAGTACACGCGCACGCTGCGGGTGCTGCACAGCGGCGCGCCCGCCAGCCCCATCGAGGACGTGCACAGAGTCGTCCGCGAGGAGCTGGGGAAAGAGGTGTCGCAGCCGCGTGGTTTGACAATGTCCTGCGTGTTGCTCTGTATATTGAAACAAAAACAAACCAAAAAAAATTACGAAAACAAAATTTTTTATCGTCGCTGATTTTCCTTTCTAATGTCGTCGTCGTTGGCGTGCCGTTCTCACCGCAGCTTTGTGCAGCGCTCTGTGACCCTCGGGTGAAAAGTGCTATAAAAATGCAATTATTATTATTATTATTGTGGCTTACTGTCTAGACATCGCCACCGTAAATCACCACTTGACAGCCGTGCCGTGGCCCAGCGGTCAATGTTTTGCCCCTCGTAGGCGCTCCTAGATCGAGCCACCGTAGTTAATTAATAGTTAACCATTACAGATTGTATGACTTCAGCTTCACAGTGGATGTGAAATATCCGCTGATATCAGTCACAATATAAAGGCCAATGTGTGCTATTATCGGGATTCAAATCTTTTGAATTGCCTGCAAATGATTAAGTTGGGGTTATTTGTAGCAATTGTTTCCCCTACTGGAAGACAAATCCTTCACGTCGCTTATAAGTTTGGCTATCCTAGTGCCCGGTTGAAACAATTTAATTTAAAGGCGAGAGGCAAAACCTTATGAAGGAGAGAGGAGGAACGCTCGACACGGATCACCTCTTAAGAGCACTTTCTCGCACATCGAGTGGTGGAAACCCACATCTGTCACATTAATACCGAGCCGTTTTTCAACGCACACACGTAATAATAATAAATTTAACATTTGTAACGCGCACATATGCACTGTCGAAGGTATTCATTCGACAGAGAATGACTTAGAGACGCGAGGAAACCACAGACAGGCGGAGGAGGAGGCAGCCAAGCGTTTTGCCGGCGCCACATTGCCACGCTCTGCTTCCTCTATATTAGGATGTCGGTCGATTAATTAATGAGCATTTTTTATAAGTTGTGGGAAGAAACCGTAGAGCCCGGAGGAAACCCACGCAGAACAGGGGGAGAGAATACACAAACTCCACACACAGAGAGGTGCTCAAGGCGGGGATCGAACCTGCTCGGGTGAGACCGTTCTTTCTGTGAGGGCAACAGATGTTACCACTGCGCCGCCGTGCCGCGTTTGACGGCGCCACGCGTCTGACCGCCGCGTGGGCACAGGTGGGCGAGCTGTTCCGGAGTTTCGATCCGAACCCTGTTGGGAGGGCGTCGCTCGCTCAGGTGCACCGCGCCACACTTCACGATGGCCGCACCGTGGCTGTCAAGGTGCAGCACCGCAAGGTGCGGAGCCAGGTCACCGGTGACCTCGATGTCATGGAGGTATGGAACCATCCCGCCCCCACCCCCCGACCCTCTCCCCCCTTCCGCGCCCACGCCGCCAAACTATCCCAACCGGCACGGATTGGCTTCGCCAACTCGCCCGCCTGGTCGGTCCTACGTTGGCGCTGTAAGGAATTGTCGAGCGCTGTAGCTCTTTCTGACAGTTGTCCAGCAGGGAGAGTTGAGTAATTTACAACACCTCAGGGCACTGGGGGCAAATAAGTCCCCAGTGCCCTGAGAGTGCCTGGCGAAAACCGCCCGCAGACACGGGGAGAACATGCAAAAAGTCCACACAGAAAGGCACCGGGAGCTGAGATTCGAACCCAGGACATTCTTGCTGCGAGGAGGCAGCAGCGTTGACCAAAATTACCATTGTTGTTTGTTTATCCCTGGTGGGCACAGGTGCTGGTGCGCGGAGTTGCCTGGCTCTTCCCAGACTTCCACTTCCTGTGGCTGGTGGAAGAGGCTCGCAAGAACCTCCCGGACGAGCTGGACTTCATCAACGAAGGCCGCAACGCAGAGCGCGTCGCCGCCATGCTGCGCAAGTTCCACTTCCTAAAGGCACATCGCGCACTCCGCCACCGGCAGGGACAGCGCTAAATTAGCACCCGCTGGTCAGCGGTTAGACCCAGATTGCGACCACAGTACACCGGCGCTGATTACATGAAAACTCTTGCCATGCCGCTGGTGAAAATACTGAAGAAAGTCACGAAGGTGACAAGCCTTCTGTGATTATTAGTGTTAGTATTGCGGCGATCTTCCCAAGCCATATACTATAATGAAAAAGCACTCCCCATCCTGCCCTCTGTTTAACCGGGAGAGCCTCGCCAAGACTCAAGGCTTCTTTTAATAGGGTTCAGATATTTGGATAATGCCTTTATTAAATGACGTGTGTGGGGAAACCGGAGTTAACCTCTGCAGCAGCGTGTTTTTTAGACTGGGAGGAAACCGGAGCACCCGGCGAAAACCCACGCGGACACGGGGAGAGAACCCGCAAACTCCCACACAGAAAGGCACCCGAGCCGAGATTCGAACCCGGGACCTTCTTGCTGTGAGGAGGCGACAACGCTACCCACTGGACCACCGCGCCACCCCCTGATGAAATAATGATAAATACAATATTACTGTGCACATTCATTCAGTCTAGAATGTGTTGATTTAAAGGGAGACTGACTCGGAGATATGAGGAAACCGTAGAGAAGGGGGAAGACGGCCACGCAGTTTGCTGGCACCGTCATTTGCCGGATGCTGTGTCCCATATTTATTATCATCGGCCAGTCAATGAACGTCTTTAAGTTGCAGGATGAAACGAGAGAACTCGAAAGAAACCCACGCATAACAGGGGGAGGACACACAACCTTCACACAGATAGGCACCCTAGGTAGGAATCGGACTTGCTCAAGGAGGACTTTCTCTCTGTGAGCGGCAGACGTTACCGCTGCATAGTCACCCTATTCACGCGAGGCGGCGGCGCTCACAACGTCATACGGACTTAATCCATTCACGTATGACTCGAGCCTGGCCACCTTACAGCCCGTGACGCACGCCGTGTTCCGTATTCCCAAGCAGTGGTCCAGTCCCGTGCAACGACTCAACCCTGCTTAGCTCGTGAGCTATGGCCATCTGCGGAACTTCAAGGGCAATTTCGCCATGGGAGAATGAGATGAGACTGGACTCATTTAGGACAAATGACCTCCCACAGTCCAAAAAAACATGCTGCTGCATAGGTTAATTGGCTTGCAGACTAAATTGCCCGCAGTGCCCGGTGATGGACTGGCGTCCCATCGTGGGTATATCCCTGCCTTGCGCCCTGTGTCTGCCGGGATAGGCTCCGGCTCACCGCGACCCTGTACAGGACTAAGCGGTTTCTGGCAACGAGATGACGCTTCAGATTACCGCCGCCGACGATGATGACGACAGTCGACGATGGTGACGCTGGCGATTGTGGTGATGTCGCGGTGCCCAAGGGCGTCTTACATTTTCCGGGAGCTGTTGAGCGACCGCGCGCTCGCCGTGGGAAGGGTTCGGACACGCGGCCGCGAGCGGCGACGGCCGCCCATTGACGCGCGACGTTGCGGCGAAGGTCCCTCGCATCGTCTGGGAGCTGTCGACGAGCCGCGTGCTCGCGATGGAGTTCGTCGAGGGCGGGCAGATCAACGACCGCGACTACATGGAGCGGCACGGGATCGACGTGAACCGGGTGTCGCGGTACCTGGGCCGCGTGTACAGCGAGATGATCTTCGTCGCGGGATTCGTGCACTGCGACCCGCACCCCGGCAACGTGCTGGTGCACAAGGACGCCGCCTCGGGGCACACGCGGGTCGTCCTGCTCGATCACGGCATCTACCAGGTTCGCCCGGCGCCGGCTGCGCCCGCGCGTCGTTCGTTCGCCCGGTGGCCGCGTCCCCCTGCAGCGGAGCAGCGGTGCACAGCTTGTTTTTCCCTGAGCGCCGGTCCCAGATGACATCGCCAGACTAAAGGGGCGCAAACTGGTCACGACCCCTGCTCGCTCTCTGGATCCCACCCCCCCTCGCAGGCACACAGAACGTTTACATTTGGCTGTAGTGGTGTAGGCCTGTATCAGAATATGATTGTTTTCTTTTATCGTAGACCAAACATCACTCAACTTGTTTTAAATCGAAACGTCGCGAGGAGAGGGAGCCATCGACGTGGCTGTCCCGAGAGAGCAGCTTTTTGAAGCAATCATCATTTTTTTACAGTTCAATAAAAAATTAGTTTTTTTTGGTAACGGGCCAGATAAGATGTTTTTCCGAGCCGGAACTGGCCCGCAGGCCGTACGTTGTGCAGCCTTGCTCAAGAGCGTCGCGATATCGCCTTAACGGACTGTAGGGTCAAGTTCTCTTAACGAGCGGCACCGATGAAGGCTGGCACGGCGCACCCGAGGGGGTGAGTGGCCAGCGTCACGCCTGGCCGCTTTTGTCCCGCAAGGCGAAGGCGAGGACCGGCTCGCAAAATCGCCACCGGCGTCGTCCGCCAGCGGGAATCGAACTCGGATCGCGCCACTTTTACCGCAAGCTGCCGCAAGCAACGGCGCCGTCAGCCACATTTTGTCGGCAACTGCACCGCCAGAGCCATCACTGTCGATGCGGTCCGCATCGCGTCTTCAGTCACCGATGCCAGCATCTCAGCCCGGCTGTGATCTGAGCATTCCCGCCGGGGCCCATTGGCTGAGCCGTGTGCGAGCGAAAATTGAGGATGTCTTGTGTTTTGACCCGATCGCCTTAGTGGATTATTTAATCCTGGATTGCCACCAGAGGGGCTTTACTGCGACTACTGTATTGATACCAAGATTAACCGGTGCTGTGTGTGCGGATTGTATGACGCAGTTGTCACATGCCTCTGATGAACATGAGACCGAGATATAAATTAAAAGACAATCGCCTTTGTCTGTGTGCAGTCACAGGTGAGAGTACAGGCGTGGGCATATTCAGCCAATTTGTTGGGTGGATGTGGAAAAAAACAACACGGCAGCTGTGATTACCGCCTTCAGTTCTTCATTCCGTACACGCAGCGGTAATAATAAGCTCGGCAAGTTTTACGCGTTCCGCGACACCGATTTGAATACTGGAAGCGAAATGCCTGCAATGCATACGGACAATTGAAACGAGCGCATCTGTGTTCATCACCGCGTACACGTACGGGGCTGCACGGTGGTGCAGCGCTGACATCTGAGCCTTCACACAAAGAAAGTCCTGTCCCAGGCGGTTACGACCCCGTCTCGGGCACCTTTCTGTGCAAAGTTCCTGTGTTCTCACCCTGTTCTGGGTGCGTTTCCTCGGGGTTCTCAGTTTTCTTTCCACGGATAAAAACAAAAAACAAATCATTCATGAAATGGTCAGTACATTCGATATATAGGACGTCATCTCTGGCAGATGCTGCTGGCGTCG
>JAZEWT010000010.1:1790709-1805396 GCA_036362905.1 Mordacia mordax | reverse complement strand
GGGGAACGCAACGTTGCGACGAAGAGGGGAAGAGCAGTTCGACACGGCTACCCCGGAGGAGCAATTCTCATACGATCGAGCCGTGACAAACCTACATCGACATAATAACACGCTTGGCGCTTACTTGGAATAGATGTCAAATAAGCGCTGCGCATGATGCACAGCACTTGCTGGAAGCATTCTGCGAAGCACACGCACACACAGCTGGTAAAAAAATATCTGTGCAATAATCCGTGTTTATGAGCGACAATGTGTAGGCAATGCAACGGTGCTTTCTAAAATAAGGACAGGCAATTGAAACGACCAGACAGATAGCTGTTCTGGCATGTAGATAAACGTGCAGCGGTGTGTTTGTATACATTAATAAGTGAATACATAAGTAGCTGTTTGCGCGCACAGAATGACATTTCCAGGGTTCAGCGACCTCCATCAGCATCTCCACTGCGTAAACGCAGCCGCATTCTCTCCCGCCCCCTCTCTCTCTCTCTGCCCGGTGCAGGCGCTGACATTTCGCAGGATAAAATAATTTGGTTACACATCATCATCATCATCAGGCGGATGAGGGTTCTCTGCCATTCGTGTTCGTGCATTGCGAAGCCTGCAGCACGCGGCAGAGACGAGAGAGAGAGAGCGAGAGATCTCGCTGAGTGCGTTTCACTTCACGGATGGCAGCGAGGAGCGCTGTCGCTTCACGGAAAGAAGGGCTCCGGTTCGATTCCCGGCTCGGGTGAATGTCTGTGTGGAGTTTGCGTGTTCTCTCCGTGCACGCGTGGGTTTTCGCCGGGTACTCTGGTTTCTTCCCACCGTCCAAAGACACGCTACTGTCGAGGTTATTTTGCCTGGGGGGTAAATTGCTTTCAAAAAAGTGCCATGAGATGTACTAGCGTCATTTCCCCCAACTTGCGCCCTGTGTCTGCCGAGATAGGCTCCCCGCCGCAGCCCTGTACATGATTACGCGGATATTGATAGATATCGTGGTTGTTTGACCATACTTCACCACGCTGGTTCGTCCAGGTTTGTCAAGAGGAGGTCCAGGATTTGTTCATAGACAACACTTGAAATTGATGAAAATTGTGACGGATTTTTACAGTTCGCTAACCACTGCGCCACCACTCCACACCATTTTTATTAAATTACCAACGTGTAATTCACTATCCAATGATTCTGTGTAATAACCTAACTGCCCCGAAACTGCAGAGGGCAATTTTGATAATGGGATATATATAATGGACTATATATGTATATACTGTCATGCAATGCAATTTATTCACAATGCGTCTTAAATATGCCCTGGTCTCATCTAGTCTGCTCTGTAACGGGACGTTACCATATGGTACAACAAGGTCCGTACCATTTATGCAATGTTACATCTCAGCTGAGGGCTATTAGTGTGAAATATAGAGGCAATTAGACACCCATATATATTTACATGTAGTTTTAAAGTCACGCAGAGAGATGGCAGAGAAAGGTATGCATTGCAGAGAGTTGTCAAGACAGCATAAGGGGGTTTCAGATAGACGCAGACCAGGATGGGCGAGTGATGTACACTTGTGACGATGAAATAAGTTAATTTTGAACTTTATAATTCGTACCACAGTATTCCTTCGAAATCGAAGGTATGCGTTCGAAGAGAGAATTGCTCAGAGGTGCGACAAAACTGTTGAGAGGCCAATTTAGGGGTATTTTTTTTTATTATTGTTGGAGAAAATCGGAGAACCCGGAGGAAAACCACGCAGATCAGGGGTGGAACACAAACTCACACCACACAGAAAGATGCCTGAGTCGGGAATCGAACCGCCTCGGGTAGGGGGCTTCTGTCTGTGAGGTGCGGATGTTACCGCTGCACCACCCTGCCACTCAAACACGCGGCAAGGTAGCATCGCTTTCCGATACGGGAGATGCATCGTGTCCTCATTAAAGGTCAGGCGTCACTGTGATGTTTCATTTCGGTATCGGCTTGCCGCATTCTAATTACATTGATTTAATGTCCTTTGTTTAGCATTGTCGCTTTAAAGCTTTTGTTTCAACAGAAATATCGGAATTATACAACGCGCGTAGCACCAAGCAAACCGTTTAATCTGCCTGGTAATTACGTTTGTAACTTCAAATTCCACTTTGGAACTTATTTTCAATCATCCGTCAATAGCTGTGGTCTCCCACTACCTCGGCTCAAGATCTTCCTCTAGTTCTCTACCGATGAGGGTCTATTCCTCCGTGACACCTTGGCGTGTCATGTCATTTAGCTGCTATCTATATACAATGGAGGACGTGTTTGCATTATGTCCGCACTGAGCATCGTGGAATCGAATCCTCCACAAGCACACAATTTTATCTGCACAACACCAAGGTATTTTACGTCTTTTTACAGCTTTGACGTTGCTAGTGCTCCTCCGCACTCGCACCGTCAGCCCTCTGTAAAGCGCTCTTCCACCGTCATAGTGACGTCACTACAACGCGTTACACGCTTGGAGCAAGATGGCGGGTTCTCTGCCCCTGCAGTCCACCATTGCATCGTCGGTGTATCGCACAGCAAGCACTCGTCGCAGACGAACACAGGGCACTGCAGGCGGCGTACGTCCTTCGTGCGCGCGGGGCGGTGGAGCACGAACGTGACCCTTGAACTGTGGACCTTTGCGCATATCGAACCGATGCAGTCATGGCCGATGCTGCCCCCTAAGAAGGAAAAACAAAATCAATGTATTGTATTTACGCTCACAGAACGGATTATCTCAATTTGTTGGCCAAGGGTTCTGTCGGAAGGCCGCGTTAACGGAAGATGAAAAGCGGAGAGATAGCGGACACGGGTGACGGCGGAGTCGCGCGGGTTGCTGTGGTGAGGCTGGTGGAATGGAGGCAGAGGGCACGAGTGCGTTCAGGGTATTTCGTGTCAACTTGCTTGAGACCAACTTGTGAAACGGACGAGTCGGCAAATTGCCTCCCGTCGGCCGTCAGCAGGAAAAGCGGCGTGGATGGACGGATGAACAACGCCCTCTCTTTGGCGAGAGCCGTGTCGAGCGTTCCTCTACTGATGATGCCTCCAAGCAGAGATGAGGAACAGCCGACAAAGTGAATTCGTTAAGTGCAATTCTTAGACGTCGAGCCGTGAAAACCTACGTCAATAAAATCACTCTCCTTCACATATATATATCTCGCTCTCCGCTTAAAATACCACAGAATTTTTTGCACGCAAAACACCGGCCCCACCGTCTTCTGGGAGTGTGTACATTCAGCAGCATTGATTCAGCGGAAGAAAATTGCGAAAGTTTTGACACGCGGTGTCTCATTAGGAGAGTGAGACTCACTCGAATCAATGCTGGTGAATTGGTAGATGCACGGAGCGGTCCAGATGTCTTGTGACCCCCATTTCATTCTCTGAAACGTAATATTTTTGTCAACCAAATGCGCGTGTAATTGTAAGCGATTTAAATATATATATATGCGCGCTGTATTACTCTGAAATAAATAAGCAAAGGTGATGTAAAACAGAAATGAAGGCGCAAATGAAAAAAAAAGTTCGGCGTAAATTTGAAAGGGGATCACAAGACATCTGGACCACCCTGTGCAGCAATCGGCAAGCTATGGACTGTAGTCCTAGTGGTGGAGATTCTGCTGTGCTCAGCAGATCAGCTCGGTTACCTGGACTCGCCGCTCACTCAGCGCCTGCGCATGACGTTGACTCAGCTGTTTACATGAGAAACGATGAGAGACAAGGTGTTGTGGGCTGGCAGCACTGAGTGTGCCTCGTCCTTCAAATGACCTCCCCTCTGGGGAGAGACATATATAGCAATGAGGCTGGTGTCTTTTTTATAAATATAAATACATAACACATGCATGTAGCGCACTCTAGCGTCTCTAAATATTGCTATAAAATTATGTGTTTGTTCCGTGGGTCGCAGGCGCCGCCTAGAGGTCCGTGGAGACCGACCTGAAAGTACAGAGGGTTGAGTAACCGCCCGTGTTAGTCCATCAGCCTATCGTCTTTTCAGGCAATATTATCAAAGAGCAACTTGTTAAAAACAAGCGACCTCCAAGTCCCGTCATTCAACAAATCCCATCAGATTGCACGACGTTATTGGCAGGGGCACTGCATATGAATTCGGGGGATATGAACACGTTCTCCAATGCACATGCCCGGGATTAAACTGTGCGCGGTCACAGGTACTGAATGGAAAGGCGAGCGAAGGTCTGGCCGAGCGCATTGAGCAAGCGAGCAGCGATCTTTGACCTTGAGCAATATCCCGCTCTTCTAGGGACAGTCGCGGAATCTGCAATGAGCCCTAGGGAACGGCGGCAGCCGCTTTAACGTCAACCTCCCCCACAGCGAAAGCTGTCGCGTACAACGTGGCCACGCGTAGATGCCACCTGCAGAGTCACAAACCCGGGTTATGTTGTTGTCATTGGGGGCGGGGGTAAACATCACGAAGTAGAGGGAGGATCGTACCCCGTATAACCGAGAACACAACCCGGACTTTGAATAACTACGTGTTCCAGGAAAACGGACTGATTTTTCAGGCCAGCTGCCTCTTCAAAACGGAGGACGATCATCGGCTAAAACGAGGGGACCCTTTTGGAAAAGTCATTTAGGCGACGCACTTTGAGGGGTGATGGCCACGTCACCTGTCGATCGGCCCTCATCTCGGCGGTGAACTTGCCACGGCCGAGCGGCCGCTGCCGCCGCAATCTGAACGGCCGTGGCTCACAGAGACACCTCTGACCCGCTCTGCTAAAGGCGAGAGGTTCGTGAGTCAATCAGAGGCAGCGGCGGATGTTCACAGACCGAAGGCCGTCACCACTGCCTCGAAGTAGAAATTCTCAGTCACTCAACCTCATGCCCTCCGAATGCGTTACGGTCGCTCGCCTTGCATAGCAACGGTCGATATTTGCCCATTCCATATTCCTATGGAGGGTGCAGTTACTCATTGATGAGCACGCGCTACGTTGTGATGATGATTTGCTTATTTACCGCAACTTCCCTCACGATGCCTCCTGGAGGCGAAACGTCGCGAAGGATAAACGAGGAACGTCCTGATGTGCTCTTGTCGACCGCTCGTTGTATGACAATTGCTCTCTACATCTGTTCTTTCGGGATAGCAGTGTCGAGCGTTCCTGTTTCTCCCCTTCGCCGCGAGCAGTTTTTCCTCGATTGCTACCGACAAATGAACTCACGGCACGGTTTCGTCCTGAGTCGAGGCATTGAATCGAGGGACACTGCGCGCGAGTGATTCCAAGCCTTTTGACTGACAACCGTGGCGAAGGGTGTGGAGATTCATAATGAGCTGGGCGTGAAGCGTTTTGACAAGAAGGGCGATGGGGATCGACAATGACGGCGGCCGGTGCCCGTTTGGGAGGAAAACAGCCAAATATGATCCCACTCGCCGATCTCTTGCCCTCCGCGCCGAGTGCTTGGCAAATGCCTCGCTTTCCACCGTCGGTACGGTTGAAAGCCTCGATTCTCGCAAAGGGTTAATTCTGCAGTCGGGGGAATCGAGGTGCCGATGCCGCACGCATACGTAATGAGCCGTTAATGACATTGGTTCACATTTACATATTTCGCAAATAACGCTAATGAACTTTTCATCCAGACTGCTGAGTTGATGCATTTAAAACCGCGCGCGGCTCCGGCGCCTGGGCACCATCGAGGTGGGCTTTTCATTGCTCGTCCAAAATGTACCTTTCCCAATTATTTACTTATTTTGTCACACGTTTATGTTGTGTGATGGCATCGACCCATCCCTCCCACCCCACGTCATTTTGAAAATCCTAATTTTTTGTAACAATCTTGCGATTCCTCTCCACCAAAGGGGATAACCGCCGCGTTGTCCGCCCTACCCTGCCTCTAAAATATAAATAACCTTTCGACATTCGTTGCTTTTTTTTTTGCTTCGTAATAATGTTCAATGATAGATAGGCAGTCGTATAAATAATGCACAAAAAATGTGCGTACGTCCACAGGCGCTATCTTTTGGCAAATTGAAGCCGCTATCGTTACAAATCAATGACTATTTACAAACCGAGCTGCACGATTGTTGATGAGCCCGACACTCGCCCCGTGGAGTCAATGTTGGGCTGGAGGCTCTCACAGAGAGGTTGACCTCATCCTCCGCCACGCACGAAGCTCGCTCGCCTTCGCCTGCGTGACAGCAGTCTCGCTCGAGATGGACATTTGTATGCGCCAAGTGCACCGCTGTGCCTACCGATTGCAGCCGCGCAGTATGCAGTGCATTCAGTGCAGGTAGGGGGATATGACCCAGAAAGATTAGTACATTGGTGATAATGATACTACTGTACTGACATAATCGTCGTTGTCCTACACCGCGTGTCGATGGCGCTTGTATGCATCGGCTGCTCAAAGGAGATGAGTCTGAGAATTGTTCTCAAGAGCTGCTCTGTCAAGCGTCCCTCCTCCTTCTCCACCTCCTTCGAGACGTTTTATCTCCCACGTTGGAGGCGTCATTAGGCTAATGCCGCTTTTCCCAATCTGTCGGTGGTGGGCCGCGGGCGCCGCGTAGCGGTCTATGGAGACCACTGGACCCAAGCGGGCCACGTGGGTATTGAGACTCAAAAGGTTGCGACCCCCCCCCCCCCGGGCTAATGAGTGGCTTGAACCGCAAGGAGTTGTGTTTTATGTCTGTAGAAGACGTTGTGTTTGTGTAGATGTTCAAAGTGTCACTGTAATGTAGGTGTCGACGGATTAATGAAGGCTGCTAATCTTCGCCGCACGTGTCAATGTGACTCGAGATTTGTCTCGCATTTCAAAGCCGTTTTTGTTACCGAGACGGTCCTGTTGATTCAGTTGCCCGGCTATCGGACGAGGCAGATCCGTGCTGTGTGGGCTCATCTCATCTTAACATCTCATCACATCTCAACCTGTAATGTCACGGCTGTCACGCACCACACACCCAGCAACGATGTAGTATAGAGGCCCGCATTGGTGCACACACCGAGACCACGACCATGGCATTTAGACCAGGAGACTCGGCAGGAGGGATAACCTTACAAGGTTTATTTTTTCCCAAAGAGTGGAAATCGGTTCACTCGGGGGCACCGCCAAGGGTCAGGTTCCAGCGAGAGCGGTTGCGCCTGGAGCCATGGTAGGGACGAAGGGGGGACTGATCAGTCAGGAACGGAGATACTGGTGGGGGGGGGGGTAGCAGTAGGATCAACTGTAGAAGGAGATGCTGACTATAGTCTGGACAAATCAGAGAGGAAGAGGGGATCATTTGACGAGGGGTCTTCTGAGGGATAGAGGGAGAAGAGTGGGCGCGGGAGGCGACATAGCGACGGTCGTTGTTAGGCGGTGGGGAGACGGCTGCTGGACATACGGGGAGAGGGAGGGAGATACGAGGAGGCAGAGGGAGAGACACGGGGACAGTGAGAGGAAGGCTCTTGGGGACGGGTGCGTGTGGGTACCGAGAGACTTGTGGAGGCGCACGAGAGAGCGGCAGCCATTGTTCTGGGTTAGTGCGGAGGCACAGAGAGATTTTCAGGGTGATAACGCACGCGGGCACAGGGAGAACTTGCAAACTCCAAACAGAAAGGAACCAGAGCTGGAGGAATCGAACCCAGATCCGACTTGGTGTGACGCGCTGCACCACCAATCCGCTTGCAGTAAATTCAGTTGTGGCGGGTGTAGCGGCCACTAGTGGCCGCAGAAAGCCACTCAGTATTTTTGCAGCCTTCCTGTAACGCCATTTTAATACACAGATCCCTCCGTGTGGCTTTGAAAGACCGTTGGAGCGAATACTCTTAGCGAGCGCCTATGAAGGCTAGAATAACACACGAGAGGGTGGGTGGCCAGCGCCAAACCGGCCGCCTTTGTCTCCCCAGTGGCGGTGTGTACACACCGCAGCAGGTACTCATTTCAGCCTGAGTCGACCTCACACCGTGAACCTGTTCAGCGCCTCACATGCGAAAAGACCCAGACACGTTGGTGGTGAATTAAAATCACTTACTCATAAACACGTTAAAATAAATAACTCAACAGCGTCTCGTCCAATTCTATTGGTAGAGAGGAAGACCTGGCGACTCGACGTGGCCTCCTGGCTTCAGAGATCTCCGCCAACAACCCCCAAACGCCGTTTCGTCTCCCTTCATAATAATAATCCTCGCTTGTTCTTGTCTCCTCCTCCCAATCGCCACCCTCGTTACCAAGATTTTTCCTCCTGAATTTAGATTACCCGCCTTTGGTTGCTCCTTGCCAATCGCAGCTCAGAGTTTCAAACTACGAGGTTCCACGTGCTGTTGTGTGACGCGAGCCCGTTTGTTGCTGGGCCCTTAACCAGGTCCTTACAAACGCTTGCACGAACACTAGACGTTGAAAAAGACGAACATCTTCCTGCTGTAGGCGTCCACGTTCTCGGTCACACAAACGCCCTAGCATGGGGAAGCGAAACGTAGCAAAGGAAATAGGAGGAACGATCGACACGGCTTTTGAATGAAATCATCAAGAACAACATCATTCACTCCCACCATTATTCTTCATCCATTTCCTCATTGATTGATCACTTAAGAGTATCGTTCTTTATAGATTTGATCTGGCCCTTTCAAACCCTCTCATTACAATGGAATTAATCCTCACACATTCACCTCGAGTCCCATATATATTGATGCGCTTATGAATACTGAGACCCATACAGTCGTATTAGATGCACGATGTACGGCCCTGGGTCAATCCACACCACTCCTCAGTAAAGCCCTCTCCTTACCACAGCGGAGTCTTGAGCACTGCAAGAATACCGCCCTGCGCCTCCCTCCCCGCCACTAAATCGACATCTTGGAATCTAAATCTGATCCGATATCACACGCCGCTGATGTTAGCCGTGACTGGGAATCGGACTCAGGTGATCGGGTTCATAGATTTGTAACAAACAAAAAAAGAAACAAAATGTTATTGTCAGGCGGCACGGTGGCCCGGTGGGTAGCGCTGTCGCCTCCTCACAGCAAGAAGGTCCAGGGTTCGAATCTCGGCTCGGGTGCCTTTCTGTGTGGAGTTTGCATGTTCTCTCCCCGTGTCCGCGTGGGTTTTCGCCGGGCACTCCGGTTTCCTCCCGCAGTCTAAAAAAACATGCTGCTGCATAGGTTAATGGCTTGCAGACTAAATTGTCCGCAGTGCCCGGTGATGGACTGGCGTCCCATCGTGGGTATATGCCTGCATTGCGCCCTGTGTCTGCCGGGATAGGCTCCGGCTCACCGCGACCCTCTACAGGAATAAGCGGTTTCTGACAATGAGATGAGATGTTATTGTTGTTGATATGTCGTTCATATGTTGTTGTTGTTGAAATGCCGTTTACTCCACAGCTCTGTGCAGCACTTTTTAACCCTCTGGTGAAGAGCGCTATGGAAGTGTAATGATTATTATTGTAGCACGATGTGTGAACCGCCATACCACTGCCACACCGTATGTATAATAGAGCAACATGAATCATAATTCCTGAATGCAACTGAACAGTGTTGTTCTGGGGATGAAATATGGATTAAGGGCTTTCGGTTGAAAAATTCCCCTCGTGCATTGTTAAAAAATGAACACACTCACATTCACAGTAAATACTCAGCATTGGCATTATAAATATAGCTGTGCTGTGAAATCAAAAGAAAATCTTCCCTTTGAATCATCAGCATTGTAACGAAGCCGCTGGTTTATTAGTTTTCTTAAATAAGTAATGAAGCATTGATGCACTATAATAATGCCTTCTGTCACATCAACTGCTGCCATAAATATTTGAAAATCAAACATTTGTATTATCTTTTAGCACTCCGTACATTAGCAGGGGATGCGACTTTATAAGTTGCAGCATATGCATCACTCTTCCCCGTACAGCTTGAACAGTAGCTTGGTAAAGCCTTCATCCAGCGGTGGATCGATCACGGCTGCTGATGGTGATGATGACGATGCGTGAGAATTGCTCTCCACAGCTGTTCTCTGCGGATGCCTCGTGTCGAGTGTTGATTCCCTCTCCTTCGCAACGTTTCGCTTCCCACGTGGGAGCCCTGGATAAAGGGCGCTCGCTAAATAATAATAATTAATAGCTAATGATCGAGCGTTTTTACTTGTTTGGCCGAAACGTATTTTCTTATCTACGAACCGCTGTATTTGTCCGTCGAAAATGACGGTGTGCAAAACGATTGTGGGAACGTTTGCTGGGGATATCAATTCTGACTAATTTAGAAAATTCCTGTCCGTACGGAAGTGACTGCGTGATCCAGCATCTGTGGCAGATGATCGTTCGCGAGATTAGATGAGATCCAACATTTGTGGAAACAAATTCGTCTCATCTCATCTCATTGTCAGAAAACGCTTAGTCCTGTACAGGGCCGCGGTGAGCCGGAGCCTTTCCCGGCAGACACAGGGCACAAGGCAGGGATATACCTACGATGGGACGCCAGTTCATCACTGAGCACTGAGAGCAATTTAGTCTGAAAGCCAATTACCCTATGCAGCAGCATATTTTTTGGACTGTGGGAGGAAACCGGAGTGCCCGGCGAAAACCCACGCGGACACGGGAAGAGAACCTGCAAACTCCACACAGAAAGCAGCACCCGAGCCGAGATTCGAACCCGGGACCTTCTTGCTGTGAGGAGGCGGCAGCGCTAACCACTGGGCCGCCACCGTGCCGCCCTTTGTCTTTTCAAAAAGTGACTGCGCCAAAACTCTGAGGACGATTGGCCCAAGCGGTACTCGCACTGAAGCTTTTCAGAGAGCGTTTCACTCGCACACCGCAGTCGTCTGTTATATTGAGTAATGATAATCGTTTAGATTTGTGTGTTTTTTTTTAAACGCCTCATCAAAGGACTCAGAGCGCTGTGCAGAAATTAAAACAACCATTGCTCACAACCTATAATTTACAACATTAATAAGTAATCACGCGAAGGAAATTAAACGTAATATAGGACAGGGCAATTGTAACCGGTACAGCAAGTGATGGCATTAAGCGAACGCTGCCAGGACCATCTCCCACCCCACAATCACGGACCGACTGAGCTCCTGTGATGGTGGGGTGGGAGATCGGTCCCGTAGTTGTGCACCGGCCATAGCGTGGAGATCTCCGACCCTCGATCTATGGGGATGCTTTTTTTGTTCAGTATAAAGATATAAAAGAAATAGAAAATGTTTTCCCGATTTTGGCAATAATATAAGTGTTCAGGTCTTAAAACACCTTGAATCCGATTGGCTCACATCAGAGACGGCTTCCTTTAGCGCCCAGGCTCAGCAGTGTCAGCCAGGTGTTGGTGAAAGGCTATCAGCTCAGGATAACGCATCTATCAATGCATCAGTATCTCGCGTCGAGCTGTTAAATCGTTGAGTATTTTTTTGCGAATATAAAGATGTAACAAATAACAAAAGAGATTTTACCATATCTGACAATAATACAAATGTTTAGGGCTTAAAAGTCCAACGAGACACCTTTCATGAAATGTTGAGTTTGATAACACGTGGCAAACACTGAGACTAGGCTGTAAGGAAAGCCGTCTCTGGTGTGAGCCAATCAGCGTCAAGGACAATGCATGCATTGTAATGATGTAGATTTCCACGGCTCGATGCGTGATGATTGCTTCGAAAAGCTGCTCTCTCGGGACAGCCGCGTCGATCGCTTCCTCTCTCCACCTCGCGACATTTCGCCTCCTCACACGTTCGAGGCATTCTCAGGCTCAGGATGTAGCTAACGTATGAGGCGAAACGTCGCAAGGTGGAGAGAGGAAGCGATCGACGCGGCTGTCCCGAGAGAGCAGCTTTTCGAAGCAATCATCAATGCATGCATTGTCAAACAGTTTTGCTTGCATGTTTTGTCACAAGCATATGTTTTTTTTTTTTGCAAACGTGACACTTTGTGAAAGGTGTCTATTTGGTGTTTTAAGACGTAAACACTTGCATT
Organism: Mordacia mordax; assembly: GCA_036362905.1. NCBI lineage: Eukaryota > Metazoa > Chordata > Hyperoartia > Petromyzontiformes > Petromyzontidae > Mordacia > Mordacia mordax. The sequence goes on along the minus strand of JAZEWT010000010.1, from coordinate 1,793,526 downwards.
ATTGTCAGACATGGTAAAACCTCTTCTCCATGTTTACATCGTAACCTTAGCACGCGGCAGCTACAGCAGCAGCTCGAAAAGAATCTGAGCTCGCGCGTTGCTCCGTACTTGGTGTCAATCTTCCGCGTGCAGATGTGTCCTTGCGACGTTCAAACCGGCATGTCTCGAAGTGTTGGCAATTTCGCTGTTTCACTGATGACCCGTAAAGGTGACATGGAGATAGACGGATGTGCATTATTACAGCAGACGGTATTCAGTGAGCTTACAACCTCTAGACACGGGATTCCTGCGAGTCAGCTAGCAATGGTAGAAATACAATTTAGAACGCGCAGCGCAAATGCCATGCCTCCTGGTCATGGGCGATAAACTGATGAGGAGGCGTAGCGAGGAAACAGCAGAGAGAGGGGGGGAGCAATCAGGCAGTCGGCCAGCGCCAACCCATTACTCACTGCTTCCTATATAGTATGACGTTATCGGCCAATTAATGAATGGATGATTTTTTTTTGTTAGTTGTGCGATTAAAACCCAAAAACTCCATGGAAACCCACGCAGGACAGTGGAGAAAATCAAACACAAACTCCACATCGAAAAGCACCCGAAGGCAGGAATCGAACCGCCTCGGTCGGGACTTTTTACTTTTTATTTATTTGAGGTTTAGATTTTACCACTGAGCGAGGCATCTGCTATGACGCGATCCGAACAGTCTGTCACATTTACGAAGCACGCGACGCATCCGCGACGCGCATCCTTCCGGCGCCCGACAAAACGGACGCGCGACCTCAATTACGTGGCTGAGGCTTGTCTGGCTCTGGCAAGGTCATTACAGCCGCTTCCGACAGAGTTAATTGTCCAGCCATAGTCACTTAACCCCGCTTGTGATTGGGTGCCACCCATCCGCGTGAATGCTCCGCACGCCCGCGAGATAAATCTCGCCTCGCTCCCTAACGCTGCTCCCTGACCAAGGCTGATCCGTGGGGGCTGACAGTCAGGGGTGACGGGGGGTGGGACAGGCAAACGTTCTGGCCCCTTGCTCCGCTCCACGATGGTGCCGCCTCTCCGTCACCAAAGGCAAGCGAGAGCGTCGTGGGACCAATTCGCGTCACCCGCGTCGAACAGCTCGCCGTGCTGTCGACACGGCACCGTGTCCGCTGCATCTCGTCAAACCTGACCTGGCCGGCGAGTCTGCAGACCGTGTGCGGTAGTCGGGGTGGCATTCCACGTTCACTCAGCGTGTCAGTCGCTGATGCAGGTCTGTCACCGCTCGATGCATAGTCATGATAGTAATTGCATTTATAGAGCGGGCGGCTCGGTGGCCCGGTGGCCCGGTGGGTAGCGCCGTCGCCTCACAGCAAGAACGTTCCCGGGTTCGAATCTCGGCTCGGGTGCTGCTTTCTGTGTGGAGTTTGCGAGTTCTCTTCCCGTGTCCTCCGCGTGGGTTTTCGCCGGGCACTCCGGTTTCCTCCCACAGTCCAAAAAACATGCTGCTGCATAGGTTAATTGGCTCGCAGACTAAATTGCCCGCAGTGCCCGGTGATGGGCTGGCGTCCCATTGTGGGTATGTCCCTGCCTTGCGCCTTGTGTCTGCCGGGAGAGGCTCCGGCTCACCGCGACCCTGTATAGGACTAAGCGGTTTCAGACAATGAGATGAGGATGAGAGTTATGGAGCGCTTTTCACCCGAGGGTCACAAAGCGCTGCACAGAGCAGCGGAGAGAACGGCACGTCAACAACAACGACATAAGAACATAACATCGGCAACAATAACGTGTTTTTGGGGCTCTTTTTCCCGAGAGACGATGAGCGCTCGACACGGCCATCCCGACAGGACAGCTTTGAAAAGCAATCATCAGTGCTTCCCTGTGGTTCCTCGCTATGCCTCTATAACGACGTAAGTCGCCCTGGGTAGAGGACATCTGCTAAATAATAATAGTAAACAGTTTTATTGGATTATTCAACCTTATAATAATAGCATTAATGATTAAGACAAATACTTTACAGTAATATACAAATGTCGCGTGTCAGAGTGATTGGGGGCTGGGGTCCAGGTGGATTTGTGGATTCGTGGAAAGGTCGGGTCCGTGATCATTTTCAGAAAATGTCAGTTCCACCACGAACAATGAATTGGGTTAGCGCAGTTACGTGCTCGAAAGGGTAGTCGGGCACACGAGGGCGCAGATGACCAGCATCTCACCCGACCGCCTTTGTCTCCCTGATGGCGATGTTTGCGCACCACGCCAGGTGCTCCGGTGAGCCTGAGTCGACGAAGGACCGGTTCAAAAAATCATCGCTGGTTTCTGGCCACGAGCTGGAATCGAACTCAGACGTCCGGGTTCGTAGCGCGGCACGCTCGACACTACACCACCGCTCCCCCGTAATGACGTGCACACGCATACACACACGGCGATCCGCCATTTGAACACGAGGCTTTAACGAAGTGACAAAGAGGGCTGCTGATGCAAGGACTATTAGCGAGCATCTATTAGGGCAGAGGCGCCACGCGAGGGAGTAATGTAATGAGCACGCTGTGTGCCTTTGTCTCTTGCTCGGTGCTGACCTGTGCTCTAGCCATTGCTCAATACAAGCTGAGCCGACCCGAGCGGGGCACACGACGGGCTGGAGATGCCCAGATAAACAATTGCAGCCGTGTTAAGCGAGACCAGCAATTAACCTCGCATCGCGCAGCACTGAGCTGACGACAACGCTCCTTGACCCAGAGCACGCTGCAGAACGATGATAGCGCTGGCTCTGCTGGCGAGCATCCATGAAGGCCGGCACGGCACGTGAGAGAGAGGCTGACCAACACTGCACCCGGAGAAGAT
>JAZEWT010000010.1:1779700-1790585 GCA_036362905.1 Mordacia mordax | reverse complement strand
CAATCAATTGTCATATCGTGGTCGCCAATATGACAACGCACTTGGTTTTTTAGCGTTATACATTTTGACATGTCCATCGCACCTGGGAACAATATTCCGAATGGTCTAAAAACACGTGGCGCCCAAAGCCAATGCATCAGATCCCAATGGAACGCATGTGTGTATGTGTGCCTGTCAAGCCGAGAGCTCACCCATGGCAATACACGAAATTGATTTTTGTAGGGCTCAATTTTAAACGTGTCTCTTCCAGAACGCATATCCTGAACTAACTACATTATCTATGTAGAATCCATTTTGCGAGGCCAATGTCAGATTTTGGCAATAAGCTGGTGTCAGCATTTGTTAAGAGGAAGGAAAAAAAGCCCCAGAAAGCTACCCGCGAAACAAATAACTGATGCACTTGATGAAAATTTAAACGCTAAACTGACTTAGCACACATCACAGTGCAAGAACGATGAATCGCCTTTATGAAATACCTTCACGTGCCTCGTTAAAAGCTTTTTGGTGGGCATTCCATCAAACCGACTTCAGCTTAACCACATTACCCTGCATAAAGATCATTTAATGAATAATAAATTATGCATACGGCTCAGAAAACATAACAAATGGTAGACACACGGGGGAGGGAAACAGAAAATGCATTGGCACTTGTTCTAAAAAAAAACCCCAACGTTATTAAAGACCATTTATAAAAGCCGACGGAACATTTTGCCACTTTATAATGACACGACATTCATTCATTAAGTCAATCATTCTTCACTCAGTATGTGCTGCCGCGAGTGAGCCTAAATAGGGTGTTGCTTCATTCAGAATTCCCACTCAGGAGATTTCTTATGGCAGGGCGCACAAGACTCAGGAACGATATGGGGATAGCTGATGAACAATGGGGCGGCACGGTGGCCCAGTGGGTAGCGCTGTCGACTCCTCACAGAAAGAAGCACCCGGGTTCGAATCTTGGCTCGGGTGCCTTTCTGTGTGGCGTTTGCATGTTCTCTCCCCATGCTGCTACATAGGTTAATTGGCTTGCGGATCAAATTGCCCGCAGTGCCCGGTGATGGACTGGCGTCCTATCGTGGGTAAATCCCTGCCTTGCGCCCTGTGTCTGCCGGGATAGGCTCCGGCTCACCGCGACCCTGTACAGGACTTGGCGGTTTATGACGATGAGATGAGATGATGTTATGGGTAGACAGTGCGATGCACAAACTGCTGTGCCACTAAAAATTGCGACAGTTCACCCGATCATGGGTGCATTGTTTATTCCACAATAATCAATAATGCGCACATATTCAGACGGGACGAACTGTAGAAACGTTGGGTAGGAGGAAGCATCCCTGTGGTAATCCGAAGCCAACATTTTCCTGACCCTGCCTCCTCTATATACATTAACATGTTGTTTGACAAATAGTAAGTGTTGCAGGCATCGTCACAATTCAAACTCCGAGTTCAGTGTTAAACGTGGTTCTGTTGGCGCATCTTGAAGGTACCTTGGACAAGCCACAACTCAAAAGAAGGGCTGTTGTCCAGAATGGGATGCAGGTAGAATGCGTTGAATGACATTGGAAAGAGACGGTCCAAATTTCTCGGGCATATTATGAGGAAAGAGGAAAAATTTTAATCTGATTATAACTGGAAACATTGAAGGAAGGGGACGGCAGAGATTGACTTGTGCCAAGAGACTCTCGAGATGGATGAACATGTCAACAGCCGACATGCTTAGAAGTTCAAAGGGCAGATATTTTTGGAAGACCGTTGTCACCAACGTCCTGTAGGATATGGTACCTAGAGGGAGAGAGAGAGAGTTTAGTATTAAAAGACATAGCTTTATTTAATCATTCATTGCCTCCATTCAGGTGGCCACGGCAGTAACGCGCGCACACACACACACTGTCATGAAATTAATCGCGCGCTGCGAATCACGGTCACACTGTAACAAGATTATCTTCAAAAACAGAAAATCAACTTGGCCTAGCAAATGCGATTGGCCTGGCATCCGCCGCTAACACGCGCCTCTCGCCTGCACATTTTGCCTCTTGCAGACGACGTTAATTTCTTTCCCGAGTCATTGCTTTATCGATCAATTTAAACACGCCGATAAATCTCTCATGACAGTTCTTTATTAGCTCCACGCGTGGGTTTAATATTCTGCCAGAGGAATTGATGCCTGGGGGGGGGGGTCGAGGGGGGAGGGGGGCTGGTGGAATATTGCACGTGGTTTACAAAACGGTGATTCTGTCGCGATGCAGTGGTTATTATATAGATATGCAACGCTGAGTTGTAGATAGGCATGCGCACGTCACATGTCTTCTCCGGTAGAGCCTCCACTCGCTACGATGTACCGAGACGCTCCGGTTGTGGGAACGTTCAGCAGATGTCTGCAAATGGTTATTGGAGTCACAGGGATCACGTACTGAAAACACTTGCACGCGAATCGAATTCTCCCGTGCTGTTTTATATTGGTGTTGTGATGCCAACAGAAATGCTGTAAGGGAAACACTTCAACAGATGAAGGCAATGCACTGATGTAGGTTTTCACGGCTCGATGCATGATGATTGCTTCGAGAAGCTGCTCTCTCGGGACAGCCGCGTCGATCGCTCCCTCTCTCGCCATCGCGACGTTTCGACTCACACGTTAGAGGCATTCTCAGCTGTTTTGTGCCTGTGTGGGGAGAGAGGGAGAGCGATCGACATGGCTATCCCGAGAGAGCAGCTTTTCGAAGCAATCATCAGATAAAGGCAATTCGCGTTACAGCGTGGTCCAGATGTCTTGTGACCCCACAACCATTAAATGCGGGTCACAAGACATCTGCACCGTCTCTTTTATCATCGGCCTTCTATGCTAATATGCAAACACCCAGGCGATGCGTTCATGATGTTGTTGTAGAATCCTGCGGCACGACTGCAACTGATGGAAACGCGTGAGTGTGGCAGTGGCCTAATGAGATGCTGCTGCATGCGCGCACATGGCACCTCCGTTCGATGGGTGACAGAGCCTTCTCGCGCGCTGCTCCCAGACTCTTAAACTCCCTTCCACTGGAAATTCGGTCAGCTGAGTCTTAAGCCTCACACCTTCTCTAAAGCCCTGAAGTCATCTGGCTGGAAGACTTCCACCTTTCTTCATTTGTTTAACAATTATTTTATTTTATTCGATGTCCTTTATTGATTTAGAATTATAATTTTGCTTATTTGGGCAGCACCGTGGCCCAGTGGGTAGCGCTGTCGCCTCACAGCAAGAGGGTCCCGGGTTCGAATCTCGGTTCGGGTGCCTTTCTGTGTAGAGTTTGCATGTTCTCCCCGTGTCCGTGTGGGTTTTCGCCTGGCACTCCGGTTTTCTCCCACAGTCTAAAAAAAAAACCATGCTGCTGCATAGGTTAATTGGCTTACAGAATAAATTGCCCGCAGTGCCCGGTGATGAACTGGCGTACCATCATGGGTTTATTCCTGCCTTGCGCCCTGTGTCTGCCGGGATAGGCTCCTGCTCACCGCGACCCTGTACACGACTAAGCGGTTTCTGACAATGAGATGAGATTATTATTACGTGCATTCAGAAGTAATTACAGAGCGGACGTCTACGATCATATCCAGAGCAAGATAATCCATGGCACTCCTCGACATTACGCAGGTTGCGTCAAGTAATCTATTATAAAGAGATTACGTGCCCGTCCGTTACGCAGTCTTTTAATTTCCTTAAACCACACGTTATCATTCAATGGGGCTGCGCGCAGGTGCATCGACGCACCTGTACGCAGCGACTGGAATTGCGGTGCGGGAGTGGCCGCATGCGGGATTTAATGACAAATTGCACCTGAGCGCTACATTCAGGATAATCAAGCGCGGACCAATGCGCGAGAGACTCTGCACATCGCTGGGAAACAATACGAGGAGTACGGTGAACAGGAAAATGAGCAACCCTCGTCAGTCGATTTTTAATTAAGTTGGAAGGAACCAATAGGCTATGTCGCTCTTTGTAACAGTTGTTCAGCGGGGAAAAGTCAGCAAGTTACAAATGTCTGCTGTGATTATAAACATCTACCTACCATGACGTACACGTTAACTGGGAACAGATGATTTCAAACAACTCTCCATAGTTGATCTTTCGTGATAGCCGCGTCGAGCGCTCCTCCTCTCGCCTACGCGACGTTTCGCCTCCCATGTTGGAGGCATAATCAGGCAATCGTTCGCCGTGATTAAACGTGCATAGACCGCAAACGTGGCTGGAATCTGTTTGCTTTCCGCCGGAGCTGGAGGAAGGATTTTCATCACAGAGAGAGAGAGCGCTCTAGAAATCCCCTCTACAGCGGGGGCGGGATTCTCAACATTCGGCACCACGAGGCCCACTTGGCCCACTAGGACCTGGTCTCCCCACGGACCACCAGGGAGCGCTCACGGCCCATTTATGAGTCGCGACCCACCGATTGAGAATGGTGGCTCTAGCGGGCATTGGGCCGACGTTTCAGTGCTGCCCATGCGTCTCGCAAGAAGTGGGGACACCAACGCTTTCCTCCACCATATACAACCCGCGGATAGAGGCACCAATTAATTCTGCCGGGTGGACGAAGGCGGTGGGGGGTGAGCGGAGGGAGTGGGGATTGAAGACACGTGTACCATTGTGTGCGTGTTCTCCGCGCAAGGCACCGTAATAAAGGTACGTATTGACAGCGGGTGCACGAGCGAGGCGAGGGAAGGATGGAGGCTGATTGGAATCACCTGTGATGAGTCGGGATGTGGCGCGATTGATCACCTGCGGTGACGAAATGATGCCGATGAGGGCGAGGAGCGCGGGTGATTGGCTGCCGATATAAGGACACGGCGCGCATTGTCTTCCTGTTCGAGGCCTGGTGTGCACACCGCTCGGGGTGGTTCAGTGGTCCGCAGGCGTCGCGGTGCGTGGACGTTTATCGATCAGTGGACGTTTATCGATCAGTGGTCGACGGAACGTCTCCCGTGCCTGCTCCTCGAAACTCCTCCGCAGTTCCAATCCCCGCGAAAGCGGAACTGGCGACCTGTGGATTCCAGCTCCCGAAGCCTCACTATTTGACTACGTTGACGGTAAATGGGGCACAAAACGTCTTGAACCGAAACGTAACTTCTCATGATGACATTAAACGGCTATGATCTTACGACGGCTCGTGTCGTGGCTGCCTTGTGCATCTGAAAACCCCATTAAACATCATGTTTACCGTATCCTACACAAAACCCGCTTTAAAAAGCCCAGGAATGATTCTGTTGTCGATACCACTGTTAGAAGTCAGAAGTTGTCCTTCTGTGCAATAAAAACAACTGACCCTCGCCACTGTAATGTGGAATTTCCACTACTCGCCCACAGGCTGCTCAGACGTATGACCGCTTATCTAGGTAACGAGGCACCTCAACATCTACGACTATAAGTTTTGTAAACCTATTCATGATGATGCTGTGATGGTCGCCGTTACAAAAGTTGTGGTCAAGCAGATCTGTAAACCTCTATAAAATTTCAATTGCTGCCTTGCATATTAATATCTCGGCCCTTTATTGATGGTGGGATGTTCCATGTGTGTTGTGTAAACATGTTGCGATACAACAATCGAGTTTCAACTTTATTCGAGAGCGACCGTGTCCCCTCGTTGCTAATTTGTACCAAAGATAGATTTTACTGCTACAGAGGAGAGAAAAAAAATACCCAGCTTGCAAGCTCTGGATGCGGGATTCCTGCGACACCACAAACTTTATAACCAACGCCAGCAACATAAATCACAAGCTAATGAAAATAATTTACAGCGTTACATGCAGACCATGGTCATAAAGTGAATCGTAACACGCAGTAATGTCATACAATGCAGTGGGACGCGCGGCAGTGATGAAATTTAATTTTAATAAAGGCTGCGGAAGCCCCTCATGTTTATACAACGCAGTAGCGTATTAATATTCGCGATAAGCAACATCTTGGTACAGATTAAATAAAATAAAAAAAACTAATTCGGTGGCGATGAACACCGTTGTGTGATGTTTTCCCGTGACTTCCGTAAAGGTCACGAAACCTCAAACTCAGTCACGTTCACCACGTGAATAATTAGCCATAACGGTGTATTGAGAGCACAGTGGGCAGTCTACGGAACGGGAGAGAACCTAACACGTGGAACACGGGCACTATCAATCACGGTGATCAAATTTAAAACTCCCAACAGCTCTTGTGCCGGTGGAACGGCAAGAAATGCGTGCACGCTGACGATCGAGATTTAAGGCGCAATCGGAGCTGTGTGGGATTTTCACATCCAGAGTTCGTGACGTGATTCTGCACAGTCGGTGCATTACGCGAGTCAGAATGTGGTCTTAGATTTTCTTGCCTCCCTTCTGTCGCTGGTGCGTTGTTTAAAAACTAATTTCGGAGTTTTCAATCGGCTTCTCGCGAGAATGCCACCGCAGCACGACAGTAGTGTGGAGTGTGGGGGGGCTCTTAAGAGTTTGAACATCAAGGCCCACTTGAGTGGTCTCCACGGACCTCTAGGTGGCGCTCGCGGTCCACTGATGGGTCGCCACCGATTGAGACCCACCGGCATTCAGCGGATGGGCAACTGGGTGGGGAGGTTATTTGCCTAAATGTCAGATTAATGAATGGGAGTTAGCAGCATCCTCCAAATTGTTCAAAGTTTGTCGTTTTATTCTGTGTGTGAATATGCTCACGAGGAGCGGTGATGTAGCGATTAGCGCGTCGCACTGTGAATCTGACGACCCGCGTTCAATTCCCGCTGGTGGCCAACACTGGTGATAATGTTACTGAACGGTTCCTGAGCCTCTTCTAGGTCAACTCGGTCTCAATTGAGTACCTGGTGCGTTGTGCAAACATCGCCAATAGGGAGACAAAGGCGGTTTATAACATATTTTTCACATGACCCAGACCCAAAAAATGGCTTTATCGACAGCCAAATCCATGCTGGAAATAGACTTGGCTTTGTTAAAACATGCTGTTAAGCGACAGACTAATGCGCGCTATTAAACATCTATTTTTCCTTAACCGGTATGGCGTTGTGGTGAGCGCGGTACAGCAGTGGATTACATGGGAATTCGAATTAGTCGTGCTGTGTACAGTAACGCGTCGACGTGCATTCTAAACGAATTCATCCCTGCGTCAATAATCGTTGAAACATTCGTGACGAATCGTGGATTCACCAGCAAATGCCACGGAAATGTCACGGAAATGACGGTGTAAGTCGCCTTATCGTTGCGTGTGTAGGTGGAGAGAGGTAGCGATACGGGACGGGGCCTATAGTGGTACCGCCGAGTTTGCGGCCACAGTCGGAAGACCTGAAGCCAGACAGTTGCAGATAAAATAACCAAAGGGGCGCAAACTTGTCGTGACCGCCGCTTCGTGTCCGAATCTCACCTTCCCTTGACGGCACAGAACCTTACAGGAGGCTACAGCGACACAGGCCTATGTAAAAACACGAGTTTATTTAAAGATGCGTCAACATTATATTGAAACGCTTTAAATACAATTGATTCTATTCTTATTTACGGGCCGGATAAAATGTATTGCCGTCAAGCAACTGACAGTGGTGAAGCGGCGTGGCACCAACGACAATGATGTCTCTGTATTTTATATTTAAATATAAAACGGTCTACGATAAGCATTGTCAGTAGAGTTATGCCAATGCAGTCTAACGGTATTCCACAGAGTTCACACTACACAGTAGACGAAATTCTACCTTCATGGGCTTAATTGCAAGTCCTCGTAAACAGATTGCAAAATAAACGTAATATATTGTCTTTAATTAAATCACTGGTTATGGGATTGTATCATCTGTAGTGTTTACCAGTCTGCATACTGGAGTATTATTCAAGTTTCAACTTTGTATAGTTTTTTTTTGCGACCTTTCCGATGACAGGCACTTTAAGCATGTAATGTCTGATGAATATATTCCACGTTTGAGCATCACGCTGAGGATGACGCTCTAAAGGGTAAACGTCCACTGTGAATGTTTAACTGTGGATCTCATCACAATTTAGCTGACATCATAAATCTTTAGATAAGACCATGGATAAACTTTACAGTGAACATGAGTGGAATGGGGTATGGAAAAATTGAACTGACGATATGATCGTGGCCAAAGTCATAGCGACCACTGAATCCCGTCGTCAATGATTTCTGCCTTGTGCCAGGTGCAGCCGCTGCTGTGGCCAACGCGGGATCTCAAACCGTCGATCTGGAGAAATCTCCCGGCAGCATCGGTCGCTGGAATTTCCGAGAGCAAGCATCACACGTGTCACGGTAACCGGACTAACCCCCCCCCCTCCACCGGGCGAGCGCAGACCGTGGTGGTTTAGAACACGGCCCCTTGTGTGGGTCGCGTGGCAGCTGGNTAATAATAATAGCTCTTCTCGAGCGCTCCATCACCCAAGTGCCACAAAGCGCTGCACAGAGCCGCTGAGAGAACGGCACGTCAGCAACGTGATGCCACGAGGGAGTCGGAGGAGGGTTGACACCTGAGTCGCGCTGGCTGCTTCGCTCAAGCATCCTCCCCTAGGCCTAATGTCGCGTATCCACGGCACACACCTGCCACGCTATCTCCCTGACGTCTGCACTGCTTTCGCGTGCTTGCAACGGAATGCTTATGATTCGTCTGGCACCCCTGTGCGCAAATGCCATCGAGTTCTGTTCAAGCTTGATTCATGCACATTGGCCTTGTGGGGCACCGACTGGGAGAATACAGAGCAATGAGAAAGAGGGTTTCGCGCTGGACAAGGGGCGATTACAAGGATATTACACGCGTGCTCACGGCGTGCAAGGAAAAGTCCAGGACAAATTTGAGGATTGTGAGAGTGTGGCTTGAAGGTTGAGTCAATGTGTTTTAAATTGAAGTGCATCTGAAAAGCTGTAGCTCTTGTCCAATAATTTAGGAAATTGTACGCGCCGCGTGGTGCCGATGGCGCCGGTCAGTGCAAACTGCTTATTGATCTTGTAGTTACACAACTGTAGAAGTCATGGTTAACCTATCGGCATTTAGAGTCGGTTACTCAGTCGATATGCGAGTCGAATTGGCGAGCTGCAAATTGATGTTCTGTATAACGTTGAACTCTTCTGAATCTATAAGCATTTTAAAAATATGTATGAACATGCCAGAGCATTGCATGAGCATTTGTCAGTATTGACTTACGACTCGATGCATGAGCTGCTCTTTCGGGATAGCAGTGTCGAGCACGCCTCTCTTCATTGCGACGTTTCACACTCCACGCTGGAGATATCCTCTGCCTGATGATTCCTGATGATTCCTGATGATGTCTCATCAGCATGGTGATGCCTCCACAACGTGGGATCCGAAACATCGTGGAGGAGAGAGGAGGAACGCTCGACACGGTTTTCCCGAAAGAACAACTCTTCAGAGCAATTCGCATGTTTATTTTTGCCAATATAGCCGTGTCAACAATCTCTGGAGTTACACATGTTTCATAATCTTCTCTCTTTAAGGGCCAGGTATTTATTTAGAACAGTGGTTCTTAACCTTGTTGGAGGTACTGAACCGCACCAGTTTCATATGCGCGTTCACCGAACCCCTGGGGTTCGATCGAACCCAGGTTAAGAACCACTGATTTAGAAGCTGAGCAATTGGAATTGGTTGGGGACCGATTCTTTTGCTGACCGTGGGGTTCTCGTGCCGTCCTTTGTCACTTCCCACTCCCACGTTGGAGACATCATCGTCTCATCAGTAATCGATTGCAGTGGAAATAAATGCATCACAGAGCTATGTAATCTCTGGTTGTTATATAATTTGTATGGTTCTATAAAGCAGAATCCAGACGTCGGTGTTTTTATTTTATATCGTTTGCTTTAATTTTATGTCCAATAATTTAGCGTCATTATTATACTTAACTGATCTACTCTGTTGACATATTCTCTCCACAGCTCCGTGCAGCGCTTTGTGACTCTCCGGTGAAAAGCGCTGTTAAAGTGCAATTATTATTATTTTATTATTGGAACAACATTCTGAAATAATCACTGAAGCAGTGACCGTTTCTTTCTTAACACCCGCAAGCCAGTTGTCGAAATTTCATATTCCGTGGGGCTAAGTCTATCCGTTAACAATCGGTACAATTACCATTGACTTCGCTCCGAAGAGGATCTCTCTCTGCCTGGCCCCTGGAGGGCAGTTGCTGGGCGCAGTCGTGCCCCCAAGCGAGATATGAACCTGCGGCTTTGTGATCCGATACCGCCGTGCAGATGACAACGCAGATGTGCCAAATCACCCCCGTGCGTGTGACGTGGCTGCTGGTGTCACGCGTGCGGAGCGCCGGGTGCAGTGACTGCGACAGGGAATGCTGCCTCCGCACCGAGGATTCCCACGGAGCTCGCGTACCGAGACGTGTCGTTATTTGCTAGCAATAGCATGACTGTACAGCAGCACAACAGCGAAAGCTCGACGCATTAACAGTCGTGCCATTAATTTCCACACGCTGTATCTTTTTTTCAAGGCGTGTCTTTAGTTTGTCCTTAAAGTTTCTCACAGTTGATGAGCCGCGATTGTCTAAGCCCCTCTGAATTCCACATGCGAGGCGTAAGCACATTTAGCGTAAGTAACCGGCCGGGTACTCGGCAAAGGTCGGATAACGATTGATGGTCTGGCACTTCTGCGGCAGCGAGGATGGTGAGCCGAGGTCAGCTCCGTTCGGTGGACAGTGGCGGGGAGAGAAAGAAATGACCGCGCACGTGTAGCTGGTGGAAAAATAATGACTTGGGTACACGTGTACACGTACAGACAATTCTGCACGTGTGCCTTTTTTCAGACGAGGACGATTCCTGGGCAAAAACTCATGACAGGCGGGCGACCCTACCCACACATTGATATGGGATGGCAGTGGCACGGGTGTGTGACGTCGCTCAATAGTCCTCCCACCTTCCAGTACCTCCCCCCCCCCC
>JAZEWT010000010.1:1746522-1759724 GCA_036362905.1 Mordacia mordax | reverse complement strand
CGCCTCCCAGGTTGAAGGCATCCTCAGGCGTTCTTAGAAACATCCCAAGGGAGAGCGAGAGGGAGCGCTCGACACGGTTAGCCTGGAAGTACAGCTTTCTATGATTCTTAATCTTGCTTTGTACCGCGTGTGTTACGGTGTAGCTGGCTTCCACTGTGTGTGTGTGAGAGAGAGGCTCTCCAATGCATCTCAGCGGTTAGCGCGCTGGGCTACAAACCTGGCGACCCGAGTTCGAATCCTGCTCGCGGCGAACACGAGTGACGATTTTCCGAACCTGTTCTGTGTCTCCCCAAGGCCGACTCAGACTCAAATAAGAACGTAGTGCAGTGTTTAAACATTGCCACGAGGGAGACAAAGGCGGCCGGGCGTGGTGTTGGCCACCCACCCCCTCGTGTGCCGTGTCGACCTTCATAGGTGCGAACGGCACTTGACCTTATAGTCTGTTAAGGCTATATGGGGGATCTTTTGTAAAAAGCAAATACAAAAGAGTTGGTGCTACCATATATACATCTGTGTATCTGATTTGTATGGAGATGACATAAACTACTTACTGAAAAAAACCCAACCTAATTATAGTGTTTGTTTCCCTAAGCTCAAAAGCTTAAATCAGAAACTAATCTTGGAAAATTTGCACATTTTCTGGGATTGCAGAGGAACACTGCATCGTGTAAAGCGCTTTATAAGCGGAGCCCATTGCAACACATTTTTATTTCCCATCTACAATTCCGCACATTTTGAGAACATTTTCGCTGGCACAACATTTCCACCGTTGTGTTGGTCTTCTCTGTTCTCTACATGTTGTTAAAGCATTCGTTTGTTCAAGGCTCCGAAGATTATCCTTCACCATGAGACCTTGTGTGTGTGATCACGTGACTAAGCGCACGCTATGTATTTAAAATATTAATGGCGGTTAGACACAGCAAAGTTAAAGTTTAAATTATCACCCTTATGGCGTAAACTTCTGTGAGAATTATTCAAACGTACAGCGTTTGATCGTGCCACTCACTTTCTTTTTGCTCTAATTGCCAGATTTTGATCTTAAAATGTCTAAAATGGGCATAACGGCAGTCGATTCAAAGATTTCACGCAGGAATTTGTACCAAAAAGCCACACGGATGCACTGATGAAAAGACAAAAATAATTGGTCCAGAGCATTAAAATTATTATTTACATTATTATTTTTTCCGCCCAAAAAGCACCACAGGTTTTACAATAGGCAACGTTTTGGGGCAATGGCGTAGGAGAGAGGACGGATGCTCGACACGGCTATCCTGAAAAGCGCAGCTCATAATAGCAGTTCTCCTAGAACGAGCCGTGAAAAACTCTGCACAAATACGATGCCTCCCTCCTCTTGATTACATCTTTGAAAACGTCACCACCTTATATATTTCGTCTCGTCTTCGAGCAATGTCATTGGGCAATGTGTTGCTATATGACCTCGTGTGGAACTGCCCCCTGGGCATCGCTTATATACAGCTGTTGGATTATAATCATAATAATAATTGCGTTCATAGAGCGCGCTTTTCACCCGAGGGTCACAAAGCGCTTCACAGAGCTGCAGAGAGAACGGCACCGCCAGCAACGGCACAAGAACGGAAAATCAACAGCAATAAAAAAAAATAAAAAAAAACTGGGGTTTTTTTTTATTATGCACAAATGTCTTATTGTTCAGAATTGCTTTTAAGAGTTTCTGTTTTGCTTTAACTGTGTCGAGCCTTCCTCTCTCTTTCGGAAGCATCATTCGGACAGCACCTCACACAAGGGGGTGGGTGGCCAGCACACCGCTAGGCCGCCTTTGCCTCCCCAGTGCCCATGTTTACACGCTGCACAAGGTACTCATTTGAGGTTGAGCAGACCCAGGAAAAGCCCAGGACCGGTTCGGTGAATCATCACTGGTGTTGGTGGCCGTGAGCGGGAGTCGAACTTTGCTCGTCAGGTTCACGGTGCAGCGCGTTAACCGCTGCATCACGGTTCCCCGCACAGGTAACATAGAGCAGACATCCGCAGGAGAGCA
Organism: Mordacia mordax; assembly: GCA_036362905.1. Lineage (NCBI taxonomy): Eukaryota > Metazoa > Chordata > Hyperoartia > Petromyzontiformes > Petromyzontidae > Mordacia > Mordacia mordax. The sequence continues at coordinate 1,757,710 of JAZEWT010000010.1, read as the reverse complement.
GCGCGGTGGTCCAGTGGGTAGCGCTGTCGCCTCCTCACAGCAAGAAGGTCCCGGGTTCGAATCTCGGCTTGGATGCTGCTTTCTGTGTGGAGTTTGCGAGGTCTCTCTCCGTGGTCACGTGGGTTTTCGCCGGGCACTCCGGTTTCCTCCCACAGTCCAAAAAACATGCCGCCGCATAGATTTATTTGCTTGCAGACTAAATTGCCCTCAGTGCCCAGTGATGGACTGATGTCCCATCGTGGGTATCTCCCTGCCTTGCGCCCTGTGTCTGCCGGGATAGGCTCCGGCTCACCGCGACCCTGTACTGGACTAAGCGGTTTTCTGATAATAAGATGAGTCATCCGCAGGGACAGAGACTCTTCACAGGTCTGTTGAACAAGTCAGCCGCAGATATTTACTGTATATACGATCGGTCTGCTCATAGCCTAGAGGATCAATTTACTGTTGGCAGACTTACAGAGCCAGCATCTCTGAAATCCAGCCTCGAAGCCTCAGGGCGAATAATAGTTAAATAAATATACAACAACAATTAAATATAGAATGATGCCTCCTTTGCTCCGAACGAGCATTCACTAGATAACAGCTAAGTGAAGTAGGCATGTGCAATAACACGAGTACATTTAAAATTAAATAACCCCCCCCCCTAATATGTCACCACTTGACACATTTGCATATAAGGTGAGCTTGATGTTTTACTAAATGTATTCTTTTGCATTGCACAGGGCTCCAAAGCCTAGATGGAGTGCCTTTGTCAATAACATCTGGAAAATCCAGGCGTATTCGCTTTGCACTCTTTGGCTGCACCGTGGCCCAGTGGGTGGCGCTGTCGCCTCACAGCAAGAAGCGTCCGAGTTCGAATCTCGGCTCGGGTGCCTTTCTGTGTCGAGTTTGCATGCTCTCTCACCGTGTCCGCGTGGGTTTTCGCCGGGCACTCCGGTTTCCTCCCACAGTCCAAAAAACATGCTGCTGCATAGGTTAATTGGCTTGCAGACTAAATTGCCCGCAGTGCCCGGTGATGGACTGGCGTCCTATCGTGGGTAAATGCCTGCCTTGCGCCCTGTGTCTGCCGGGATAGGCTCCGGCTCACCGCGACCCTGTACAGGACTAAGCGGCTTCTGACCATGAGATGAGAAATCTTTGGCTGCATACAACCCAGAAACTTGAAATCTGCCCAGCGTTTGCATGCTGAAAACAAATTGCTCTGGGTATTGGTCTGGAATGTCTTAAACAGGTTAATGTGTCGTAAATGATTTCGCTATATTAGGAAATGCAAAACGGAGGTATGTTAATGTTTTTTTCCCTTCGACGCCACATAATGCATAATGAATTTGGTTACAAACAGGATCTAAATCGAATGGGGATAGTTGGCCCAGCTATGCTGGATGTGCCTTAAGTGGTGTGCAATACAAAAAAAACCATCACAAAAAATTATCTTCAGCGTTTCTCTGTGCCAAGCAGGAGTCAATAACACCGCTATAAAATCTGGCACAGTCACAAAAACGACAAACTTACTCCAAGTGACGTCATTAGCATCACTAGCACATAAAACAATCAGTGGATTAAGTTGTCTAATTTTGTTCCAGGATTGAGACTTTAAACCTCACACTTCTCACAACCACATTCCTTAATTGACAGAGCCGCTTTATTCTGACACCTGGATCACGTGTACCTCTGTCTTGGGGGAGAGGGGGGGCTGGGGGGGGCTGGGGGCACGTTCCATCCCCGCAATGCGACGCCGCCGGTGTGAGACATCGGCAGACTCTCGTTGCGTCCGTGGTTTTTGTTGTTTTAAGACACGAGGCCGCGCGCCAGCGAGCCGCGCACGGGACGAAGAAGGCCCTCTGTCGGCGCGCGGTGTGAAATCTGGGTCACGCGGCGGCGAGTATTCGGCGCCGAGTTCCGAGGAATGACTCGGCGTCACTGGAGAAGCTCAGGCGTCAATTCCTGAGCTGCAGCGCAATAAATCTGTCAGTTCGCTGTCTCCATTCCCTCCGCAAAGCCTTATCGTATCCCTCCATCTCTACCGCTGCCGCTCCATCTGTCTCTCGCTACCCCCCCCTTCATTCTGCCTCTTTGTCTCATCACTGAAGGTCCTTTCTCAGAGCCCTTCTTTTCTCGCTTCACGCTCCTGCCTTTTGTCCGTTCGCCTCTCGTTCGGAATTGATTTCGTTGCATTACTTGTGCTCGCCGATTCCTCTCTCTCTCTCTAGCACGTCTTCTCATTCTCTCCATCTTCATCGTGCACCAGCTCCTGATACAAATCTATGGGGCAATTAGTGCAACCAGCTCATCTTCCCCCGTCTCCCAACGCAAAACAATTACACTTGCACCGGCGTAATTTTTACTCTGGCGTTGGCAGCGTAATGATGGCACTGTGGTTCACCCGCTGCACGATTGCGCCATCGACCCAGCGATCTGAGTTCGATTCCCCGGTCCAGACCACAGCTGAGAGCAGTGGCAAAGTGATGTTTGAAGTGATTCTGAACAGCCGCCCACGATTCTCGCGCGATTGGCACTGCTTGCCAACGGAGACCTCGGTGGCATTCATCCAGCAGTGGATTGACCGTGTATCAGCAGCACCGCTTTTGCCTGCGATGATGTCGTGGATGGGATCGAAATCTCAAATCCTGATTTTCATTTGACTTTACGCGGAAACAAATTGGAAAATTGCAGACAATGGAGGGAAAAAATGTAACGCATCGTCTGAGTTTCTGTGAACGGTTACAGGCATATGTTAAGAATCTCGAGTATCAGAGTAGTGGGTAAATGTTGGTCTCCCATAATTATATAAAAGCCGTGCTGTTTGTCCATCTGGCCGCGGTGTTTGTGATAAACGCCGAACGTTCCAGTCCGTCATCGCTTTCTCCAAAACGTACAGAGAGGGGCGCTATCGCGGGCACATTTTTGGGCCAATTAACTTAGGCAGCATCGGGTCTTTGGGCGGTGGGAGGAAACCGGAGTACCTGGCGAAGACCCATGGGGTGAACACGCAAACTCCACACAGGAAAGGCACCCGAAGCGGGGACCTTCTTGCTGTGAGACAGCAGCGCCACTCGCTGCGCCACCGCGTGCACGCGAGTCCATCCATCACAATGGGTGATTCAACCAGAGTTGAATTACTGCTCATCACCAACACCAGCGTTCCTGGGTCTCTCCTAGGTCGACTCGGTCTCAAACGAGTACCTGGCGCGATGTTTAACATCGCCACTAGGAGACAACAGTGGCCGGGCGTGGTGCTGGTCACCCACCCCCTGTGTGCCGTGTCAACCTTCGTATGTGCTCGCTAACGGCGCTTGACGCTCCAGTCTATTAAGGCTACACGGGAGGGTCTTTATTTTAACCGACAGGGCAGGCCAACTGCTTGGTATTATCTGCCTATGTGTAAACATGCGTTTACAGATAAAATTTTACTCGCTGTGATGCGTCACGTACTTTAAAACACAAAAAAAACCCCAAGAACCTCCCTGATGTCAACCACAGGAGGCAATTGTGTTAAACCTCTGACATTTGTAACGACCTTCTCCATAAAAAACACACACACAAGGCTGCCTTTGACCAGGGGTTCATTAAACAGCACATGATTGGTTCGTTCTACCATGTCAAGACCAGACAGGATGTGAATTAATACCTAACGGCAGAGGGTATTGAATGTAAAGCCCCGAAGACCTGGGTGCATTTGAGGATCGAGAAATGTATTAGACCGATAGCTGGGTTTTAAACGTGAAAGGCCTGGTGGCTGACATTTATTCGTGGCCAGTCTTTTGGATTTCACTCTCACCGGCATAGAATTAGGGAGGCAGATCCTGTGTGGCCGTCACGGGTGGCTGCTCACGGTCAATGATAATTGCAATGCGGTTCTTCATTTTCGAACCCATTCTGAAATCGTGCTCTCACCAAAGTTGGAAATTTTGACTCGTTTTCGTGTTTGCGTCGGCAGAGATTGAGCGAGCGATGGACCCGGGATGCAAAGCAGTGAATGCGTTCAGTGGTGTTTGTTTTATTATTGTCCGTCTGTTTTTATTTAAGCTAGAAGGAACTGTTGAGCTTAGTAGTTCTCTTTTTAGCAGTTGTCATGCGGGCAGTGGTAAGCAAATTATAACATCACAGGGCACCGGAGACAATTTGGACAGGACAATGAGGGGAAACCCGCTTACCCGGAGAAAACCCACGTGGACATGGGGAGAACATGCAAAGCCCAAACAGAAAGGCACCTAAGCTAAGAATTGATAGCACGATATCAATTCCTCGTTTGGGAATAGGCTCTGAAGAAAACATCACCAAACCACTTCCAAAGTCACTTCAGTAACGTGGTTTTATAATTTCGTTCGAGCAGCCTGTTCCAATATGCTTTCAAATGGCATCGACCGCAGCACACTGGAATGATCTATTTTGAGTGGAAACGATTTTAGTAGGATGGGGATTATTAAGCAGCTATTGGTGACATGAACTAAGGCACGTGTTGAGATGTTTGGCCAATATCTGTGAGTGACATGTGGCAATAAACCGTAGTACCAGGAAAATACCCACACATGGGGTTGGGGAGTAGCAGAGGGAAACACTTAAAATCTCCGTGCTGACCAATTCAATAAACTATTGTTACTCTTACCTCCTGGTCAATTCAGAGCCCAAGCATGGAACAGCTGTAAATGCCAAGCAGTCTCCGATACAAATGCTCTAACGCAGTGGTTGTCACTACCGTTTAAAGGGTTGGGTCCACTTTTGCCGGCAAGGCATCGGTGTGAGATCCTCCATCACCCGCTAGACAAGCGTAATGTAATCCTCAATGCAATCGCATTATACGATAGTTAAATAAACGTCCGCATGCGGACTAAAACAACATCGGCTTAATAATAAAAAAAACCACAAACACGAATCCACCGACGATAGGTGGGTGTATTGCCAGGGGCCGCGCGTTCGGGGTCGAACTTTAGGCCACCAGGGTCCTCCGCCAGTGGCTCGTGGGCCTTGCACAGAATAACGTTGCTCGAAGCGGTCTCACAACCTTGCACGGCTTTTGAGACCAGGCTGAGCGTGCGTGCGGGAAGATCCGACCGCAGGCTACGCATAATCCTGCCGACGCGTGCTGTTAATGAGGCCCTCTGTCCTCAGGATATGCCCGAGGCTCCGCGCATGGGTCCAGAGCCGTGGCGGCAGACAGGCACCGCGAGGGAAGCATTAATATGCCTGCGTGTTACCTGCCGAGTGGAACACGCATCCAGCCTCGTCCTCTCGCTCAACAAGGGGATGACTGGGTAGGTTAACGACGCGGTGGCAGGTCGACTGTAAAGCGGAGAGGACACTTAACCTCATGCAATGTAATTGGGTCCCAAGCAGCGGAAGGATTCCCCCCCCCGCCCAGGATTAATAAACAAATAGGGACACACCAAACGATAACAGACAGCTCAAATATCAGGTGAAATTCAGATACTCATAAACAACAGCGATTAATCACACTCCGCCTATAGCGCTCTCTTCCCGCTGCCTCTTAGTTCTTATGTGCATCGCTCCTTCATTCCTATCTCATCTCATTGTCAGAAACCGCTTAGTCCTGTACAGGGTCACGGTGAGCCAGAGCCTATCCCGGCAGACACAGGGCGCAAGGCAGGGATATACCCACGATGGGACGCCAGTCCATCACCGGGCACTGCGGGCAATTTAGTCTGCAAGCCAAGCACCCTATGCAGGAGCATGTTTTTTGGACTGTGGGAGGAAACCGGAGTGCCCGGCGAAAACCCACACGGACACGGGGAGAGAACTCGCAAACTCCACACAGAAAGGTAGCCGAGATTCGAACCCGGGACCTTCTTGCTGTGAGGCGACAGCGCTACCCACTGGGTCACTGTGCCGCCGTGCCTATCACGCCTCTCTATTTAATCCGCATATAACTGATCTCTCTTGATAGCGATGCCTAAGTCATCTCTCTTGGGCTTTACGTATCTTCTTCGGCCTCCCACAGAGTGCGAGCAGCGCCACTAACTCCCGTGAGACGCAGCTCCTGTCCGAACAGCGACGAAACACTCGCTCTGCGGAGCGAGTTAACATCACTACTCCAGCACCCGCGCTGCTCGTGCAATTATCATCATCTTCATCAATACCCACTTAACCGCGCGGGGAGGGGGGTGCCGGGGCCGATCCCGACAGAGGGCGCAAAGCGGGGCTATACCCAGCGTGTAACGCCAGTACATCGTACGGTGCTTGTGGCAATTTACTCAGCGGACAATTTAACCTCGGCTGCAACGTGTCTTTGGACGGTGGGAGGAAACCGGAGTAATTATAATAGTTGCATTTATCCACCGCCTTTCACCTGAGGGTCACAAAGCGCTGCACAGAGCTGCGGAGAGAACGGAACGTCAACAACAACGACATTAGAACGGCTAATCAGCAACAATAACGTTTTTCAGGGCCTTATTTTTGCAAATCCGAGCTGTGGAAAGAACGGTATGTCAACAACAACATCAGGGCAGTTCAACTGAAAGTCAAATAGGAGCAATAAATTAAAGGACATAAAGTAAGCGGATAAAAACATTATTCTTCAACAAATAAGGGAGGAATAAATGTTCCCGAACAGGCTCAGGTCGACAGCCATCATCCTGTCATGACAACACTGAGCCGCATCAATAGTCCTAGCCAGAGGGCTTGAAAGCATTACGATAGAAGTGAGTCTTGAGACGAGATTTGATGATTCCCAGGGACTCAGCTGGCTGAATCTCCAATGGAAGGGCATTCCAGAATCTGGGAGTTTCACGCGAGAGGGCTCTGTCACCCATCCAATGGAGGTGCGATCTGGGCACATGCAGCAAGCCCGTATTGGAGGATCGAAGTTGTCGTGTTCAGGAGGGCGCTTGAAGTAGGTCACGGATGTATGATGGAGCAGCGCCAGTGAGAGCCTTGTAGGTGAGAAGGAGGATCTTGAATTCAATCATGTATTTAACTGGTAACCAGTGGAGAGACGTCAGTACTGGGGATAAGTGATCGTGCATGGGTGTGCGAGTGAGGACTCTAGCAGCCGCATTCTGTACATGCTGGAGACAATTGATCAGATATGCAGGGATGCCAGGGAGCAGTGCATTGCAATAATCGAATGGTGAAGAGATGAGAAGATGTGTATTAGCTTTTCAGCATCAGAGGGTGACAGGATGTTGAGCAATCTGGCTATACTTCTGAGATGGAAATAGGCTACCATCATCACCTTGTTGATGTGTGTCTCTAAGCTGATTGAGGAATAAAGGTCACACTGAGACACCAGACTTCAATAGTCTGGTCGTCAAGCATCAAATGGATGGGTTCAGCCTTGGACAATTGGGTTCCGACAACAATTCTCAGTTTTGCCGCCATTTATTTTTAGGAAATTTGAATTGAGCCAGGCCTTCACAGTTGACAGTGAGGACGACACACAAAGACCAGACGCAGTGATGGATGGCTTTGCGTGGATATAGATTTGGATGTCATTGGCATAGCAACGGTAGCAGAGATTGAGGATCCCTGAGTTTTGTCCTCCGAGGCTGACGAACTGCTTCCGGTCGGAGAGGTCGGAGCTCAGCCAATACAGGGCACAGCCAGAGACCCCTATACCCTACGGCCGCTAAAGTAAGATCGGGCGGTCAACGGCAGCAAAGACAGCGCTCCATGTCCAGGAGGACAAGAATTCTGTGAGTGGCAGATGTCACGTGTTGAGTGAAGCCAAGTGGGGTCAGAGTGGCCGTGAGGTCCCTTGCAAGAGGGCTCTATAGGGAGTCAACATGGATGTTGAAATCGCCAAAGATTCGGATCCTTTCAGAACTGGAGCACAGCTTAGCGTTTGAAATCGTGAATATCAACCAGCTTCGCGAACGGGCACAGAGTCTCTGCGCCGCAGTCGTCTGCATGAGAAGAGAGGGGGTGGGATAAAGAAAACTCAACGAGGGAAGAGGAATTACTCTTTGTAAATGGCTGCATTTGCTCTCTCACCGCGCTCATTAAAGCGATGCGTGCAGCCAGCAGGTTGCGTTCCTGCGTGCGGAGAGAGGGAGGAGGGTGCAGCAGCTCCTCCCGTCTTCTATGCTTCCACAACGGACCGACGACGGTTGATGAGCGGTCCCCTGATTGACGAAGCGGGGATGCCTCTGCCAAGGGGATGTCCCATTAGCAAATTCTTATTGACGAAGCAAGCTCGGTGTGTGCGAGGCTCGGTGTGTGCGAGGCTCGGTGTGTGCGAGGCTCGGTGTGTGCGAGGCTCGGTGTGTGCGAGGCTCGGTGTGTGCGAGGCTCGGTGGTGGCGTCTCGCTCCTCGCAGAAAGTCCTGTCCCAGGCAGTTCGATTCCCTCCCAGGGCGCCCTTCCGTGTGGAGTTTTTGTCTGTTCTCTCTCTCCCTTGTTCTGCGTGGGTTTACTCCCGGTCCTCTGGTTTCCTCCCACAACCGAAAAACCTTATATGCTCATTAAATGAATTGGCCCATAACATCATTATATATATATATATAACACAGTGGATGGCTGGTGTTGGCGCTGGCTCTCTGCATGGCTGCATTCCCCCACCTCTCTATGGTTTCCTCGCTACTCTGTAATGATGTAAGTCGCTCGGTATAAGAGCATCTGCTCAATAATAATAATGATTGATTGTACATTGAGGGCGGAGGAAAATAATCTCGTTTTGTTTATTAACATTTCAATCACAAATCGTTTTTTTTAAGTATTCATTAAAGGCATTGATGCACTTGATTTTAAACCACAATTTTGTTGAACAGGCTGTTCTGTGGCACAGCGAGTAGCGCTGTCGCCTTCTCACAGCAAGAAGGTCCCGGATTTGGTTCCCGGCTCGGGTACCTTTCTGTGGAGTTTGCGAGTTCTCTCTCCCAGTGACCGCGCAGGTTTTCGTCGAGTACTCCGGTTTCACCCCACTGTCCAAATACATTTTGCCAAATAGGTTTCACACGCGGATTTCTACCTTTTTCCATTTAGTCCACTCTCTACAAGACAACGTGTATCGGTTAACCTCCTATCCTTCAGAAAGATCGTGGTTTATGACAGCTCACTGTTGTGATTGAGGACTTGATTGTTTCTTGTCGCGTCTTTTCACAGTCCCCCTTTATAATGTTCCGTTTGTTTTTCTGTCCAGTGTCTACAGCTCCGGCCCATTAGCCTAAATGCACCATTAGCATGCCATTTGCATGTAAATTAAACAGACCGTAAATCATCGTTGCTCAAAAACCTAACGTTAATGCAATGAAACATTACACCATTACACTGCTAATATATTACACCTACAAATATAACACAACATTAGTTACTATGTGGCTATGATTACATTTGCTCCCAGAGATATGGAATTCTTAAAAATCTGAATCTCATTATCAAACTCGGATGAGAAGGGAATGCTTCTCAAAACAGCTCAATATTTTTCAAGGCACATCTCAATATTCAGAGGCCTCTGCCCATAACCACTCCCAGACTTTATCAAACCTTGGCCAATCAAAGACCTTAAAGAGAACACTGCAGTTTTACTCGTTTGAATATTGACCTTCGCAATATTCAAACTGTCCATTTGTAATGATTTTAGGGATAATATCGGATAAAGGGCAGCTTCTTTGATCATCAGCGTGTCTGCAACATGGCTCTCGGTGTTTATGCAAAACCCTCGCGTGCACAATACGTGCACAGGCTAACTTTGTCAATCCACTGCTGGATGAATCCATTCAGTTGTCAAGTCCGTTGTTGGTGTCGGGTGTCGCTCGCTGCTGAGGTCACCTGTGGGCCGGGGGATCTCTGTGCACTGCTGGGTTCGCAGGGCTAGGCGCTACCCACGTGTTACCGATCCATCACACACACACACACAGACGGCATAGACACGCGACCATCCACCCCCACCTACACCCACCCGGTATTCTTAACAGACTGTAGGGTCAAGTGCTATTAACGAGCACCTATTAAGGCTGGCAAGGTGAGCGAAGGGAGGAAGCTGGCCAGCACCGCGCCCGGCCGCCTTTGTCTCCCCAGTGGCGATGTTTACACACCCCCACCAGATGCTGATTTGACGTTGAGTCGACCTAGGAGAGGCGGAGGACCGATTCAGAAAACACTGGTGCTGGCCGTGAGCGCTGCGCCACCTTTCCCCGCTGCGCCACCTTTCCCCGCTGCACCCACAGGCGCTCGCACATTGAACGCACGCACAGCGCGAGCACTCCGACTGTTAAAGCACCACCGCTGCTGGCGTGGTTCGACAGCGAGAAATGAGGACTCGAATTGATGGCGCGCCTCTAAACAGAGGAGCGCTGTCGTCTTGTTCCATTACCTCCTCCTCCTCCTCCCGTTACCGCAGCCGGAGCGATGATCAGTGGGTACGGGTGGCGGTGCTGAGTCTGCAGCCTTCGCCAGGGTTCATTGCCTCGAGACCAATGTCCTCCCGTGCGCCCCTGCCTCCGTGTTTCCGCAAAACACGGTCCAATTAGAGGTCCGCCGTGCAGGCGGCGCGTCCATCTCGGTGGCGCGTCCCCTTATTGTGTGCGGACAGATCGTGCGCGCCCGTAAGTGATGCGGCGGGGCTGTCTTAAGCCCGATCGTCGCAATCAGATTTCAGTTCGCACCTAGGGTCCCCCCGATGAGCGGCGTGGTCCAATGCAGCGGTAACGTCCGCACCTCCTGGCAGGAACAACGCCCTGCCAGAGGCAGTTCGATTCCTGCCTCGGGCGCCTTTCTGTGCGGAGTTTGTGTGTGTGTGTGCGCTCCCCCTCTTCTGCGCGGGTTTCCTCCGGCTTCTCAGTTCCTCCCCCCCCCCCCCAAAACAACAAAAAAAAACTCCTTCATTTATTAATTGGCTGTTGATATCGTAATTTGTAGAATAGAGGGCAGGCATGGAATAAATTGTATTCTCTGGTCTTACGCTTAGATGTTTCGTGGTTTCTCAATGCGTTAAAGTGGGGCACTCGGAGACATTTAATAAAACAATCAATATTAGACTTGTGAGTGAGTTCAGGCTGAAGTAAGTGAGTTTTAGAAATCATCCTTTCAGGCTGAAGTCAATAAACTCCAGGGTGACGGCAGCGTCGAACTGTTCGGCTATTTACTGTATAGTTTATAAACACTTGTGATGGTCACACACAGTGGCTGTTACTTGCCTAGTCCGCAGACAATTTACTCTACTTTACTGCATGACTTGCAATCTGCTTCATGAAAATTCAAGTTTCCTTCTCTTGACATTTGCCCTATTTCATCAC